>JAKTVZ010000016.1:0-349771 GCA_030560825.1 Suzukiozyma fluviatilis
GAACCCCGGTCTACCACGCGACAAGCGGTAATTCTAGCCACTAAACTATCACGGAATTTTGTTGTGAGTTGAGGAAATGAGATTATAATCAAGTGTTAAGCTTCATTCAAATTCCAAATTGAATTTTCTATGGTCAATAAACTTCTAAAGGAAATACTGCTGAGATTGGCAACTACCTAATATTTAATTTGAAAATCTTACAGAACCGAGAAAATAATCATTACATATATCGTGTAATGAGACATTCATGCTTGAAGTATATATCTTCCACGACTACTACAGTTTTTACTTTGGACTAGCCCTTGACTTAAAGTTGTACTCTTGAGAGAAAAAAATACAAAAAGAATGGTCCCTAGCAGGATCGAACTGCTGATCTTGGCGTTATTAGCACCACGCCTTAACCAACTGGGCCAAGGGACCTCTCCGATACCGGGAGTCGAACCCGGGTCTGCTCGGTGAAAGCGAACCGTGCTAGCCGTTACACTATATCGGAATTTATTTTGAATTGTGAGCGAACGAGGTAATGATGTACTATGGTGCAATAGCTACTTTCTTAATCAAGTCGATTTGTTTATATAGTCACTTAAGGAGTAACTATAAACTTGCTAAAGAAAATAAAAACTTAATAGCGTCAAATCTTGGAATTACCTTGATAAGACAATTAAAGGATTGTTGAACAAAGCAACTCATTAAAAGAAATATATTCTTAAGTCTTGTACTACCCAGTGCATATATATTCCCATAAACATTTCCCATTCTAGGAAGATTATGACTTTTTGAAAATACAAGGTTAGATTTAGCTGAATGTTATGGCATTGGTAGACCGTCTTTTGTGGGGTCGTCAATGAAGCTTCGACGAGGGGAATTAATTTAGGGGCCCGATATTTTCAAGTGCATAAGCGCAAAGGGTAATTTGATGCACAATAATTTCCTTTTTGAAGTAGCAGCAGGAAATACAATATATGTTAATAGTACGAACAACGATATAATTAATACACGGGTATTGGGGTAAAGCTAAGACGTAACGGCATTGGAATGCAATTGCCATCTATATACCACAACGTAAACTGAGACAAAAGGAATTATTCTCTACAATAATAATTATATAAAAACATTGGCAATGGGTAAGGAAGCTTAGCTTTGAATATTATTTTGCACGCCCCCAAAGCTTGGATATATGGATTTTTATATTCTTTGGGCCAGGTAGTACTCTAGTATCCCTTTATTATATTTTTCACTCTCAAGGATCAGTTCCGTTTATTGCTTAATATCAATAATTTTACTTGCACAGTATTTATCATAATATTTATTTCATTTGAAGGCACAATTGGTATATCATTAATTGACTCAATTGTACAATTCATGATATCCTTCCAATTGTTTAAATACAGAACATCAGCGCAAATGGTTTAGTGGTAAAATCTAACATTCCCATTGTTAGGCCCCGGGTTCGATTCCCGGTTTGCGCAGATGCTTTTTTTTTGATTTTTAGATATTGACATGCAGAGTATTCTTAGTGTCAATTTCTTCTCTGGATATACCCAAGTACTTCGGCAAACCTATTGAACTTCCTTCGTATTTGTTGATAGATTTACAGAAGGAATTTTAATTTAACGAAAAAATTATATTAAAAGTTACATTCCTTGCGTAACATACTTTCCTTTGAATGTAGAAAGCTAATTGTATTACGTGGTGGTAGCCCTTTTCTTGCTATTTCTCTCTTCTACCTAGACAATTTTTGATTTATATCTCGAATACGTCTTGGATAAGTATACAAATTTAATGTTTCAATAACAAGGTTTCGTGGTCTAGTCGGTTATGGCATCTGCTTAACACGCAGAACGTCCCCAGTTCGATCCTGGGCGAAATCATTATTTTTTGAATTCAAGACTCTTTTATTCAGATCAGTTGAACCAGTTTGCAGTAGAAGGTAAAGTTGAACTAATTTGCTGTGGGAAGCTATTCCAGCATGAATAAAAGTAGAATTTTGAGTATTTTTAGTAAATTAGAATAATAGCTACACTCGTACTAGGATAATAGGATAATAACACGTTCGTAGTAGCTTCGCTCGTATAATGATATCTACACTCATAGTAGAAAAACAGCTACACTCAATATATCTCTGAGAAAGTTGGCCAATAAAGTTAACCTATGGAAACTGATGAGAATAGGTAGAACTAGATAATAAGCTAAGTTTCAAAGTGAAGAATAAATGGGCATATCCTTTCTAGAAAAGCTACAAACTATACAAATGAATTAAGGAATAGAGTTTAAAGAAAGTAAGATTTAATAATATTGTCTAAGTTGTTAGTAAACTAATTTTTCAAATCACTGAAATGGTTAAATGAATCTCATGTAGTGTTAGATAATTTCAATTTATATCCTAAGACATTGTAAACGGATGTAATCATGACGATAACGCATAAATTCTAATCATTATAACATTGTAACCACTTTTCAATAAGCTACACATACATTTTTCAAAACAACAGTTCTAAAGAGAATAAAATTTACTTTTCGTGAAGTGAAAGTATCGCGATGGCTTTTATATTCGGCCAAAGGTAGTGTCAGACTCAAATTTACACCTAACAGACGTAGATGTACTACCACTAGAACTTCCATTCATTTACATTTTTTGCAGCCCTAATAATTATTCAACAGACATACGTGAACCTTATCTGCTATTCAATGATTGATAATGCAACACTTTTATTCTATTAATTAATATACGCTATATCATATTACATTCTTAAGTCTCCTGCTCTCATTTCTTTCTAGTCAAGTCGTCTAATGTAGACTCTACTTGTAGCGACCATTTCATTAGCATGTCGGGCTTGCTAACTGGCACTTTCACTTCCGCATCAACTGGGAACTCATTCATGGCAAAATTTCCGTAGTTGTCATTATCCTTGCCAGAATTATGTTCACTATCATTAGTTCCCTTTTTACCTGCCTCTTGATCTGCTCGTTGCATAGAAAATATTTGGTCTTTTTGACTCAATTCAAAGTTTAGTGGATTAGGAATGGCACTTGCTAGATATTCTTGAAATTCTGAAATTAATCTATCCCATCCAGCAGCTTTAGATGGTAGTTCTGTCAAATACAAAAATCTATGTATCACAGAATTATCATCTAAGCGAGGACAAATTAGTTCATTCTCTTCATCATTATTATCGCTTTCATCATTAGAATTATTTGTTTTGTAAATATTGCTATCAATATCCATGTTATGTTCAGACAGGTTACTAATTGGTTTACCTCCTAACATATCTATTGCTATCATATTTTTGTAAGTCTCTTGAGGTAAGATGGAACAAATTGGTTCGTGAACTTCATTGGTTGACACTATCATATTGTGCAAAAAATCAAATCTAGTATTAGTTATTTTCCCACTACTAACTAGTTTAAAAAATATACCTTCAAGTTCATCCAAAGTGATGGAGAATTTCTTTAGTAGAACTTCGAATGGTAAGGATTTGTATGCTTTTAAGTAATTGGCAATTGCTTTCACCTTAAGATTAGATACAATTTTTGATGAGGATGCAATAAAAATATGATCATTAACAATGGGATCATCCTCTAGTTTCATTTGATTCATTATCTCATTCAATTGATCTAAATCATCATTATCATAAGCAGAACTTAGGTTTATTAAATTCTTATACTCTAGTAATTGAGCATATGCTTGCGTTTCCTGAGCTTCGAAGGGGTTAAATTCATTTTCAGTTAGAATAGCGCAAAGGGCAAGATATTTTAGGATCTTCTTCTTCAATGGAGAACCAGCTTCATCGAAGCTTTTAAAACTCTCGTAAAACGTTAGTCTTGCCTTTTCGTAATTTCCTCTATAAAACTGGATTTTACCACCACATTCTTTAATAATACCTAAGATCTTGGGATGGGTCACTGCCGAGGTAATATGACTGCTTTCGCGATACAATTCCGCCAATTTCTTTAAATCAAAATGAATAGTATAAAATTCGATTTTTATGGCAATTATTTCAAGTGCAAACGAGTATCTCATTGTTTGTGATACGGTTTTAAGCTTTTCGCTGATTTCCTCAATTAATCTTTCCCACTCTTGAGGCTCCTGCAATAGTAATCTTGCTTTGTTTATATTAATCTTCAACCATAGTCTATCGTAGGAGTTATTCTTTGCAAAATTTAGAATCTTGTCATATAAATTGTCAATGAATTGCTCGTTTGAATTGATCGAATAATTGTTAATTATCTTGTTTAAAGACTCCTCGACATAGTTCTTATTAGAAAGGGTATTAGAAATGTGCAAGGCGCCGTCAAGATAGGTCAAAACTTGGTCATAGTCCTTCAAATTGAAATATATCTTCATAATCTGCTTGTACGACTTAAATGCCCATTCAATTGCATCATTGTCCTTAATATCACTTTGTATGATTGCTTTATATTGCTTTATAGCGCTATTTACATCCTCATACTTGGAGTTTTTGGCAGTATAATATTTGTTTTCCTAATTAGTCAGTATTGTTCATGGTTATGTTACTTTTTATGAAGCAATGTTCAATATCAATAGATATCAATCAGCTACTCAAGTAACTGTTCTACATACAAGTAAGTATTCTTGTTCTTCTTCACCAATTTCATCTCCAGACTCATTTTCGCCTTCCTCACCTTCCTCAAACTCGAACTCATACTCTTCTTCGTCAGAATAGAACTCTTCGTTTGACATTCTTGAAAGAAAGTAAAGATCTCAACTTCTGAGTTGCAGTTACTGCTTTATCTGAGAATTGGTCCTGTATATAAGTGGGACTGATTCTTTCCAACCATTAAAGACAAATGTTGCAGAAGTGTACTTATACTACAAAATATGAATATGCATCATACGGTAGGAGGATATTCGAACGGTTTAGGAATGTTCTACACTAAATTGAGAAATTGGAAAAGGTAGTTTTTTTGGAAGTTGGAGGAATTTTGCAATATTCTTGTAAAAGTTATCATCTTTTTAGTTTATAGTTCACGAGGTAGTTAAAAATGAATTAAATGGTACAATCTCTGGATCGTATGTATTGATCCTGTTTACACTAGAAAAGTAATTCAATTGTGATAAGAAGCAGAAACGGTTGCAAATGCTTCAGAGACTTAAATCACGTGATCAATACACTTTAAATTATAATTGATAATGAATATTCGCTGTTGAGGTGGGATAAGATACTGATCAAGTTGTATAGCAAAGATAATCAAGTTCAAATTAAAAAAAATGACACGGACAGGAATTGAACCTGCAACCCTTCGATCTGGAGTCGAAAGCTCTACCATTGAGCCACCGCATCAAAGCTCCGATACCGGGAGTCGAACCCGGGTCTGCTCGGTGAAAGCGAACCGTGCTAGCCGTTACACTATATCGGACTTTTTATTGGAATTATATTTGGCCAGTTTGACTGTTAATAGTTTGTCGGAGAAAACCACATAGATAACAAATATGATTCCTCGAACAATTTGCTAATACTACACAATTAGTTTCAGATAGTGGAGCAGTGTTGCAATTAAAATATTCACACTTATATGTAGTGCATGCGTATAGCCTACCAAGATTCGACTTTAGATTAGATTATTCATTCGTACATACTTAAACTACATGATAGGCAGTAAATATATTCCATGAATAGAGAATTCACATTAATTCCTTAATGCATTATTCTACACATCGAAAAAACCCTGTCAACTCTATCTGCATAATATAATAGTACATTCACCAAATCAAGATTGCTCACCTTCTTTATGATCACTAGTTGAAAATATGTGCAAACCAGTTTTAGTTTTCTCAAACTCATTTCTAATGGCAGCAGCTGGAGATTCATTGAGCATATGAAGACCAGTTCTAGATTGAACTTGCTCGTCCTGTTTTAATTGAGATTCTGTTTCTGTGAACATATGAAGGCCAGTTGGAGTTTCGCTATTATTTTTTTCTGCTTCTGAGGCAGACTCAGTGAACATATGGAGCCCCGTACCAGTAGTTGAATGTGACATTGTATTTCGTAATTCGATATTAACTTATCAAGTATGAATGATGGCAAATATTAAATAATTCTTGTAATTTATATACTTCACAGCAAACAGGGGTTGTAATTACATCATAATATTGTCGTCATCCATCTTGCTGCAAAAGAAACCCTTGACATAATGAATCTGCGGAATTAAATCAGTTAGTGGGATTCCGGATTATTATTATAAAGTGGCGCTATGTTATAAATCGAGGATTTTAATAACCATATTCCCTCGGATATGAGAAATAGGTATGATCGATGATGAGAAACATTCGAACCGTCTAGTTTTATTCCAGTAGTAACCTGCAAGGTCTAGAACATTCATATGGGTGTTAGAGCCTAGCCATTTGATATCTAAAGTTTTGGTCTGGGATGATTAAGAGGGGAAGGGGAAGCAAGTTTCACTGGACCGCAAGGCTGAGATATATTTGCATCGCGCTCCTCGAAAGATTTATTCTGCAATCGAATGTTTACAGTATATCTTCCCTGACACCATAAATGCTACCTTACTACTATGCAATGAACTTCAAGTTGCGGTAAGGCTGGATATTATATTCATTAGATTCGGATACAACATCAGATTATTAAGACTTTCAATATTAATATTAAGATTTAGTTAAAGGTAAATTTTAGCTGTAATTAATCTAATCAATTATAATATAGCCTTTTTATTTATTGAAATGTTAAAATAACTATACCTGTTCATTTGATTGTAGTACTTCTATTATGAAAATACATTTGTATCCTAAATTTAAAAATATATTTTGAGAAAACATTATATTTGTTTATCAAAGTTAATATTTTGATAAATATATATTTTTAAAATAAAACTAAAGAATAAAAAGACTCTAAAATAAAACAGAAAATAAACAAGCTCTACAATATAAAATTTCAAATATAATTCCAGCCAAGAAAGCAGCCTGGCTAGCTCAATCGGTAGAGCGTTTGACTCTTAAAAAGTCGTTCAAAGCGCTTAGACATCAAAAGGTTGCGGGTTCGACCCCCGCGTTGGGCTTCTTCTTTTTTGCAATTTTTTATCTTGAATTATGACAGAACTCCAAACTAACGATTTCAAATATGTTTCAGGCATGTAATGGTTCTGGGCTTTATGAAGATCATACCGGGTGATAATCAACCATCAATCTAACATAAATCTCTTTTAAAAGTAATCTTTCTAAAATGGCATAGTAATAGCACCATACACAACTTGCTTGACTTGAAGGTATACAAATCGGTCATTTGACTAAAAATTGTACTTTCAAAACACTCAGCTTCCTATACCTGGGATAGTCTATGGTATATATGTTCTCTGGATCACTAGGTAGTCGTAATCCTTAGCATCCCTTTCTTGAAGTGTTCCTTTATATAATTGTTGTTTGCATTAGCTTAATAAATTCTTCCAAGCTATCACTAGTATGGTTATTTTTCTTCCCAAATTTACCATTCGTAACTCATATTACATTAGGCAAAGTGATCTTGTTTAAGAGTTCATTATAATTTCGATTTTTCAGTAGGCACGAAAACAGCCTGGCTAGCTCAATCGGTAGAGCGTTTGACTCTTAAAAGTCACTCATTGCGCTTAGACATCAAAAGGTTGCGGGTTCGACCCCCGCGTTGGGCTTCTTTTTTCGATTACTTTTGCCTGGAAATATGAAAAAATACTCAACTTAAAACTTCAAATATATTTCCAGGCAAGAAAACAGCCTGGCTAGCTCAATCGGTAGAGCGTTTGACTCTTAAAAAGTCGTTCAAAGCGCTTAGACATCAAAAGGTTGCGGGTTCGACCCCCGCGTTGGGCTTTATTTTTTTAAATTTCTATACATACCATGATTGCATTTGAGTTACGACAAACGAACTAACTACTAGATACCTACGTTCTGATAAAAAATTCAAATTACCTCAGATTGTATAGTTGAAAGCCAAATATGCATATACTAGAATGATGAGTACTTATTTCAATCAAGAAATCAGCCTGGCTAGCTCAATCGGTAGAGCGTTTGACTCTTAAAAGTCACTTAATGCGCTTAGACATCAAAAGGTTGCGGGTTCGACCCCCGCGTTGGGCTTATTTTTTTTCATCAACCTCTAGTTCCAAACCTTGATTTGAGTTATCGCTGGCGTTCATATACTAAATCGAATCAATTTTTTAACTCATTTCACCGTAAAGCTCTTGTTTAGCTGTGAAACTGTTCCTTCAATGAAAAAATGCACTAAAATTGGCTCTACAATGTTTATTGGCGCATCTGGGCTGCAAAAGCTTCACATTTCGTACTTTAGATCGAACAATACAAATTGTTTTAAACCGAAACAGGATGACGCCACCTTGTAGTACTACGATTAATAGTATTTAATAAATAGGAACGATAAATAATGTAAATTATAAATATATGCAAATCCTAACCATAGGATCAGATCTCAGCAACAGAAATGTCTGCATGAGTTTTTATGCCACAAATACCATATTAGCCAAATCAGTCACGATAACCCATCACCACCGATACTAGATAGTGATGTCTGATTCTTTGCTAATAGTCACCAGCAGTTGGCAACATCTAATGGAATATGCAGTCAATTGAACTGAATATAAAAGATATTAACTATATATGAGCAGGTTTCCCTGTGTATCAGCTTAGCTAAACCCCGACCACTTGATCTTTTGAATGGCAATGTATATAACTATAGCTAACATCGCCAAAACTATCAAAGACAAAATTATCAACTTCTCAAAGAGAGCACTACACTTTTTTCCGTTGACATGAAACACCGACTTTTGCAGCAATACAGGGACAGACGGAGCTCTACAGTTTGTGTAACTTACACATTGTTCAGGCACAAGTTCACCAATCAAATACGGAGTTAGCATAGACACAGCATCGTCGGAATGGCCCACATCATCGAATGCTGCAGATCCATCCACTCCACCGCAGTCGTGCAACACCTCCACCCCACCCGGATGGTCTTTGGCAAAATGGGTAACGTCATACACCTTGTTATATATAATCATCCACAAGTCATCGGCGCTATCATGCAACTTTACTTGGTCTATGGTATACTGAGGTCGCAACCTCTCTTTCATCATGGTTTATATGGCTAAATTAATCTGTCAACTTACCTAACTGGAATCATCAATACTACTCTGTTTTATGTCGAGTTGCTTCGTCTGTCTATGTATGCTCTAGTTTTACAACTAATCTTGAGGGTGTTTGCTGCTAAAATGAACAAGAAAAACCCTGTAATATATACAGGAAATCAATCTCCGGTGGGTGCAGGAAAATGTCCCAAACGCAGGACGAGCTCCAGCCCTGGTCCATTTCAACGACCGCAAGGGCTATCTACAGGGTCGAGGTAAACGCCAAACGCCTGAAGTCTCCAATGCGGCTGCACTGCAATAAGTACCATGAGATACATACCCGCCACTGTCACCGCGTCGCTCGCCGGTGTTGCTGACAACGTTTGCTCCCAAGGGCACTGGCATCTATACAGGCAGTATTCCTCAAAAAAAACTGATCACGTGACTTTTATCACCACCTCACATCACATGCAGGACATTCGCCTGGCAATTTTTCGTTGCAAAGCTTGCGAGACGTGAACCGTTCACTGACCACAGGTGTAGAAGACGCAGTTATTTGTACACCAACGATATAATCACTACATAGCATTTTGCATCCTGGCATTGTTCACCTTGCTTTTTATCGTCCTGTCTTTGCTGGTTCATTTTCGTGAAAATTTTCATCATGTCCAGAGCATTACCTTCCACGAAAAAGACTCACTCAGAGCAACACAAACAGATCTTGAGACAGTTGTTGAAGGAGGAATCAAACAAGTCGTGTGTTGACTGCAAAACCTCGAAAAATCCCCGGTGGGCGTCGTGGAATTTGGGATGTTTCTTATGTATTAGATGTTCAGGTATCCATAGATCTATGGGAACCCATATTTCCAAGGTCAAATCGGTTGATTTGGATGCATGGACCGATGAACAGATCGAGTCCATGGTCAAATGGGGAAATCGTAACTGTAATCTTTATTGGGAGAGCAAATTGCCCGAAAACTACGTTCCTGATCAGTCGAAACTAGACAACTTTATCAAGACGAAATACGACATCAAAAAGTGGGCATTGTCTCCGCAGATACCCGAGCCTTCTACGTTGGCTGGGGCTGCGAGACCGGTAACGTTACCAGCATCTGTAAGCAAACCTGCTTCCAAATCGGACGACTTGTTATCTTCAGCTCCAATTGCTAGTAAACCTCATAAATCGCACCATCATCACCACCATCACAAGGAAAAGAAGCCAATCAACCTTTTGGACGACGACGACGATTTTGGCGCCTTTACTTCGTCTCCTAGTCCTACACCAAACCCAGTAGCTGCAAGCCACACCACGCCAATTGCATCAAACAAACCGCAATTTCCTTCCAATACCACCCCCGGCACCAGCATCTCTCCCGCACAATCGTCGAGACAAACGCCGCAATCGGCCCAGTCCACAGGAGGCTCCTTGTCGGGGAGACCAGACTTGAAGAAATCTATCTTGTCATTATATTCGTCACCATCTTCATCTAATCAATTTTTGCCACAAAAACCCGTGCAACAGCAATATCAGCCAGTTTCACAGTACCAACAACCTTCGCAATACCAACAGTCTTCACAATATCAACCTCAACAGCCACAACAAACGTATGACTTGAATTCTGTATCATCGTCGTTAAACGGATTGAATTTCTCCTCCAATCAAACTCCTGCTGCAAAGACCAGCTATAATCAGCCAAGTTACAACACACCTTCGTTCAACTCCAATTCGTCGTCCTCGTCAGTAAATGTGAGCCAAAAACCACCAAGTTGGAACAACGAATGGGCCGATTCCTCTACCGGCTCATTAAACAAATGGCCAAGCACCAATGGTACCCACACAGTAAACGGATCGGGTTTGGACGACGAGTTGTTTAAAAATGTGTGGAATTAGCCCGTAAGAGCATCTAGCATTATTAGAGATACATATGTGTAGATCGCATATCGATTATAATATTCAATTAATAATATATTTATATTGCACATTTAGTGGTTTAGCATTCTAATGATAAATAAACAGAAACAAATAACAAAAATGACATTTCTCAGCAAGGTCTATTGCCTGGAAGCATTCTATTGACACAAAATGTGATAGTTTAATGGCCCCCTGTAGTAGGTAAACCGACATACACCTTGAAGGAATCGTAGATCAACCATTGGAACCCGGTCAAAGTACCAATCATAACAATTCTCACGGGTAAACCATTCCAGATACCTTTGAACCCCAATTCTTTAGCGATTCTACTCAAGGCATGTCCAGTAGATTCGCCCGGTTTTTTGTCATTGTTAATTTTCGACACCATGACATCAGCAGGGTGGGAAATAACGGCACAGAAGATACCGGCGATGTAACCCCCTAAGAACGAAACCCCAGTTTGTTGCAAAGGGGTGTAATAGGATGCTGGTTTACCAAGATAGTGGTAGATTTGTTCTACAGTCTTTTCAAAAGTAGTGAATTTCACCATGGTGTAAGGAATTTGTCTGAACCAAAGGGGAACTAAACCAGCGTACAACCCAGCGACACCTTCAGTAGCAGTAATTTTTTTCCAACCGTCGACCAAATTGTTTGCGTAAGGAGGAATAGTCGATTGCGTTCTCACTTTAATAGCTTCGAATGGACACAAGGCGAGATCGGCCAAAAATTCAGCAGAAGCTGAAGCAGCCAAATAGATTCCCGTTTTGAACTCTTCCGCAATATTAGGTCCAACAAGGTTGGAGTATTGGTACTTGAAATATTCATAGAACCCGTACTTACCAGCACCCTGCAAGGAATATCCAACAAAAGTGGCCCCCAAACCGGTCCAAATGGAGTCTCCCGATGTCTTCATAATGGTTTTCCATCCTTGGATATTTGACTTGTACAAATGGGGGTCCACTTGACGTCTAACCTTGACCAAATCAAGCGGAGTTACTGCCGAGTGGGTCGGACCACAAGCAATGATACCACCAAAGGTACAAGCAGCAAAATACTCATGGGAGTACAATTTAATGCCTGGTTTACCAGGTTTGGCACTATCGCCGGAGGCTTTCTTATCAATCAACAGGGTAAGCTTATCGTTCACAGGCTGAACAATGGCATCAGCTAAGTTTTTCGCCATGATGGAGTCAATTCGAGGTTGGAAAGGATAAAACTGATGTAAAACAAGGCAAATTCAATTACAACTTGTTTTTGGAATCAAGATGAAATTGAAAATTAATTCAGGGTCGGTTCACCTTGCTATCAATAGGCCGAGCTTACCGCGACACTGCGAAAAAACCTCCTAATTTCATGTCCGCTAGAGCCCCCTAGCGCAAAGAAGCAGGACTCGCATTTAGTGACAGAAGTGCGACTGCGAGTGTCTAGCTATACTACGAAAGGCTGCAAGGTACACTGTAATCCGAGCAAATTAAGGAAAGGTTTATTAATGGTGGTTTTGGGGTTGACTACATGTATTTGGATTAAATTTACTTTTATATATGTATTTCATATTGTTTATATGTTATCTATGTAGACTTGTAAACTATTTGATTTTAGATAAGTAGACCAATTCCCACGTCATATCGGAAATGCTTACTTCGCCCTTACCTACGTCGTCGTAGTCGTACCATTCGCCCTGGCTCAAGTCTATCTCATGAATTTGACTATCTGACAAGGTACTGGTGCACTCGAATTGGTCGTCGGGAATAAAGGAAAGTATTTCTAATCCTTCGGCAGCTATGTTTAAAATAGGCGAGGTAATATTGGTAATGTAATTATCGCTTCGAGCGATATTAATGCTTCTTTCTTTCTTGCAATCGCGGCACTTGAACTTGAAATTACACACTCGATTGAATCCAGTCAACTTGAAGCAACCTTGCCGATTGACTTCAATCGGGGTATCTCGTATAGCTTTACAACTAAAGCATTTGACCATGAACTTGTAATCAAATGCATAATCAAAAGTATCAAAAGGCTGCACCTTTTCGACGTTTTTGGTTTCACAACTTGCGTTAAGCGTATAATAAAGCATTGCTTGTTTTGTAATTCTACATCTACCATTATCCCAACTATACCACTATTTATACAACTTTGCTTTCAGCAGTATGGCTGTATGACTGGCTGCAAAAAAAAACAAACTCCGAGATTTCGCATCTAAATCCAAATTGGGAAATTTACACAATGAGTCAACTACTCCAACCAAGACTCACAAAAAGCTATCTAAGAATCTTATCACCGATAAATACAGTCAACACTAAGTGCGTGGATCTGGGGAAGCCTTGTGTGGCACTTTTTCGGAAAAGCACCCTTTTTTGAGTTGATTGCATAATTTTGGTTTTGTGAAAGTTTCACTTACAATGATACCTTAATTAGTATATTCAATTCTGACTTGAGTACACTCAGTCATGTATATGACAGTCTTATTGCACCTATAGGAGGTCTCATTTAGTTAATTCTGCATTTATGAATTTATAACTACTATAGTTTGCTTCCAACGGCTTTAACTTGCAAGGTAAAGCTTAATAGCAGCAAAATATCATAATAGCAGATAGCCAGATAATTTGTTAATTATGAATATACTTGACAAAGTTCTAGGAATTTCTACATTATTGATTGCTGCAAAGGTGATGGTTTCAGCCAAGACCAATATCTACGAGTCCAAACTCCGAATTTTCAAATCAGAGTTGAAATAATGCACGGAAAAAGAAACCGGGAAATTGGAACCGCTTGGATTCAACGAATAAGATATTCGTGTGAAGTCAGTATAGGCTAGGAGATATAAATACTTCATAGGAATAGAAATTTACTTAAGCTAGTGTACCTATTGTAGGACATCTTACATCATGGTTAAACAATTGATACGCAAGGTTCAATTCAGAAACGAGTATGCAAACGTGCAGTAGATCTTCCGCTAGTTGACGATTATAAGCGTTGTTTCAGATTAGTCTCGTATAATATAACGACAACTGCAGAAAAGAGCTCTTCATTGCAGCATGTTTGAAGAGGATTATTTCGCATGGTAATTGTCATCGACGAAATAGGAAATTGTTGCAAACTAATGCATAATTGCAAATATCAAATCTAAGTGCTACAAAACACAAAGCTCATTGCTATAAACCAATTAAGTAATATTAGTGTATGGAAGAATTCCACTATAGCATTATTTCAAGTTTTATGTTTCATATTTGATGGAATTATCATTGTCAAGAACAAGTATGGTAATGGCTGCGAAAAAACGCAGCTGTTATGATTCTTTTCCAAATACTATATAATAGGGCAATCCGATACAGAGAAACAGACCCAATTTTATCATAACTATACAAATATCAAAAATGGCCGCTCAAAAGACTTCTTCTTCTAACAATACTACCAATGCTGGTAAAGATAACGTTTTATGGTTGGAAGACTCCATTTACTCAAACTCCATGAGACCATTACTTTGTGCAATTGTCTAATGCTATGGAACTCTATGTTACACGGCTAATGTGTTGTGTTAGCAGATTTTTGTTTCAGCACTATTTTTACTTTCTTGTTTGGTCCCTCTATTTGTACTTGGGCATTTAGTTTATGTTCGTTTATCAATATATGTTTTACCATGATAGTTGTAGCCAAAGTGGGAAGGAATCGTAGCGGATTCTTCAATCTGGGAAGGAATCGTAACGGATTCATTTGAACTTTCCGATTTGTTGCTCAATCGGTTCTTAGCAAGATTTTGCTACCATATGATATTCATATTCAATATATAGTCAAGATACTATGCGCTACCCAATGAACCGTAAGCACTCTAGACTAACCCTAGGTCACTTTTTGACGAAGAAACTTCAACTAGTTCAAAATACCAATCTCTTGCAATTCACACTAGAATATCTGTTATCGTATTTTACAAACTATTTTTTGGTACCAATATTGAAATTTGATAATTCATTTCCGATATCTCGGATACGCATTCGCAATCGCTTAGGATCGGCTTCAAACCCCTTTGATAATATTGTATATTGGGGAGTTTCAGTCCTTTACTTATTAACGTCGTTCTTTACCCTTGTATTTAATATTGCTTACAGTTTCTCCTTTATATAGCTTTCGTAACCTATATATTCACAGATGTCTTTATCGGAATCTTTTAGTCGTCTATGCTTAAAGGACATAAAGACAACGAGTGAGCACCATGATCCTATGATTATCGATGACGATTCTTTGCAGTATTTTGCCAATGCTGCTGATAACTTGATTATAGTCAATAATGATATATATGACTATATCATAAATGTGAAACGTCTTCGTAATGAATGGTTTAAATTGAATGGACAGCCAGAGACATTACTTTATATCATGTTGAGCTCAGGATTGTCTAGTAGTTATCCCGATTTGGTTTCCCAATGGCAAGAACAGGGATTTCCATCAACAATCTATCAGTTTGAATATCAAGTGTTTCGTTATTTTGATAATCGAGAAACAAAGTATCCATCAAGCATAAATGCTTTCGTATAATAGATAAAGAAAGGAAGATATTTAAAAGTAAAGACAAGAGAGTATCATACATAGAAACAAAGCTAAGTGATGCAGAGCAGCTGCATCTGCCTGGACTACATGAACCGGGATAGCTAACTGATTGTTGAATGA
The DNA here is from genome assembly GCA_030560825.1 of Suzukiozyma fluviatilis. Classification (NCBI taxonomy): domain Eukaryota; kingdom Fungi; phylum Ascomycota; class Pichiomycetes; order Serinales; family Debaryomycetaceae; genus Suzukiozyma; species Suzukiozyma fluviatilis. The sequence continues at coordinate 15,662 of JAKTVZ010000016.1, forward strand.
CTCTACGTAAGTTAAAATATAGATTATAGATGTTAGATAAATAAATTGATAGAAATGAATATTTATTAATATAGATTAATATAGATGAATATAGATAATATAGAAGAATATAAATTAGTATAGATGAATATAATTAATATAGATTGAATTTTTTACATACTAGTCATCAGTAGCATTCTAAAGCACAGATTCAAGATTCATGGACTTTCAATACTACATTCAATTCAATAGCATCTGGTGCTTAGTTTTGGGGAATAGACTGAATAAAAAGGGCTCCAACGGAAGTATTGCTCTTCATTCATGGAATAAAACATCATGGAAATAAGACATCCGATACCTTACAAACAGAATGATTGCTCCAAGACGAACAAATATCTAGCCAATGCTTTCGCTCTAATTTCTTTCAATTCTCCATTCCACATCCACAATACTCACTTCTTCACCCGCCTTATCATCGTAATCGTACCATTCATTTTCTTCAAGCTCTACATCAAAACTAGTACCGGTTTCTTCACCTTTAGCGATAAATTTACCTTGTGGAATAAACTCTATAAAATCAAGACCACGAGAGTCAATTGATAATATCTGCGTCCACTTGTTGCTGACATCAACACTACTCAATTTGGTGATATTGGCATTCGATTCAGACTTACATTCTTTACACTTAAAGGTAAAGTTAACATCGCCTCTTGAGTTCGATAACTCATAAGTTTGAAAGCGATTAATGCCGATGTTTTTGCCATGAACAGCACGACAATGAGTACACTCTATCCTGAACATATACTCGAACGGCTGGGCCTCAGTATCGAGTGGTTCGACTCCAACTACTCCAGCCAATTCGCATTTCATTGAAAGATATAACTTCACCATAGTAAACCAAATACAGACACTTTAAAAACCGGGAAAATCGTCAAAAAAACTGCCAGAAAACACACAACTACAACTTATACAGTCTACAGACAAGTCAGATCACTAATATACTACCGTTTGTCTACAATTAAATGTGTTTGGGCCAAACAGTGAAAAGTCAAATAATACTTAGTATGGCGCATCCTATATAGCGAATTTTTCACTGCTATCTAATGCTATAATGCTATATAATCTTTTCTTCGGAGTTTAGTAACATCTTCATCAACAACGGTATTGCGGTTGTATTATAGTCATAGCCGGGTGCCATCAATCATATTGTGGCAAATTTAGCTTGTTTTATCGTTTGTTTTGCTGATTTGTTACGTTATCTATACTATCTCTGAAGTGCAATTGGTGCAATTGTTTTCTGTTGATTGTGCTGGTCTGTTGTACTGATACGACTGTTTGCCTGACCTAGCTTGTTTGTCTCGTTTGGTTTCACTGGATATTGCAAGAGATCTGTTTCTGGCCCAGTGGCTTGAATCTTGTTTGGTTGAACTTGTTTGATTGATTTGATTGATTTGAATCGCTCGTCATCCAACATCTGTTCCAGCATCTGTTCCAGTTTCTGTCCTTAATAATTCCTAGAACTTCAAATAGCTGTCTGCTAATTCTAGCTCCTTGATTTGATTGTCATAGCCTTTTTTCTGCTTATCTTGAAGTATTATAATCGTGCACCAAATTGCTTGTTAGTGCACCCAAACTCCATCTATCTCACCTAATACGTCCACTGACAGCTGCATTCAAGTTTCGGCCGTTTTAAACCGTGTAACATACTTAAACCAGTAATTTATTAGCTCGTTTCCTTACTTACCTTGGTCGATTATTAAGCAAATATCTTTGCTTCTGTTGATTCTCGAGTAACTATTTCACCTTTAATAGCCGACTTATCTTAATCCAGAACCTACTTCCTGGAAATTTGCCCAAATCGGTCGTCATATATCTACCATAATGTCCGAAGATCAGCTCCAAGACTTTTCTGATGTCGTACACGGAGAAGAATTACAATTCCAAAAGTCAGAAGAACCAAACTTTGAAATACGCCACAAAATCGGCTTATTGGCACTAGATCCTCCTCGACTCCTTGCAAAGCTTTCCACGTCGCAAATCGTTACTTTGGCAGGAGCTGCGTCGGGGTTTTTAGCTGGAGTAGTCGTTTGTCCTTTTGATGTCGTCAAAACAAGATTACAAGCACAAACGAAACCTAACTCGGTATCAAATCAAAACTTTATTCGTGTATTTCAAACTATCGCCAAAAATGAAGGTATCAGAGGGTTATATCGTGGACTTGTTCCCATAACCATCGGGTATTTACCTACTTGGACCATTTATTTTTCAGTATATGAAAAAGCAAAAGCGTTCTATCCTTCTATAATAGCATCTACAACATTATCTCACGTTTTATCTGCTTTGACCGCTGGTATGGCATCTTCCATTGCCGTCAATCCAATTTGGGTCGTTAAAACAAGACTTATGCTTCAGACGGGGAAAAAAGTCGATAAACGAACATATTATAAAGGTACTATAGATGCGTTCAAAACCATGTATCGAGAGGAAGGTATAAAGGTGTTCTATTCTGGATTAATACCATCGTTATTCGGCTTGATACATGTAGGGATCCATTTCCCAGTCTACGAAAAGTTGAAAAAACTAACTGGGTGCGATACTATGAATAAAGACGGGGTAAACTACTTGTGGAGATTGATCTTTGCCTCGGCATTATCAAAGATGATTGCTCTGACGATCACTTACCCCCATGAAATCTTACGTACCAGAATGCAAATCCAAGCAAAGGTTAAACCAAAGCTTCTGCAAATTATTAAAGACATTTACAAAACGAAATCGTTCAAAGGATTCTATACTGGGTACACCATAAATTTAATCAGAACCGTTCCTGCAAGTGCTGTTACCCTAGTAAGTTTTGAATACTTTAAGACCTATTTATTAGAGATAAGTGGGAAAACAAATGTACCCACTGCTCCTTAATGCATATTATAGAGACTGTATTATATCATAGAGCTGGAAAATGTCAAACTGGACACTAGAAGATTACTACAATTGAATTGCCCAAATGAAATTCCTATTTGGGAGTCTAACAAGATAGATCTCCTGCTCATCCTTCATGTACTACTTGATCTTGTGCTTCATATATCTGCTCGTTCCTTCATACTCGTTCCTTCGTACTTGCTCGTTCCTTCATACTTATTTCTGGGCCCATTCTAGCTGGAAATTCTCCGAAATTTCCCGAACTTTCATACTCACACCGTTCTATAGCATCCTTGCAATCCTGCCATCATCGTCTGCATTTCCTATACATCTATATAGTTATTTATCTATTTATCTGTAATAAATCATAAGAAACTTTATTACTAAGCAATCTCTAATTCTTACATAAGAATTTATCCATAAATCTCAATTTCATTTATAATTTAAATCTCCAACTTTTGACCCAGTGATTCCTAATGAAGTTGTGTGTAAGTTGGGTGGTTGTCAGTCTATTCATGCCATTTGTGGCTAGGGGGGTTGCTGTAGGTGCTTCAGACGGCAAAAAAGCCGATGACAACGGTGTAGAAATGCCTCCCTATCTAAACGAAGCAGAGTTCAACAAGATCACTAGTGAACAACTTTCTTTCGTCGAGTTTTTCTCTCCTTACTGTCATCACTGTAAGGAACTCTACCCGACCTGGGAAAGAACTTACAAAGAATTCTACCCAGAATTGAAGAAATTGAACATGCAAATGAGACAAGTGAACTGTGTTGAAAGTGGTGATCTTTGTGCCAAGCAAGATGTGTATTCTTATCCTAATTTGAAGTTGTTCGGGCCAACTTCGGATAAGAAGGCGAAATTCTTGGGATCTTTCCCGAGAATGTTGGAAAGAACTCCAGAAAACTTCAAGAACTATTTGAGAGAAGCGTACGCTGAATACACCACCAACAGCGTAGACTTACCATCGTCTTCGGAATTGTTGGACACCAACAAGCTCTTGAAGTTGACAGCCGGAGAAGAAAAAGAAGCGTGGTTGGTTACCTTTTATCCTGCTTCCAATAAGCAATGGCAAGATACCGATTCCACCGGAAAGAACCACTTCAGCCCTAAGTGCTACGACTGCCACGATTACAAGGTCATGTGGGATAAATTATCGACGCAATTGTTGGCCACCTTCAGAACTGGGCATTTTAACTGTTTTGATAACCCTAACTTTTGTGAAAAGTTGGGTTTTAGAGAATTGACGTTGAAAAATGGCCACGCCAATCCAAAATTTGCTTATTTCTTGCCAAAATCGGCGGGAAAGATCAGATTCGATTACAATGGTGAGGTAGATCTTCCGTCTATGAGGTCCCATGCCGATAGATTATTTGAAAACTACCAGTTTGAAAAGGTCACTTCGGCCGGTTTGCCTGAGGTTTTGGAATACAAGCCTGGTTTGCATCACAAGCCGTTGGAGCTCGAGTTTCCCTTGAAAAACAAGGTTGCCATTATCTTTTTCTATGACGAAGATACAATTTCCAAGGAAGATAGAGACATTTTAACCTATATCTTGGAGTTCATCACCGATTCGCCATTCAACATTCATTTGTACACTTCAAAACACAAGAAGATCGAGGCTGATATCAAGGAACAAGCAGAAAACATGATAAAGTTTATCAACTACGAAGATGGGTCCAGCTATGAATTTGATAGCGAAATGTACCTTGCCTATACTTTGACAACCAAACCAACATTGTTAATAATGAGAGATAACACTTTATTCACCAACGTTTTCCAGAGCTTTGCTCCCGAGGATATTAGAAATGCTAACAAAGTCAAGGATTTCATCTTAAAGAATCAGTTCCCATTGTATCAAGAGTTAACTCCAAAATTATTACCGGAATATTTTACAAAAGACGAAAAGAGAAAAGATGATAAAGTAGTTGTTACATTTGTTGATACCACCGATGTAAAGAAGACCCAAGAAGCTATGTACAATATGTCGTTGGCTGCACATGAGTATTACTATGTAAAGAAAAAGTACTACTTTAATGATATTTTAGCGCAGAGACAATTGAAAGCAGATAGCGTTGAAAAATTGAGAAACAAAAACGCTGACAGTGTCACTGTGATCCAAAAAATGCAGCAAGACATCCCACATTTCTTTGATCGTGATGATGTGTTGTTTACATACGTTGATCTCAGTACTATTAAGCAATTTGAATATCTTAGGGGATGGAAATTTAATGCTGAAGAATACAAACTGGGTGATTCTATTGTCATTTCCAAAGATTATAGACATTACTGGGACGAAGACTTGTCTGGGGCCAAGCTAGTCAACGATCCTGTTAAAATGAGAGGATTATTGGCTTCTTTATTAGATGCAAAGTTAATTAAGGAAGGAAGAGTCAACGTTAAGCTTTTGGGAAGTCCATACGGGGGTGCCTTATCCTTCATGAATGTAGTTCACGAGCGTGGATTCTTTGGCTATGTTGGTTTATTGGGATTGATATTTGTTGTGCAAATGTTTGTTCGCAGAGTGTTATTGAAACGTAGACATAGAACCAGTCAGAAAGGAATCATAGGTGACTTGCCTAAGAAAGATTAGATAGTAATATATAATGACATTATGTTTGATGATAAGAGAAGTATATAATGCTAAGGTATATAACTAAATAATGACATTATGTTTAATGAAATAAAGACCTCATTAATGATAGTAGAACTAAATAATGATAAGAGAACTCATTAATGAGCATTCTTAATGTAATGCTAAAGATGCAATATAGATTTGCTATTTGACAAACTGGCTGCTCTCTGAAGGTTCATTGCTACAGATAATACTCCTCTGAACCGGACAGAGAAACTGAGAGTAAATCTCCATGAACTGAGACCTATGCCAATACATTTAGTTGCTTGGCTTCCAATTCAATCAATTTCTTATAACTAGGGTTCAAAGATTCGATTTTAAAGTCAACTCCAGGAGTACCGGACACCTCAGAGTAAGCAGGTATAACCATTTTCGGAGGTACTATCGTTCCCGATCTAATCAAACAGCATTCGTAAATGACGGACATATTTTGGAGATGACAATCTGCTTCAATGATGACTCTATTGCCTACCTTGGCCAGGTTAACAATAGAATTCTCCCCAATAACACAGTAAGCGCCGATAGTCATAGGCGAATAGGTATCCTCTTTCACTTCAGGAGGTTTGATATTACAATTGGCACCTATATAGGTAAACTTGCCTAGTGACACAGCATGAGGTATATCTTCAGCCAAAGCAACGTCACCATGGATGACAGCATTAGCACCAACAGTGATATTTGGACCAACAACGACAGCCTGTGAGTTATGTATACGGGCCAGCTGTGATATTCTTGAGCCATTGGCCGATTGGAGCCAGCCGGACATGGCAAATACGGCTACACAAGTTTGCTTCGGAGTTTTTAAAGTTGCCCGAAACGTCAAATCCACAGCAAACACAAGCTTTTAGTGGAGGATTTCGAACCAAATTTCACCAACAGATACCTCCAGTTATAGAGAAGAAGTTAAGCCAATGAAACACAAATAAAGTACACAATAAAATGTATATGACGAGAAAGTTTCGCACTCGTGGTACGCCGCGATGACTATTTTTGGCATCGTGGTTGGCTGCTTTAAGCGCGTTAAGGGGACAGCAAACACAAATAAATTAAACATTTTTTTATTCTTTAGCAGAAACTTAATAAACATCAGTAAAAATGGCTTCTAAGTTGTTCAGAATTGATTGCGGATATCAAAATTACGATTGGGGTAAAATTGGCTCCAAATCAGCTGTTGCCCAGTTTGCCAGCAGTTCTAATCCTGCCACCACTATAGACGAAAGTAAACCATACGCCGAATTATGGATGGGTACCCATCCAAGTGTGGCTTCTACCATTGTAGACGATGAAAAGTTACAGGGACAAGTTTTGAGAACTGTGGTTGAAAACCAACCGGAATATGTTGGTAAATCATTAGTGGAAAAGTTTGGTGGTAAGACCCAATTACCATTCTTATTCAAGGTTTTGTCTATTGAAAAAGCGTTATCTATTCAAGCTCACCCTGATATTCCTTTAGCCAAGATTTTACACGCTACTGATCCAAAACACTACCCTGATGATAATCATAAGCCAGAAATGGCCATTGCTGTCACTCCGTTCCAGGGTTTCTGTGGTTTCAAGCCATTAGACCAAATATCGAAAACCTTGAACCTCGTTCCTGAGTTGTACGAAATCATTGGTGAAGAAATTGCTACCGAATTCACTAAAAAGATCGTTCCTAGTGCAAAGGAAGGATCTGCTGAAGATGTGGAAAATCGTAAATTGTTGCAAAAGTTGTTTGGAAAATTGATGAATTCTTCCGACGAATTGATCAAAACACAGGCTGAGAAATTGGTCGCTAGAGCAGAAAACCAGCCTCAACCTTTCGATGAAATCGATTCCAGATTAGCTAAATTGATCATCACCTTGAATAAGCAATTCCCCGACGATATTGGGTTGTTTTGCGGCTGTTTATTATTAAACCACGTCGAATTGTCTCCTGGTGAAGCTATGTACTTGGGAGCTAAAGATCCCCACGCCTACATCTCGGGAGACATCATTGAATGTATGGCTGCTTCCGATAACGTTGTCAGAGCTGGATTTACACCAAAGTTCAAGGATGTGCCTAATTTAGTGAAGATGTTGACCTATTCCTACGCTCCAGTTGAAAGACAAAAGATGCCATTATTGTCGTTTTCTAGATCAAAGGGTGATGCCAAAACATCGGTATTATATGATCCACCAATTGCTGAATTTTCTGTTTTACAAACTATATTTGACACCAAAGGTGGTAAACAACAGTATGAGCCATTTGCCGGTCCATCTATTGTCATAGGAACCAAAGGAAGCGGTAAGATCCACATTGCCGGATCCAGCGAAAGCCATGATTTCAAACGAGGCTACGTCTACTTTATTGCTCCAGGAACCGCCGTAGAACTTGTTTCCAACCCTGGAGAAGAATTCACCACCTACAGAGCTTTTGTCGAGTAAATAAGCGTGATAGACTAAAACTACAGTGCTACAGTACAGCATACGACTACAGTAAAGAATACTATTAAGAAAGAGAATACAGGTCCTGTATTTGCCCAAAAGAGCCTTACACCGGAGATTTCAAACTAAATAGCCAATAAACCAATACTTAACTGCCATTAACACCATAACCACCGTAAACCACCACTATCTCCCACCATCTCCCACTAATCTACCTCCAACACCATCTGCTAAACCCTGGCCAAACCCTCAGCCAAACTCTGGTACTAACAACGCCAGAATTATCTGCAGTACCACGATATTCGCACAGAAAGATTTTCGTGGGCGAAACTAGGAGTTTTAATCACTACTAAAGACAAGTTCCTAGGAAATCATTAGTAAAACGGCGTGTTAAGATAGGTAGCAACGGCAAGTAAAACAATTGCGAGGAATTAGTAAAGAAAATCATTGAATATGTCTGAAATTGAACAAAAAGAAACTAAAGAAACTAGACCAGCAAAGATTCCTGAAACCGAAGAGGAAAGAAACGAAAGAATTGCTAAACAGGAAGAAGTGGATTCCCGTTCGATCTACGTCGGTAACGTTGATTACAAATCTACCCCGGAACAATTGGAAGAGTTTTTCCACACTGTTGGCGTAATTGAACGAGTGACTATTTTGTTTGACAAGTTTTCCGGCTTACCTAAAGGTTATGCTTACGTAGAATTCGAATCGGCTGATTCTGTGGAAAAGTCGATTGCTGAATTGCACGGTAAGACATTCAGAGGAAGAGAAATCAGAGTTACTGCCAAAAGAACCAACTTGCCAGGGTTTAAGAAGAGAGGTGGTTTCAGAGGTAGAGGAGGCAGAGGCGCTTTCAGAGGCGCTGCTAGAGGTAGAGGTGGTGCCAGAAGAGGCAGAGGTGGTGCCAGAGGCGGTAGAGGCGGTAAAGGTGAATCTGAAGAAGCAACCGAGGCTGCTGAAGCTCCAGCCCCAGCCCCAGTAATTGAATCCGACGCTTGAAGGCGACGGAGAAAAAGTTTATGTAAACCGTAAATTTTTGATAAATTTATAGTTTTAGTGTGTTATCTTTATGATAATTGAAATGTAATTCCTGTCTTGAATTAATATACGTATTTAATGTAATTGTGTGGAAAGTCCGGGAAATCCGGCAAAACCGGGCGAAAGTGAACCCAGCCACTGGCACAAGCTTAAACTGTAGATTTGCTTGTTCCCAGCTCATTATCACTTCCCAATTGACCGCCAGCTATGGCTCCATTCTCTTGAGTTGGTGGGTCTGCCTCCACGTTTCCTACATACAAACAAATTCGTTGTCACACGACGATTTCTCACGGTGGTAGTGGAGCAGGTGTCCGGCATACATTATATGCATGCAAAAAAAGCTTCACCTCATCTCATCTATGTATATTGCAAGCGATGAGCTACGATAACAAATAGTAATTAAGCAAGCATGACGTCGGTAAGAAAGAGAAAGATGGCACGTTCTTCTGTGAAGAAGGCCACAAGACGTCTAAAGGACAAAAAAAGAAACATCAACATCCATTCCAATCCAATTATTGCCGAAAACTGGGACAAATCGTTAACTTTGCAACAGAATTATAAGAGATTAGGGTTAACAGCCAGATTAGGAACTTCTGCCGGGGGAAGTGAACAGAAAGTGGAGACTTTGTCTGAAATAAGGGCAAGAAAGGCCAAACAAGCGCAAAAAACCACTCCTCAAGATATTGAACAAACTGAAGATCCTTCGAAAATTCCTGAAGGAGAAGCCAGGTTGATCAGAGATCCTGACACCAATGAAGTCATAAGAGTTATTCACGGTACCATGAAGGTGGAACAAGAAAATGAACCGGTTGAGAATAGTAATGTCATTGAAAAATTGCAACAATATGCCGAAAAGCACTCGCAGATAAAGCACGAAAGAACTCCTTCTGAAAGAGAACACGATTGGTTGAAGAGTCTTTATGAAAAGCACGGCGATGATTATGACAAAATGAAATGGGACAAGAAACTTAATATTAACCAACAGTCGGCTGGAGACTTGAGAAGAAGAATCTTGAAATGGAAGAAACTCAACAATATCAATTAACCGTGACCTCGTGTTGCTGATTCGTTATATACATATATTGCATTTACTGTACACTAGCAAACACTACAATCTAGAAGCATCAACTGTAGTAATCACTGTAAATTGACTGTAGTAAGTACTTGATCTGAACTTTAGTAGGACTATAACCGGAAGTTTGTCTGAATCTCTATGATCTGGAGCTGGTTCAATGTAGCAATCACTATATTCTGGAAGGTTTGTTCAATTGTAGCACTTTATCGATAATATCGTTCATAATTGGTTTTAATTGACAAGTATCATACAAATGAATGAGACTGTTTTCGTTACTGTCCTGTAATTCTATGAGCTCAATGAACTTGGGATCAATGGGAATATTGCCCAAGTAGGGAAGTTGCAACAGTTTTGCGAGCATTTCTCCTCCACCACTCAGGAATATATTGGTACATTCGGAGCAAGTTGGACAAATGAACCCACTCATGTTTTCAACAATGCCTAGTACTTCGAAATTGACCTTTTTGCAAAAGTTGATTTCCTTCTTTACGTCGGAAATAGCCACTTGTTGTGGTGTAGTAACAATGATGGCACCATCGATAGGGCCTGCCCAGCGTAATTCTTCGGCAATGGCAATGTGCTCGTCAGAAGTTCCCGGTGGGGTATCTATTAACAAGTAGTCAAGAGGATGGGCACTATCTCCCCATACCACATCTTGTAGGAATTGTCTAATCATGGCAGTCTTCTTGGGGCCTCTCCAAACGACGGAATTATTTCTATCGCCTAATAAGAAACCCAAAGACATTAACGAAAGGGACCCTTTCGGAGTGGTTTCTTGCTTAGCCAGAGATTCAGGTTGAGATGATGAATCTTTGGTGGCTGTTGCTGGTGAGTAGACCGATACCGGGATCCAACCCATGGTGGAAGAGTGTACTTGTCTTTCTTCTACCCCAAACATTCGTGGGAGCGACGGTCCAGTCAAGTCGATATCTAGTACTCCGACATTAAACCCTTTATTAACCAAAGTCAAGGCAGTTTGGGTAGTGACGGAAGACTTTCCAACACCACCTTTTCCCGATAAGATGAGAATGATGTGTTTTACATTCTTTAACGACGCTGGCGCCTGTTGTATCTCAGTCATAGATGAAGTAGGTATGAGATATAGAAAGAAAAGAACTAAAGGTGATTTTTATATAAATCAATCTTCAATGATGACAAATGAAGCAGCAGCTAAGAAGAGACAAATGAGAAAGATAAAAGATAGATAGATGCAAGACTAGAAAATAGATAGAAAATAGAAGATCTATAACACAAAAGTGATGCAGTAGCAGAAAGTGTGTAGCTAAATGCTGCGAAAATGTACAATGTAGCGAACGGTATAATGTAGCTAGAGTTGTTATATGTAGAATTGCAATTCAGAATAGTTAGCGAGAGTAGCCAGTCTATTGTATTACTGAGGTACAGTGCGCATAGTACCAAATTGGTGCGAGGTAGAGTAGAATAAAGGCACTGAAGGAAGGAATTGTTCGTAGCCTGAGATAGCGAGTTTCAACTACTTAGACACCTGTTGTTTGAATTCTTCTGTTGACTCAAGTTTGGTTACCTGTGACTACTTATCACCAATAGTACACTCTCTTCACTCTCTTCACTCTCTTCACTCATCTTTCTGTACAGCTGTCTCCGCTCTGTATATTTTCCTCCCCTCTGTCTAGTTTACTGCGAAACCGGTGTAATTTTCTTCCGCTCGACCAAACCGCCCCATCGCACCATTTCAGTGCCAGCCTTAACATTCTCGTACTGTATCCAACTAAGCATACGTTTGCTTTATTTATTCTTCTTTTCCACCGTGTTTACCACCTAGCCTACTATGAGTTCAAGATATTCCGTAGGCGCTCATCAAAGAGACTTACGTACTCAACTATTCTCTAATGCCACTTCAAAATCCCCCTCCAGATCAAGTTCGCCCTATGATAGATTAGCCACCGAATCTCCAAAACATCAAGAAGCTTATATGCTGCATTTAGAATCCCAGAATAACGATGAAATGGATTCCATGAGCCAGAAAGTCGCCATGTTGAAGAACTTGGGGGTCAGAATGGGCACAGAAATCAACAAATCTTTGAAATTAAACGACGAAATTACCAATTCTTTTGAACAAGGTCAAACTACCTTGAAAAATACCTTTAATAAAATGGTGGTAATGAGCCAGAAGGCAGGAATTTCGTGGAAAATGTGGTTAGTGGTGTTGCTAGTAGTAATTTTGTTCTTTTTCTATGCGTGGTTATTCTAATTGCCCAACTACTAGCACCAAACCTTCATTCCTTCATAACTGAATTGAACATTCATTTTGAATATTCATTTTGAACATTTCTTTAGAACACTCATCGTTTGAGAATCTTGTCTCACTGCTTGTTTTGTACAAGAAATCTAGCCATTAAATGATATTATTATCTGTTTTCGTGATTTATTCATGAGTTATTCATGAGCTTCATCAAAGGTGCTGTGTTTCATTCTGGTTATGTACCCTAGGAACGATTTAAACTACTCTTTGATTCGAGTAGAAGGTTCACATTGGCACCAAAACAATTCCAATACTAATCTCACCACTAATAGTCATGACCTTAGTACATTGCATGGTTCACTTCATTTTGTATACTATTTTACAAATATAATATTCTTAACGTTCACATTGATATCTAACTCATCTATTTAGCTAATTAATAAATCTTTTAATTTGTTTAGCGACTTTATGCTTCGGCCATCTGTATCTTCAGGCAAATCTCCATTGCTTTCGACAGCTTCATTGCTGTCAGTAATTTGAAATTTGTCTTCAATACCCACGATGGTTCCAAACGCTGTGTACTCACTTATAGATGATTTACTGGTGCAATCAAATGCCGAATTAACGTCAGATAACGCACTCACTTGATTGAAATCAAACGAAATTGCCCTCAGTGGTTTCTTCGGTATTCGCGCATTATTAACTTTTAAAATCGATCGTTTAGGTTTCAATGTATGATGTGATGGTTTATGTTTAGGAGACGGAGAAGACTCCTTGATGCTGGTAATTTGTTTTGCTTTTGTACTCTTCTTTCTCTTCTTCTTTCTAAGCTGAGCTATTTTCAACTTTTGCGCCATCTTCAAAGCAGAATAAATATTATTTGTATTCTTAACACTCTCAGATATGTCTCCGTCCAGCGAATCAGAATCTGAAGATTGGGATGAAAGTATCGCCTCATCTGCATGACGAGTGTCTTCATCCTCTTCCGTTTCGGTAGTGAGACCAGAAGAATTCCATAAGTCATCGTCGCTGGACAATTTAAATTCGTCCAAATTTCCTGATAGGGACTGCTTTGCAAGTGATTCGGCTGCATCATATTCTGCATCATGAGATTTGCAATCACATAGGTTAGGATCTGCTGAATTGGCAGACGAGCCGATTGGAGCACCGTTAATACGTAACTTTTTATGATGCGATGTTTGTAGTGTCAGCTTAATAGTTGCTGACGATTTAACTGTCAACATACTGGAGAAAGGGTTTATTTCTCTGATTGGCGATGTGTCGGCATACTTAGGATTGGACAACAATGACGAGTATAGCAAGTTGATGGGGTTATTCAAAGTAAGGTTGTTTGATATAAGAACTCTCTCTGGAGGAGGAGTTTTGATATCCTTGAAGGGATCAGAATCGGCATACTTTTTTTGTCTAACCTCTCTATACTTTGCAATACTCTCAGACATGTACGTTTCAAAATCCTCTTCTGTAGGTGGCTCTGTTTCGGTGGGAGAAGATGTTGCCTGGATTTCGATTTGCTGTGGATCAGTTTCATTTGGGTCCAGTGGGTTATTTTTTGCAGTAGTCCTGGAAGAAACATGCTCGTTTGCGTGAATGGGTACCATAGTATCTTTACCACCAGTGATGCCATTGTTTAATGGACCCGATAGTATATCAGGAACCTGCGAGTTCACTCTATCTGCATCCAATATTTTAGTATCTTGACGTGAATTAAGCTCTTTAATGTCTTTATCATTACCATTATCATAATTGTTGTCATTATTGTCATTATCATTATCGTTACCATTTGCATTTTTGTTATTTACATCTTTTGAACCTTCATTTACATTTCTATCATGTTCCCCATTTCTATCATGCTCAATTGCAACTTCAACTCTGTGTTCATTTACATCTTCATCCACATCTTCATTAACATCCACATCTTCATTAACATCCACATCTTCATTTACATCCACATCTTCATCATCTACCTCATCTACCTCATCTACTTCATTTACCTCTTCCACCTCACTGTTTGGGTGGAATAGTCTGTGTAGATTAGGATACTTACTACGCCGCAAAGAAAGCGGGTTTTGTAGCGTATGCTGTGAATCGTTCACCAACTGATCTATTCGTGCCAATTTTTCCGTTATCGACTTACATTTATCACTGGCAACAATGGCTGTGTTTAATAAATCATTCACCGATGCATCAATAGACTCGGGACAATGCTCTGCTGTAGCCTTCTTCAAGAGCTTCCGACGATGAAGTAACGATTTATTGATGGAATTAGCCAATTTGGCAATCTCTATGTTCTTAAATTGTATTCTTTGCTCAGTAGATAGCTTACGTTTGATTTCCATTCGCAAATCATCCTGATAATTGGTTGCCACATTCAATAACAGATCCACTACCAGCTGCGATTCCGTCTTCAAAGTTACATTCAAAATGTGGTCCAAACTAAAGCATTCAATGGCGGGAAGTTCATGCTGTTTCGAATGGTACTGGGGCTGGTACTTCTTGTAGCTTACCAGACGTTTTCTCGGTATTGCCCTCGATGTTTCTTCCATCATTCAAACTCAACTCCAACTCAGTCCTGGTCCATCAATCTCGCCTAAAGGAGCTCGCCAATTGCTTGTTTTGACGGAGGAAAAGAAATGGCGGTGGTGGATTTTATTTAAAAGCGGTTTTCGCTACAGAAAAAGTTTGAGATTTTTCAATCTCGTGTGAATTTTGTACCATTGACACAACTCTATAGATATTGAGTTTTTCGTCAAATAGAGGCTATAGATCGATAAGTTGAGTCCGAAATACCTAGCAGGACGATTTTCAGCGTTTAATTTGGTCGAATGAAGCTATATTGGTACTGTTTGTATGGTTGCAAAATAGCGATTTAAGAAAATACAAGCAACACCACCAATATGGCTTGAAATGGACTCATATTGCTCAGAGAGCCTCAGAATAGACGGTGGGTACGTATGGGTGATTATGGTATAATTTGGGTTTATAATTGTTAAAATTGACTGTATCTGTAGACAATAGTGAACTATGTAGTTATCTACTGTGAGAAGTAGCTGGGGCAACGAGATGATTTAAGTCCACACTGATGTAAATAAATCACAAAAGTGGAATTGGTCTAAACCAGATAAACGAGAGCTCTTTTAAAGAGAAAACTTGATAAACTTTCAAAGAAAGAAACTGGATTGGTTTCAATTAGAGAGACTACACTAGCAAAACTATCATAAGGTTGAAACTTCAAGCTTTCAAAGACAACACAGGAGTTCTTAGTGGTCTTTGGAGAATAATACTCTCTACTGGTTCGAGATAATATGAGCATTAATTATAATACAATATGCAAGTACAACAGTACAAACTGATCGTCTATTCATAAACAGACTTGTTAAACTGCACCGCATTACCGTCACCAAAAGGATCACTGGATACAGTGTCGTTGGTCTTAGCCTTTGAAAGCGGCTGTTTTGCAGCCAAACCTGCTGGCTTGGCAGGACGAGGTGGAGGAGGCGATTTGCTGCTGGAGCCAAGAGTGACGTTTTGTAATCTTTGATGAGCATCTTGCAAATCATCATCATCGTCTTCTTCATCGTCATCGTCTGTGGAGTAGTACGATTCGTCACTTTCTTCATCCCGGTTTGGTGCAGGGTTCTCCTCGGTATAGCCACACAAATGGTCAAACTTCTTGAACACTTCCACCAACTTTTCATTGGCTACAATTAAACTACCCAAAAACTCTTCATCCATGGCTAAAACTTCCTTCGACTTGTTATATTCGTCCCCAGCTCCCACAAATTGCAAGTACCGCAAGACTTTGTGTCTGGTGGACCTGCACTTGTCAAACTCCTTGGTGCACTTTTCGTTATCTAATGGCGATTCATTAGGAGATAACACCGTCAAACTGTTATCTAAAGCCGTCACTTGGGTATGACAATCGGACAATAAGCTTCTGATCTTGGGTGCCTCCAACTTATAGTTGATTTGCGGGATCTTGTACTGCTCATCAGCGTACATAGGGTTCTTCTTCTTCTTCTTTTTCTTCTTTTGCTTTCTCGCAGGATCCTGTTGCGGCGTGAAGGGAGACTTTGTCTTGGGCCGTTGTGGTGGAGCCCGAGGAGTGGAAGGTGACGAAGTTTCCTCATCAGATTCAAACGCATTCTCCTCCCGTTGGGTTCCTCTAGACTTATGCTTGGGAATATATTCATACAACTTAGCCATAGGCTTATAGTCGGGCAATTCGTACAATTCATCGCGCCATCCGAGCGATAAAGCCCGCACCCGGCCAATAACTTTCCCCGGATAAGTCGATCCATTGCCCATGATAGCATTGCCTTTAATAATTGCCTTCAAAAGATCAATTAACTTTTCGTCTCGAGCAATAATACTTCCAATAGAACTACCTCCATTAAGTACCAAAAGTTCTAAAACTTGCAATGCAAGCAATTGTTGCTCAACATGCTGGCCGTATTTGATGTTCTTCCGGATGGCTCTGGCGGCTTCAACAGCACCGGTATTGGGCTGGATCTTGATCAAGTGGATCAAGTCAGAGATTCTTAATTCTAAACTATCATCTTCAAGTTCGTCGTTAAAGTTGGGCTTGGAAAACTGGTTGATTTTCACCGTAATGGACGTCTGGGGGTGGTCTGCTCCAAAAATCGGCATAGCAGAACACTTACAAACAATTGCTGAACCCTGAAACGGTTGGGGATTCTAATCTTGACCCCATAGTTTTGGACGTTGGAGGATACCTCCTGCAGATAAGCAAAGGTCAACATTGGCTTGGGACAATGCCGTGGCGGAATGCCGTTAGGGTCACCAGGGGGAAAGGAGAGAAACACGGAGGTTTGGAGGTATGGAGGTACGGAGTGGGAAGGAATGGCGAGGTGCTGGTTTTGGAGCTTGAATGCTTCTTGCAGTGGTGTCTCAGCCGTATGCACTAGAAAGATAAGGGAATGTAACATATGTGCTGAGGCTAAGGTTGAGGGCCGTAGGGACGTGCGATAAAATGGAGTCGGTGAAGAAGTGGCATTGAAGCGTATACCAAACCGTTTCTTTCATGTCGCTCGCTATTTGGTGACCATACTACTCTTCATCGTCTGAGTTGAGAATGGCTGCAAATGCGATATCCGGTGGGAGATTGGGCTATTCCGAGGGTTTATCCGGGCCAATATCGGACACCCATTTTTCCCCCGGATCTCCCCTCACTCATTGAAGAAAAATTTTCCCTAACATTAACGACTGCAACGGTAATTGGTTTGGTTCGTAGACTAGTTAGTGTAGTATAAAATGTCCGATCAATACAATCAAGACAATTTGCAGCAAGACTTGCAGAATGCCTCTTTAGGCGGTGAAAATAACCAGCAAAATCAATCTCAATCTGATGCTTCGTTCAATCCAAACCAAGCTCAGACCTTTGTTCCTCAAGGTGGTTTCCAACAGTACCAACAGCAACAATTCCAAAACTACCAACAAGGTGGTTACCAAAACTACCAGCAACAAGGTGGTTACCAAAGTTATCAACCACAAGGTGGTTATCAAAGCTACCAACCACAAGGAGACTACCAACAAAGCTACAGAGGTGGATACCAAAACTACAACAACAGAGGCGGCTACCAAAACTACAATAATAGAGGTGGATATCAAGCCTACCAGCCACAACAACAACAGCCTCAGCAACAAGGAATGTCTTTAGCAGACTTTGAAAAGCAAAAAGCTGCCAACTTGAACACCTTAAACAAGCCAAAAAGAACCTTGAAGTTGTCTACATCTTCCGGAATCAAATTGGCCAATGCCACGAAAAAAACCGAATCAGAATCGGCCTCCACTTCCACTCCAGCTTCAAAGGAATCGACTCCTGTAGTAGAAGAAACCAAAGCTAAGGAAAGCGAATCTAAGGAAGAAGTAAAAGCTGCTGCCGAACCGGAAGCCAAACCAGAATCGAGTGCGGCCGAAACTGTAGAAGAAACCAAAGCGGAAATCTCCACCCCTGTCGCTACCAAAGCATCTACACCAAAACCTTCGAATGTTCCATCTAAGGCTTCGACTCCAGCTCCATCTCTCCAAACTTCCGAATCCTTGGCCAAAGAACAAGAAGACGAAGTCGACGAAGAAGTGGTGAACGATTTGTTTGGTGGTAAGGACCATGTTTCCATTATGTTCATGGGACACGTTGATGCTGGTAAATCTACCATGGGTGGTAACATCTTATACTTGACCGGTTCTGTCGACAAACGTACCGTCGATAAATATGAAAGAGAAGCCAAAGATGCCGGAAGACAAGGGTGGTACTTGTCGTGGATCATGGATACCAATAAAGAAGAAAGAAACGACGGTAAGACCATTGAAGTTGGTAAAGCATACTTCGAAACCGAAAAGAGAAGATACACCATTTTGGATGCTCCTGGTCACAAAATGTACGTTTCTGAAATGATTGGTGGTGCTTCCCAAGCTGATGTAGGTGTTTTAGTTATTTCTGCCAGAAAAGGGGAATACGAAACCGGGTTTGAAAAAGGTGGTCAAACTAGAGAACACGCTTTATTGGCCAAAAATCAAGGTGTCAACAAGATTGTTGTTGTTATAAATAAGATGGACGATAACACTGTAGAATGGTCGGAAGAACGTTATAAAGAATGTATCAAAAAACCAGAAATTTTCTTGAAAGGTATTGGGTACAAGCCGGAAGATATCTTGTGTATGCCAGTTTCTGGGTACACTGGTGCCGGTTTGAAAGATCGTGTTGATCCTAAGGTATGTCCATGGTACAAGGGTCCATCCTTATTGGAATACTTGGACAATATGGAGCATGTTAACCGTAAAATCAACGGTCCATTCATGTTGCCAATTGCTGGTAAAATGAAAGATATGGGTACTATTGTTGAAGGGAAAATTGAATCCGGACATGTCAAGAAGAACCAAAACTTAATGTTGATGCCTAATAAGACTAATGTGGAAGTTATTACTATCTATAACGAAACCGAACAAGAAGCTGATGCTGCTTACTCTGGGGAACAAGTTAGATTGAAATTAAGAGGTATTGAAGAAGAAGAATTGGCTCCAGGTTACGTGTTGACTTCTATCAAGAACCCAGTTAAGACTGTCACTAGATTTGCAGCCCAAATTGCCATTGTTGAATTAAAATCTATTTTATCTAATGGTTTCTCGTGTGTTATGCATTTACATACTGCTATCGAAGAAGTTAAGATTGTTGAATTAAAACACAAGTTAGAAAAAGGTACTAACAGAAAATCTAAAAAACCACCTGCCTTTGCTAAGAAAGGTATGAAGGTTATTGCTATTTTAGAAACCCCAGAACCTGTTTGTGCCGAAACCTTTAACGATTATCCACAATTAGGTAGATTCACTTTGAGAGATCAAGGTACTACCATTGCTATTGGTAAAATTACCAAATTATTGTAAATTATTCATTCATCCGTAAATATTACAACCGGAATAGTTTTTTGTAGATAATGTAGAATAGAATATGTGCAATTGAACCAATTGAGAATTGATTGAAATTGTAGCTTTTGACTTACGAACAAATTGGAATATAAATTGTACGCTAATGATGTTCAAATCTGACTACACTTTACATTGTACTATAATTGTATTCTAAATATTGTATACTGGTTTTAGCCATCTATATTCTATATCTCTGGTTTGTACTTACTTACTAGGCTCTCAAATATAGTAATTAAATTTTCGATGCCTTGTAATACATTTTCATCCTGGCCCTGGCCCGGAGTGAGTTTTGCATGAGCAAAATCAATTAGATTTAACCGAGAAAGTGAAGATTCCTTTTCTACATCCTCTTCATCTTCTTCGTCCTCAATGACAAACTCGGTTATGATCGGGTCAACCGTATCATATTTATCATCATCTAGTAAAAAATGGTCTTTGGAAACGGACCCTTTTTCTGGCACATTCCATTTCTTTAAATCCGTCTCGTAAATAAACAACAACGAAGCTGAAAACAACCTGATTTCGTAATCTAAGAAACAATTATAGACGAGTTGCAACCGTTTGAGGTACTGAGACAGTAATCGATATATGATCAATCTAGCAGTATCTGCATCTACCATATTCTTGAATGGAGAAAAGAACAATTCTATGCCCTTTTCGATAGTAGTAGAGTCTAAAGACCTACCAAACATCTTGTCAAACTGTAGATACACCAAATTAGATTCTTCTACGACATGGACAGAATCGTTCATGTCATTATATAGTGGTTGAGGTTTTGAATCACTTCCATTGTACAATTTCATGCCACAAATACGAAAATGATGTGAGGATGATGTCGTTTCTCGAGCCACTTTTGCCAACCTATCGATCTTGTCTTTGTGTGTGACCGAGTCATCGGTCAATTTGCTGCCTAATTTAATGTCTACAATGGAGGGTAGACTATACAGATTATAGAGGTTTTGTAATACAAGGTATGTAGCATCTGCAGCAGCAGGAGAAACTGCAGTTTCATCAAGAACCAGCATATCTATCTTATCAGCGTGTTCAGCATCAATTCCGGTGTTTAGCTTACCAAAACATACTGGCATCCAATGTGATAACTTACTTCCAAGCACTACCTCATCGCTATCGGCGTGATCCAAATGGAGAATCTGGTTGTAGAAGTCAATTTCTTGCGGCGTGGTCTTTTTGATGAACAAACCACCGTCTTCGTCGGTCAAACTACCTTCGTGCCCTGCAGCCTGGTGTTGGATTGGTTTTAACATTGGTTACAATATTCATTCTAAATGAAATCAAGCGAAGATATGTCCTACGGCACGTGATATTGACAAAACCTTGGACAAACGCAAAAATCGCGACAGACCATGCGTTGTTCCCCTAGCTATGACTAATGGCTTAGACGAACAGGCTTAATTTACGAGCCTCTATGCATATAATATTTCTCCATGATTGTTCTCTATAAAGTTTACGAATCTAGTTTACGAGAGCAGTCTATGATGTTTATTGTAGTAGATGAAGATTTAGTATGTTCTCTATGGCGTTAACGATTGAAGCATGTTAATTAAACTTCAATTAACCTTGTATTTTTTCTCAAAATTTTTTTACATCATTTGGGTCAAACTCCATGAGACTCCAATCTAAGCGTGTGCCTCACATTTACATGGATGATGCTGTACCTCTTCTGCTCCTCGGTAATCTGCGGCATTTTGCCTCGTTTTTGCTATAATAACTGGTAAGGCTCAAGCTTAGTTCCCCTTTAATTTGATTGCTTGCAGACCTCTAAAACACGACATACCCTGCTCCGTAGCTAGAAAAACAGTGGTTAATTGATAGTTTGGTCCAGCAATTGATGTCTAATTGATAGTTTGGTCCAGTGTTGTCTAATTGGAAGCATTCACGCATATCTGCTCACGCTTATTCTGAATTAAGTTGGCAGTGCCATACTGCTTAGCATATGCTTATAGCGTCAGAACTACATACGTCAGACAAATTTACGAGGCTACTATAAAAAGGTACGGATAGCAACGCCAAGACGAACAATTTGGAGGAATAACTACCGTTGTTATAACGCTATTCTATACTCTACTACGATGAAGTTAATATTTCTTTGCTATTTGTTGACGCTTTCTCATGCTATTAGTCCATTCCATAAAGTCCGCCAATTTTTAGGGTTGGAAAGAAGAGACGATACTTATGAATACTATACTATAGGTGGACAGGTAGTCAGCCTTCCTAAAACGGTTTTGGGTATTAAAACTACTGATGGTAATATTCTCTACACTATCGCGGGTCAAACATTTACGTACCCACAGCTTGCAGGTTTTGGTGACGCCACGAAGTTACCTGGCTATGAGAGTGTTTTAGCTGGCTATGATAGTGCCTTAGCTGACTATAATAGTTACTATCCAGACGATTATTCTTACGCAGCAGATAGTTTTACATGGGATGCGTATACTCAGTACTTACCAGGTTTGGGAACTAGTGCTGCTCAAACTACGACTACTAGTGCTGCACAAACTAGGGCTACTAGTACTGCTCAAACTAGGGCTACTAGTGCTGTACAAGCTTCTGGTGCTGCATCCGGTTCTCGTTCTGCATCGGCTGCAAATTCTGTGTCTGCTGCAAATTCTGTGTCTGCTGCAGGTGTCACTACCAGAGCTACCGCTTCCAGTGCTGCAGCTACCACCACCAGAGTTACTAGCGCTACCACTGGTACCACTGCTGCCTCGAGTGCTGCATCTTCCGCAGCTTCATCACAAAGATCAGCCTCAGCCTCACCTTCTGGGTCGTCTTCTTCCACCAAGAACATGGCCAATTCGCAAACAATTGGTTCATTGGCAGTCCCAGTTGCTTTATTGTTCTCAGTATTATTTATGTAAACTTACCTGTTTGTATTTTGACAAATAAATTTTATTATTTGCAAAAAAAGTGTCAAAATTGTGAAAAATTATAAGACTAGTAAGCAGCACTATAGAACGCTTAAAATTGAAAATTTTAAAAAAACTAACTAGATTGCTTTTTTTTTCTGATTGAATATATGCTAAAATGTAAATGGTAATTGTAAGCGGAGTGCCCATTAAATGACTATAAGCGAATTTCTTCACAAGTCATTAGGTGTGGAAGTACATCATTGTTTGATCTTCAAATGATAAGTGGATTCAACCAATAAAATTGTGTAATATAAATAGAATATGTAAATAATGTATCTAATTAGTGCATCCTAGTACGAGATGGTTCCTACATGATCAATTTAGTACGAGGGCGCTGTCACTTTCGTGGTATGCGTGGCCGCACTCGTACTAGCGTTGCGCCACGATAGAGGAACATTCCATTCCTAAAACGTATGAGGTCATTACTCGGTCAAAATTCGAGAAAATTGGATGAAAATTTCACAAAATCAAGTTTACGCCTCCTACCATAGGAATATCTATCCAATAGTCGAAAATCTTGCAAATAGCGCAGATTCTTCACTAACGTCAAAATTTTAAAGTTTTTTTTTGCTGCGACCGGAACCAGCGTTTAAAAAAACAAGTTGAAAATAGGCGCTGAGGTTTTTTCAACAATTTTGTTTATCACATCAAGTTAACTCTTTAGACCTAGGCAACATGAGTAATTATAAATATGATAATGGCTATGAGATGGGCTATATGAAACAAGATGATTTCGTTGGCTTTATGAACGAAATCCAGGATATAAATAACTCATTGGACCAATACCATGGCTTAATTAACTTGATAGCAAATAAACAAAGAAACTATTTGCAAGAGTTAGCATTAACGGAAGAAGACGTCGATTATTCGTCCAAACAAATCGATTCTTTGGTGGCCGAAGCTCAATCTTTACAGTTATCTTTAAAGTCGAGAATTAAAAATGTTCAAACACAAGCAGTACAACAAAAGGACCAAACCAAATTAGATCAAGCTGAAACTTGTAGAAAGAGATTTTTGGACTTGGTTCAAGAGTATAGATTAATCGAAGTTAACAGTTCGAAGGAAACTAAACAACAAGCTGAAAGACAATATAGAATTATCAAACCCGACGCTAGTGATGCCGAAGTTAAACAAGCTATTGAAGACGGTGACAACACTCAACAGTACTTCCAGCAAGCTTTAATGCAATCTAATAGAAGAGGTGAAGCTAGAACTGTGTTGAATGAAGTCAATATTAGACATAGAGAATTATTGAAGTTAGAAAAAACCATGGCGGAATTGACCCAGTTATTCCACGATATGGAGGAATTAGTCATCGAACAAGACCAGCCAATCCAACAAATAGAGCAGCAAGTTAACGTTGCCCAGCAAGATATCGAGCAAGGGGTGGGGCATACAAACAAAGCAGTGCAATCAGCAAAAGCCGCCAGAAAGAAGAGAATGTGGTGTGCTGGTATCATTGCCCTTATTATTATCATTCTTGCTTTGGTTTTGGGTCTTTACTTTGGTCTTAGGCACTAATCCAATCCCATTCTTAAGACTAATCTACCTAGAATACGGTTTTAATTCTTATCTTATTAAAATTTTATGTCTGTTTAAAATTTTACAATTCTACAATTATCTTGTACCTGATAATTGGTTGTGAATATTGTATAATGGTGATGTATAATCATCCTAAGTTTATAATATTTTAATTAAATATATTAATGTGTTTGATATACGTAATTCTTGCACTAGCAGGTTCTCCAAATTTCAAGTTTCATACGCTAGCTGATTCTTTGCTACAGGAAAATAGCATCACCAACCCTGTAGTTAGATTCCGCACCATCCTGTTCCATATATCTTGACTAAAAGAGAACTAGCTCGTACAAAGTAGAACTAGTATTTGAAACTAAACCGAAAAAATAATACTAAAGAGCCCGAGGTTATTTCAAAACTTGTCCCAAATAAGCAGGATGTTGGCAATAACCAACTAATAAGACGTTATTCTTAAGAATTTCTGTCTATAAATTTGGGATACCTCTCTCAGCTACTTAGTTAAACAGCCAAAAGTTGCGGAAAAGCAGTTTATTTACCGTGAAAACGATAACTAGTATATCAGTAAACTTAAATACTGCTGCTCGAGTTGTAGTACAAGTTTGCGCATTGAACACTTTCTTGCTCTCTGGTTGATCAATTCACCTCTACCTGGACCAATTGCGCCTATTAATATTGCATACTACAGCACTAAAGCCCCAATTGTATTTCAAGGGCATCTCTTAACAATAACCAACGTAGTCGACCATAATGATCTCAATTGAGCTTTTTCATCAACGATGGGTTGTATTCATATAAATGTAAAGGCATCTGTATAATAGAGTTCACAATTAGTGGAAATCGAGATATATCGGTAAGAAATCAAAACATTTTGCAACCAAGTTGTCAATTATGTAGCAACGCCTAAAGAGGAACTGATTCCTGGAGTTAGTAATACTTCAAACCCACAGAAGGTTCGGTAAACCAATCACCGGTATCATCCGATTCCGGTGTTGTTGCAACGCCGATGAGTGGCAATTGGACTATAGA
The DNA here is from genome assembly GCA_030560825.1 of Suzukiozyma fluviatilis. Lineage (NCBI taxonomy): Eukaryota > Fungi > Ascomycota > Pichiomycetes > Serinales > Debaryomycetaceae > Suzukiozyma > Suzukiozyma fluviatilis. The sequence continues at coordinate 40,892 of JAKTVZ010000016.1, forward strand.
GCCGTATAAACGCAGCATACACCTACAGTGACCACTATCGTACGCTCCTACCGTGTGCTGTTACACTATGTCTTACTATTTACCTCAAGTGCCACCTGTGTCGGAGTTGCAAAACCGGAGTTGTCGATAGTTTGTCCGCGACCTTTTAGGAAGTGATCCCGAGATATGTACCCCAAGTCTCGTCCTTAGTCGTTGAAACCCCAAATTATACATCGTTAGGGTGTCTATCCCAATGGGGCATACACCCCGAACAGCCATCGGTACCATTTCCCAGAGTGGTTGTTTTAACGAAAATTAGGAGTTGGTTGCAAAAAACATGGGGAAGCAATCAATTGTATAAATATGAGATAAATCACAGCAATATAGATAATTGCAAAACAAAACATTTTCTTGTTTCCTATAATCAATAGAAAATGACATTTAAAGAATTAGATATTGATCGCTTGCTTGAGGAACTCACTCTTCCCGAAAAGCTTAGTTTGCTTGCTGGTAAAGATTTCTGGCATACACACAATGTTGACAGATTAAATATTCCTTCGGTTAGAGTTAGTGACGGGCCAAATGGGGTTAGAGGAACAAAATTCTTCAATGGGCCACCATCCAATTGTTTCACCTGTGGGACCGGTCTTGCCGCTACTTTCAATAAAGAATTATTGTACGATGTGGGTCAATTGATGGGAAAAGAAGCTAAAATGAAAGGTGCCCATGTTATCTTGGGTCCTACTTGTAATATTCTTAGATCTCCCGTTGGTGGTAGAGCTTTTGAGTCGTATTCAGAAGATCCTTTATTATCGGGACATGCTGCGTCACAAATTATTAAAGGTATTCAATCGGAAAACGTATTGGCTTGTATTAAACATTTTGTTTGTAACGATCAAGAAGACGACAGAAATGGTGTAAATACTTTATTGACGGAAAGAGCCTTAAGAGAAATTTATTTGAAACCTTTCCAAATCGCTCTTAGAGATGCAAACCCCAAATCTTTGATGACTGCTTACAACAAAGTCAATGGGGTTCATGTTTCTCAAGATAAAAAGTTGTTAATTGATGTTTTACGTAAGGAATGGGGCTACAAAGGTACCACCATGTCTGATTGGTATGGTACTTATTCCATCAAAGAAGCTCTTGATGCTAATCTTAATCTTGAGATGCCTGGTCCTTCAAGATTTAGACTTCCAGATTCTGCGGGTCATAAGGTTGCTTGTAACGAAATCCATACCGATGTTATTGATGAAAATGTAAGACAAATCCTTACCTTTGTCAACGAAGCTTACAAGAGTGGTATCCCTGAAAATGCTCCTGAAAAAGCCAATGATTCCCAAGAAGCTAAGGACATGTTACGTAGAGCCGGAGATGAAGCAATTGTTTTATTGAAAAATGATAACAACGTACTTCCTTTATCCAAAACTGCAGTTAAGGGCCAAGAGAGAATTGCTGTTATCGGTCCAAATGCTAAGGTTTGTCAAGATTCAGGTGGTGGTTCAGCTTCTATGAATGCTGCTTATAAAATCACTCCATTCCAAGGTATAGAATCAAAATTGAAAGAAGGAGGAAACTCGGTTTCCTTAGATTATGCTATTGGGGCTTACTTGGATAGAACTTTACCTGACGTTGGTCGAATTTTAATTAACGATCATGGTGATGAAGGTATAACTGCTAAATTCTACGACAAAGAGTTCTCCGATAAGGAGCGTAAATTATTGCTTGAATTTGACTTTAAAACCTCAAGAATCTTATTGCCAGACTTTGACAACGAAAATATCAAAGGTGACTTATTTTACTGTGAATTTACTGGTACTTTTATTCCTGAAGAGACTGGAGAATATGAAATTGGATGTTCTACTATTGGTACAGCTCAAATATTTTTGGATGGTAAACTTGTAGTTGATAACAAGACAAAGCAAGTTAAAGGTGATGATTTCTTCCTTGGTTTAGGTACTAGAGAAGAAAGAACTACTTTGAAATTGGAAAAAGGTAAGAAATATAAAGTGTTGGTTGAATTTGGTAGTGGTCCAACATATTCCTTCCCAAGTCAATTTATGTCTAAAGGTGGTGTCTTTTACGGTATTAGAAAGAAGATTAACCCAGAAGATGGTATTAAACAAGCTGTTGAAGTTGCTAAATCTGCTGATAAGGTCATTTTAGTAGTTGGTATCTCCAAAGAATGGGAATCGGAAGGTTTTGATCGTCCAAACATGGACATTCCAGGTTATACTGATAAATTGGTTTCGGAAGTTGCTAAAGTCAATTCTAATGTGATTGTGGTAAACCAATCTGGTTCTCCAGTTTCAATGCCATGGATTAATGATGTACAAGCTTTAGTTCAAGCTTGGTATGGAGGTAATGAAAGTGGTAACACTATTGCAGATGTATTATTTGGTGACGTTAATCCATCAGGAAAGTTGTCTATGACCTTCCCAGTTAAATTTGAACATAACCCATCGTACATCAACTTTGGATCAATGAATAGACAAGTTTGGTACGGGGAAGATATTCATGTTGGATACAGATACTATGAAAAAGTTGATAGAGCAGTCTTATTCCCATTTGGATATGGTTTATCATACACATCGTTTGAATTCCAACGTTTGAAAGTGAACGCCAACTCTGAAACCGTGAACATTGAAGTGGACGTTAAGAATACTGGTAAGATTGAAGGATCTGAAGTTGTTCAAGTTTACATTCAGCAACAAAAACCAAGCGTAACTAGATCCAATAAGGAATTGAAGGATTTTGGTAAGGTATTCTTAAAACCAGGTGAAAAGAAGACTGTCAAATTATCCATCTCCATCAAGGAAGCTACGTCATACTGGAACAGCTACAAAGATCAATGGATCAGTGAAAAGGATACTTATAATGTTCTTGTTGGTAACTCATCCGACAATGTTGTCTTGACCGATTCATTTTCCACCGATAAGACTTTCTACTGGTTAGGTTTATAAGCAGAGTAATGATATATATGAATTGAATGAAAATACAATATTTTAGTCAATAAATTGCAAAGTTATAATTTGGTAGAATTGTAGCCTTGATTTGAGATCATAGAGTGAAGCAGTTAACAATCCGTAGACAAATTTACTTCCACAAACAACATATAACAAATTTTGAGATATGTATTAAAACTATGGATACGAGCTAAGTTGATTCTACGAGAATCTTCAAATTATTCAAGACACCTTGACAGAATTCTAGTTGTTCCCCGTTTGGAATATTAGGGTCGGGAACGAATGTTTCAGTAACTACGCTAGATGAACCTTTACTTTCAAATTTGATGGTGCTACTTCTACCATCATCTCCGTGAAGTTCAATTAGTTCGTGAGGTTTTACTGTATCGAAAGATCCAGCGTAATTGAACTTGATTTTGCCATCTTTGGTTTGCATAAGATAATCGAATCTACCGTTTTCTTTCAAATCAATTGATGCCTTGGGACATTCCCAATCATCGGAGCAGAAGTTCCATTTAGTGATAGATTCACTCGTGGTGTAGTGCTTCCAAACAAGTTCAACAGGTTTACTGATATCTACTGAAGTCACTAACATTGAAAAGAAGAATAATATTATGAAAAATATTGACATGCAAGGTTATTTCTAGATAACATCAATGACGTAATAGTTAGAATGATGTAGTTTATCAACTGAACTCATCAGATATCTTACGCTAAGTACCTAGGAGTACGTTATAATTCAGATGGACGGCAGAGATGCTGTTTGAGATGGTTTGAGAGACCTACTAGACCTACTAGGTTGTGGCTTCGAGGCTTACTGGGTTCAATTCGCTAAATCATTAAATCAATTGATGTGTAAATCTGCAATACAAAAAAGAATTGGAACCAATCTGGTACCACTCTGAAGTTATTGGCTCCTTGTTGTGGGCAAGGGTGGCACTGAATCTTAACGTTAGAGGATCATTTATATCATATAGAAACAATACACAACAGAAAACTAAAAGTAGAGAAATGCATTACGGGCAAACATCTGACAAATACGGAAAAATATCGGATAAATACTAGAAACCATTACACAACCACTACACAAATATCATACAGAAAACCCTAATTTAGCCACGATACATAACTGACACACCACCTGTCCTTTAATATCCAATCGATTGCTGTCTATGAATTAGTCATAGTTACCCCATACTTCAATTATGCACCCGCATGAGCATGAATCAAAAGCCTTCACCGTGATTTTCATAGTCCGATCCAATAAGCTACATGATGTAACCGGTATCGGTGGCCGCTCTACCCTTCAATAACCGATCCTTTCCTCACACATCACGCTTGCCGTGAAACTTCGATGCATCTTCGGAGGCAGGTGAAAACCGGCCACCAAATAGGTCCGGTATCGCTGCGACTACATGCACTCCGGCATCAAATACGTAGTCCTATTCGACCACAAGGAAATTTTCAATTAGTCATAAACGGCTACCTATCCTATATAAGACCAGTTTTATTAGTATTTGATTTCCAGATCCAATCGCAAACATCGTATTAGTTTCTGTATTTGCAAATTTCATTCAATTTTTGCCATGTTAACTACTCCTTCCGTCAAATATGGCCAGTTCCCTGCGGTTAACTTACCAAATAGAACTTGGCCCAATAAAGTTCTTACAAAGGCACCAAGATGGTTATCCACCGATTTAAGAGACGGTAACCAATCGTTACCCGATCCAATGTCTGTTGAAGAGAAGAAAGTTTACTTTAAAAAATTAGTGGAAATCGGGTTCAAAGAAATCGAAGTAAGTTTCCCTGCTGCTTCGCAACCCGATTTTGATTTCACCAGATTTGCAGTGGAAACTGCACCTGCTGATGTCTCCATTCAAGTTTTGGCACCATGTCGTGAAGAATTGATCCAAAGAACCATCGATTCATTGAAAGGTGCCAAGAGAGCTACCGTACACATCTATTTGGCTTCGTCCGATTTGTTCAGAGAAGTGGTGTTTGGAGGTATTTCAAAGGCCGATTCCATCAAAAAGGCCGTTTCATGTACCAAATTGGTAAGAAAATTAACCAAAGACGACCCTTCCCAACAGGGTACCGATTGGGACTTTGAATTTTCTCCAGAGACTTTCAGTGACACCGATTTGGACTTTGCCTTGGAATTATGTGAAGCCGTTAAAGCTGCCTGGGAACCATCTGTAGACAAGCCAATCATCTTCAACTTGCCAGCCACCGTTGAAATGTCTACGCCAAACGTTTACGCCGATCAAATTGAATATTTCTGTAATCACATTTCTGAAAGAGAAAAATGTTGTATTTCTATCCATGTTCATAACGATAGGGGCTGTGGTGTGGCTGCTTCTGAATTAGGGCAATTAGCCGGTGGTGACAGAGTAGAAGGTTGTTTATTTGGTAACGGTGAAAGAACAGGTAATGTTGATATCGTTACCTTAGCTCTTAACTTGTACACCCAAGGTATTGCACCAAACTTGGACTTTTCTGATATGAAATCGGTAGTCGATGTGGTAGAAAAATGTAACAAGATTCCTGTACCTGCTAGAGCACCATACGGTGGTTCTTTAGTAGTTTGTGCATTTTCTGGTTCGCATCAAGATGCCATCAAGAAGGGATTCAATATCCACGAACAACAAGTCAAGGCTGGAAAATCAGTGAAATGGAAGTTACCATACTTACCATTGGACCCACAAGATATTGGTAGAACATACGAGGCCATCATCAGAGTGAATTCCCAATCTGGTAAAGGTGGTTCTGCCTGGGTTATCTTAAGAAACTTGGAATTAGACTTGCCAAGAGGCTTACAAGTAGCATTCTCCAAAGTAGTGCAACAAAGAGCGGAACTCAAGGGCCAAGAATTGACCAATAGCGAGTTAATTGACTTGTTCAAACAAGAATACTTCCTTAATGAACCTGCCGGGCAATACTACAAATTAGTTGACTATTCTATTTCTACTCCAGAAAAAGGATTAAAAGAGATTGAAGCTGAGCTTGAAATCGACGGTAAATCCACCAAGATTATTGGTAGAGGTAACGGTCAATTATCTGCCTTCAACGACGCTATTGTCAAGCACTTAAACTATAACATTGAAGTCAAGCACTACCACGAACATTCTTTAGGTATTGACTCGAAATCGCAGGCCGCAACCTATATCGAAGTCACTGTCGATAATATCGAAACAAGATGGGGGGTTGGTATTCATGAAGATGTTTCCCAAGCATCTTTCTTATCGTTAATTTCCATTTTGAATGGTTTACAAAGAAATAGTAATGTTTAATATTTCGCTTTACGTTTTTTATTTATTCTAAAATCATACTTTGAGTTATGTTATGTCTGGTAGACATTGGATGTCTATATTAAGCAAAATCAATATATTTATTATGCCAAAAATTGTAGAGTTTGCGTTCTGATGGATTTGTAAAGTATAGCGTAAGTATTCAGTGTCTAGCTCTCTATGGTATTAGACAATTATGGTGGTAAATTACTCTATTATGGTAGTAACCTACCCAGGTTCGTAGTAATCTACACCGGTGCGCAGTAAACTTACGCAGGAGGGCCCATAATTCACCACTACAGTCGCACTAGCCACAGAGATCCGATGCGAAAGTATTTATATAGGAACCGCACAAACTAAATATCAATTGGTATCTATTCTTTCTTCATGACTCAAAGCCAAGATTCAGACAGCGTCGCTGATGCTTATAAGCAAATCGTGGAGGCAGAATTACAAGCCAATAAATTAGAGCAAATGCTTGATCATTTAGATGCTAAAATGGATTCAATCTTGAAGCAAGCAGAATCTATAAATGACGGGACCAATGATGAACCGGTCGATGAGGGTAAATAGCGACCCATAGGTCGGGATCAATATTTATTTGGGCTAAAGTAGACGGCTAGGGCCATTAGAATGCTTTTGGCTACGCAGAAAGTTAGGGTTGCTCGGGATGATTTGAGTTAGAGGCCCCATAGTAATGTAGGTTACTAAAGGCACATATATATAATCTATAATCTATATTAATTGCTAGGTAACTAGTGTTTATAAGTGCCATTATGGTGCTGCTTGTTGTACTTTATCTTGCGCTGTATCCCCTTTATATCCTTTATCACCTTTATCATCACCTTTATGTTGATTTCCTGCTTCTTTTTCTCCTTCTATTTCCCCTTTAACTTCCTCTTTAACTTCTTTTCCGTCTTTTTCCTCTTTTTCTTCCTTTTCGTCGTACTCGTCTTTTTCCTCGTCTGGTTCTTCGAATTGCTCTTCTTCTTGAGTTACAGAGGTATCAGCATCTAATTCATTGCCGATAGACTCTAATAATGCTCTCTTACTAACAAACTCAGGGTCATCAGTTGCATCAAATGGATTAACAGGATACCGTGGATTAATAATAGTAATATCTCCATCCGCTGTTTCTGACTTTTGTAATTCCGGTATGGATATCTTGGCCGGCTTACCTCCTTCAATCCACCATTTATTGAGCTCAGAACTTGGTGGTGGAAGTTCCTTGCTTTCTTCAAAAAAGTACACCCCATTATTACTATTTAAAGTCTCATTAATGTCTCCAATTTTGTTCTTGTAATTCTCATACAATTCATTCGAGATATTCTTTTTGTTTTGCTCGTTGATAATGTTAACAGAGATTTTAAACATGGCATAAACAGGACGATGGTCCGAAAAAACCAACTCTTCATCACAATCGTAAACCAATTGCTTGATTATTTTGTTTCTTGACAAACTAAGTACCCGATCTGTCCATGCTGGAATTCTCTGCTTTTCACTTGTATCATATGACTTCGTTCCATTATCAAATTTGTAGGTGGGAGGAAATTTTATTTCCATTTCATCGTAGAATGGAAAACTACCTCCATTGGCCATTTCCGTGTTCAACTGATCAAATTCAAATAGTTTACCATATTTCTGTTGCAAAATTAAAGGTTTAACTTGTTCATTTGGTAAGCCAATTCTATAATTGAAATCACCTAACCATACAACAACATCATGATCCTTAATCTTTCTGTTCTTGGAAAATTGGATACCTTGGGCAATTGTCTTATAATTATGATGACGTTCGACAATATTACTTAACCCAGCTGCCAAGTGGGATGAAACAAAACATATTTCGGTTTTAGAATAGTTGAAACTTACGGCTACGGCTCCCTTATTAGAACTCATACCACCCAAACCTGTTTTCTTGTATGACCCTTCAACGTCACAAATGTTTTTGACTTCGCAATCCTTAATATATAAGAATAAGGCAATTCCACCAATTTGCCCGCTCCATAGCGATACATACGAAACCTTCTCGGGATTGTAGGTATCCAAACACCAGTTAATTTTCCTTTCCCAAAAAAATCGATTACCCAAATCCACATTCACCAACTTTCCTGGGGTTAATTCAACGATTTCTTGAATACCCACAAATACTAAATCATAACTCTTTCTGATGACATATTTAGATGGAAATAACCAGTCCCGAATGGATTTTTCATAACAATGTCCATTCACATTGAAAGTGGATGCAAACAAGGAGACATCTTTAAAATAACTAAAGTCTTTCTGCCTTGAGTTTAACTCTCGGTTAACATAATCATGAATGGGATTATGCAACGTCACTGCAACTTGATCTTGTAATCTTCCTAATAGTTTCAACATTGCCGTCTCATTGGGCTTTGTTTCAACAACTCCATGAAGGTACAACTTGGTGAAGTGTGATTTCATGGCTTTTTTGGCAGAAGTAGAGCTGGATTTCAATTTCGTAGAATATGAAGCATAGTGTTCCACAATCTTGGTGATGTAATGGTCATTTTCTAACCATAAATAAGCATGCTTTGTGAGCAAAGTTGGATCAATATCAATTCCATAGTCTCGGCATGCCAATTCCAACACTTCTTGTGACAATATCTTGGAAATAAAATTAGCTTTACTCAAACTGTCAAATGAGGTAATTCGGAAAACACCCAATTGTTTTCCAATATATACTTGCTTTTCAATGTCGTAAAATAGAGCACCAAAATCAATTATGGTGTTGGAAACCAACGGCACAACCGAATGGATACTCTGGGCGGTGTAGCCATGTTTTTTAATGACGGCAGTTGGAATGGGGATGTCTGTGACATCCAACTTTATATTAGTGGCTGCACCTTGATAATCTGCTGGTTCTGACGAGTCTGATGATACGTCAGTGTTGGAAGCGTTTGACGATTCTCTACTGCTGTTGAACCGTTCTATATGGTCCTTAAATACCTGATTCAAGTCACCTTTGTACGATTTTAAATCCTGAGGCAAGGTATCAATTACGTGCACCTCTCCGTATTGGGAAGCGAGAGAATCAAAATGACGGGCCATGGCGTAGGTTGACGCTTCAAATGATCGGGGAAACACTAGTCGTTTAATTTTGTGGGTCATCATCAAGTTCCGTTTCATCGAAGAGGTTTCAATTTCCCAATAAATCGGCACATTCCCTCTGACAATGATGTACAGTAGAACAAACTTTTTCGTGTAGACAATAACTTCGGATTCAGCATAATTTGAAACTGCCCCATTATCGTCGCATCCCCAATCTCCAAATATCTGCGCCGTCTTGGCACACGATTGTCTCGTAATTAGTGTCAATAGCGCCTCCTCGGGGCCTATCCTGGTATTGACGGTTCTTGCGTAACCTCTTGTGATGGTAATCATAAACCCAGAAATATCAAACTGTTTCCGTTCATGGAACGATAATCGGTTTCTAAACTCCATGAGTTCCGAATTCATGAATCGGTTCCACATAAACCGCTGGAAATAGTTAGAGTTGGCGTATAGTTGGAAGCTGGGAGCTTTTCCAGCTTCCGGAAATCCTCTTGCTTGAATATTGGAGGTGATGTCGAAATTGCTCGAGTAGTAGAAAGTTCCGTCCGCCAAAAGCTTCCTTACCGAGCCCGCAGGGTAATCTTTGACTTGAATGTTTCCGTTTTGATCGAGGTGCTTGGAAGGGTCCAATAAATGGAAATCATCGTAGGTATCAAATTCATCATTGTTTAAACAGTAGAAATCGACATGGGTAATCTTGTTAACTGATTCCCCCAAGATGGGGGAGGCTACAAATTCGTCGCCAGTAATGAAACCAAGGTAAATGTTGTTTTTAATCGTCAATAGCCCCAAAAATCCAAGAATTTGCCTATTATTTCTCGCTTTACTTGGAGTAATGTCGCGATATTTTGCCAAATTCAAGTAGTCTTTGCGGACAAACTCGGCAATGACTTTGTTGACGACATGGTCGCCTCCTATGCCTGATTTGGTGTCGTTAGCTGCTAGTGAGCCAGGATGAAGATGGTGGTGGCTGCCGGAACTATCGCGGTACTTGGGGTAAGGGTGTTTTATAATCAATGCATAGCTTTGGCTGGTGAGAATGAATGTTCTCGGGCTCTCGTTGAGATACAATCGCATGGGGCCCGCTCTCTATGATGGTTCTTTCTCTACTTAGCCAGCTAGGTTTGTTTTTAGCAAACTGGGTTTGGCTGTGGGATTATATGCAGTACACGAACCTCAGCAGTTTTACCGGGGAAGAAACTACAAGAAAAGAGGTGAATAGGGTGTTTATTGAAAGTATTTGCGAGGGGAGGGTGGTGGGAGGTGATTTTGAGCACCAGGGGTCAAAATGGGCAAAAGCGGGCGAAAACGGGCCAATTCAAGCTACGAGGTAGACATGGACGCAAGCGACGGCTCAACTCAATTGGCTTTCTTCTTTTTTTGCAAGTGGTGTTCTGGGATCCACGACGAGTCGTAGGCCTTTCCTCCGGTAGCGGCAGCGGTTGGTTCTTGCACTTTCTTTGCTTTCACTTGCACAGGAGCTGGTTTGAGGTATTGCTTACCCCAGATTTGGAAAGCAACGTAACCTGCACCAGCAAGAGTAGCTAACAATACCAATTCCAAGAATAACAATTGCGGGTTGAACCAGCTGATTGGTAAGTCGGAAATGGTGGCCAATTGGCCTCTAACTGGCACCATTTTGATCTGGTCTTCAAACACAATGTACACTTGAGGACTCAAAAGATAGTGGTCTGGGACCAAGTTCAATGGAATGTCTTGCACAAAAGTCTTGGATTCACCGGTAGATAACACAATTGGTCCAACGGCACCAGAAGACAAGTTTGCCTTGACTTGGTTGGTGGCTGGATCAACCAAAATACCACCAACTCCGATGACACTAATGTCGTCATCTTCGTTGTTTGCGACTTTGTACTCAAGATGAATGTTTTCACCATTGTGTAATTCGATTACGTCGGTATAGGTGACGTTAGGGAATTCTTGAATGGTGTAGTCCACGGAAAAATTGATGGAAGTGGGTTCTTCGTTCTTCAATTGAACGTCCTCACCGAGAACGTACGAGAGCGAACACACAAGAGATAAAAACACGGATCCAAACTTCATTGTCTAGTTAGCAAGAAATACGGTAGTGAAATTTGTCTGTTTGTTCACTTAGGACAACTGACGACAAGACAGCCGCACGAAATTTTTCCTCTGGGCTGTGTGCAGGAGACCCTTTTTAGAGTGGTGTGAAGTGCAAACAGTGCAAGAGTACAAAGAAAGAGTTGCTGCAGAAGTTGTACTGGAAGATTGCGGTTTCATGGCGAAGCGATATGAAGGCGGTGTACAGATGGGGCAGACCCCGAAAAACAGCCGTGCCTTTGAGCTGGCGAAGGCGGTATCATATTAGCTCGCACGCGATCTCTAAGATGAACGAATCGAACAAGGCCAATATTTCTGGTCCTGATGATAGCGAGGTTTCCAGAAGGAAGTGGCGCCACGGAGCTGCGTTCCCGCAGCGGTTGGCAAAAATTCGAGAGAAATGGAGCCTAAATGACAGTTTTATGACCCATAGAGACAACATCATCAATATTCTTCAAAACGATGCTAACGTGAAGGGATTGTTTCAGAACGGCGCTAGTTCGTCGCTGGAACACGTCTCCACGTATGCGCAGCTCCAGGAGAAATTAGGGTCCACCACCTACTACCAGGGCGAAATGGAAGCAAATCTCCTGCTTTTGTGCCAATTACTCTTAAACTCCATCATTGTTGAGATTAATGTGCGGATGATGTTTCTAAACGATGACATTCCTCAGAAGGAGTCATATTTGTTCCAGAATTTCATTAATGGCATCACAAACGAGGCGAAAAAAGCCCAGATTTTGAAGATTTTGCTACCTTTATATCAATCAGTCGATTCTGCAAAACCAGCTAATTTCCAGGATTTCTTTGAGAATTTGGACAAGATTTCCGTAGATGCGTTGTTGGAAAGCTTTGCTTTGAATGACAGCTTTAATGATCTTGAAACTTACCGGTACTTGTTTCAGCATTATAAGTCTTCCGACTACTTAAATTATGACATTAGCGACTTGGTTCTGTCAGTAAAGTCGAGAAATTACATCAAGTTCAGCTCTCCACAGATCAGTAACGACGAGTACATCGCAAAGCTCGAGGAAACGTTCCAACAATACCAACAATACAAGGCAAGAGAAGAGCTCATGAAATCGGACAAGAACTATATGAACTACGTAAACGATAAGTCGCTCGAAAATTTTGAATCATTGAATGAAATTTACAAAAACTACGTCGTCAACGTACCTCGTGTTCAGCATGTGCAGTTGGGACTCTCCATTGTCAAGATCCTCTTGACAAGCAACACTCACGCTCCTGACTACAAGTTGTTTAAATATCTATTGGACAAGTTGGGAGACTTGCAATTGTTCAACTACCAATCTTTGGTGTACAAGTGCCTACCACTGTACATTTATAAACCTTCTGTTTTAGCGGAAGGGTCGCAACTCGAAGCGTATCATTTCCAGTCCTTAGTTGAACAAAATCCCGAAATCTTATCGAGTTTAATACTCTATAGCAGCAAGCGACAAGATTTGGATACTTTCAAACAAATATTGTCGTTTTATCAATTGGATGATATTATTGAAAGCGAAGGGCCGCTCAACAAGTCGTATTTACAGTCAATATTATCCAAATCAAGATTCATTAGACACAGAGAAAGAAAATTGAACTTACCGGAGATCGATTTCAATACAGCTGAGCCCATATTCGTTTCTCAGGAATCAATATATACTACCATGGAGTGTTGTATTCGATTGAAACAGTACCAATACATTGATTTGTTGTTTAATAAGATCCTCATTCATTCCGTTGAAACTGACGACAGGCTCAAGATAGCCTTGAGTTTAGGAGTCGAACCAACGGAGAACTTGTTACTATCAAAAGATTATCCACCACAAAAAATAGCTGGAAAAATCTTTACCAAACAATTGTTCAAATTGCTCATTCAAGCAAGTCGGGAATCTGATGATTTGGGACGGTTAATGTGGATTTTGCCCCATCTTGATGATTACTTGACTCAACAGCTTAAACATATTGACGATATTGTGGCGGAGTGTCAGAATGAGAATAGTGCTATTGATAAAGAGCTAATTGAAGAAATTTATAATACATTATTAATGTTTGGTTTGGAAGGAAAAGTCATTGCCTACGATGACCTTTTACACTTTAACAAGTCCATTACCTCACCAAAGTAAGCTACAAGTTACAAGTTTACAATTACAAAAATTAATACTGGCAACACTTCTTTGCGTCAATTCATTCAAAATCGCATACAACTTCTGGAAATTTCCGAGTTTTATTGTCTAAAGATCGACGGAAGAGGCAATAGAGTTTATAATATCGGCAAATAATTATTGGTCGTGCTGATAAGATAACAATACTGTGGGTTTGTCTCGGCGACTGCGCCGAAGACTACTACATTACACTTTGTATATAGATTAGGTTTAATGATAGATATGGTATCAATGTGCCAGATTTGGCCAGTGCTAGATATGGCATCACTGGTGCTTGTATAGATATGATATATGACATAATTAACATAGCATTTAGCTTGTGTTTTGGTCTTTCCCCACACAATTGCCACAGTGACGTTGCTCTGTACATTTCCTCTGTAGCATTTAAGTTTCCCTCTATGCTTTACATGATTTACTAATTTTATATTATATTATTCCCTATAACAATCACCTATTCCTGCTACAGTGTCTGCACTGATGCCGTATTTTAGTCCCTATCCTGTAGCTTTCCCTCTTTATTCCTTAGTGCTCTACACTTTCACTTTCCCTCTATGCCCTAGCTCTACATGTTTTACTAATTTTATATATTACATGATTCCCTATTATACATATCAATTCCTGGAGGACCCTCCATTCCGCTTAACGGCCAACATATTTCTTTTCGAATGGTCTGGCGATGTTGTATCCAACAAAAGCAAAGGCGAACCCTAATTCAGATCCAATATCACCATAGTTACCAGCATGTCTACCAATAACACCCGAGTACCAGGTTTGTCCCATACCAAGCACAACACCAGCAACACCACAAAGGAATCCAAACAAACCAGCGTAACCGATTGGGTAAGCCTTTGGATCCTTGTAGTTTTCGTAGTCATACTTGTTGTAGTCACCTTTATTGTAAATGAAATGTTCAGACACAACCAAAGCTTGGTAAACTGACAAGTAGTAACCAATCAAGTTCATGAAATTTTCCATAAAAGCTTCGAATTTATAGTAACCTGGGATACAGATGGCCAAAGTGGCAAAGTTACCGGCAATAGTCCAACAAACTCTTGGGATCTTAGCGAATCCAGACCAAACAGCTTGCGCGGACAAGGAAAGAGAGTACATGTTTGGAATGTTGTTTGCCACGGTGGACAAGGCTAACAACACCATCAAGAAGGACCCGAAACTGTTCAACGAGTTTTCGTCCAAGATAGCGAAAGCTAACCCCCCGATAGATTTATCGTCGTATAATTCAGCCCATCTTGGGTTGGTTAAAGTACCGGTAGCGCAAGCAGCTCCCAAGATCATGGTGAAACAGATAGGAGTCCACAAACCGGCAACGATAGAGAAGAAAATCTTGTAGGAGTTGACGTTTCTTGGTTGGTACACAGTGTAATCAGAGGCGTAAGTAGTCCAACCAGTAGCGAAACCATAGATAGCACCACCAAACGACAAGACACCACCAACAGCGTCACGGCCAGTAGCCCATTCACCGGTGGTGAAAGTCTTAGAAATAGCCATTCTTGCGATAATAGCAATGAAAACCACGGCATTAGGAATCCAAGACCATTTTTCGTAAATATGAATAACATGGTACCCGAAAAAGGTAACAATTAAAGTACAGAAAACCAAGATCAAACAACCGGCCCATGGAGGACAAGCACCGTTATTGATGACATTAAGTAACTGAGCTGAAGCCATAATGTTGACAGCACCCCAACCAACACAGGCCACCATGTTAATCACAGAAAAGATTCTCATTGGGATATGACCCATCATGAATTTGGACAAAATCATCTGTCTCAACCCCAATTTTGGTCCGAAACACGATAACCAAGCTACTGGAATCACCCCGATCAACGAGAAGAAGATAATGACAAGAACACTTTGCCAGAAGGAAAGACCAAACACAGTGATCCCCAAGGCACCTAAGGACCAAGTAGCCACAACCAAATTGGCCGACAACCACATGGAAGCGGCGTTCCAAAGCGAACTGTCGGTCTTTTCCTCATCAGTAACCAATTCAATACCCTTAGTTTCAGCATTCAACTTAAGGGCCCATCTATCGATGAAATTCATGGGAGTCGATTCAATGGAACCCCCAGCGATATTTTGATCATCCTCTAAAGTCTTTTCATAGTCGTAGGCGGACTTCTTTTCATTTGAGCTGGACTCAACGAACTTGTCAGACATTGTGCAAAAGAATACCGACAAATTAATCCACGATAAATTTTGCAGCAAATGTTCTTATATAGTAAATGTCCGAGTCCAATTACTTAAATTGAAAGGCATCGGGAAAAGAAATTTTCACTGAAAAATTATTACGTAAGAAACTGAGATAAGAAGATAACGACGGCCATTCCGATGGAAGCCCACTCACCTGGCGGGTATAGGTGCACTGTTATCTTGTGCTATGCTTGTCGACGCCATGAGTTGTATAAGTTAAGTTTCTCGCTTTATTCCGTACAATTGGTGGTGGTGAGGCTATTAACTGTGCGGTGCGATTGAGGTAAATTTCAACGGCTGCAAGCCCAGGGAACACCTGACCCTCGCGGTGGTCGCTACTGGCTGCACTCTACGACTCTACAATTGGGCCCGTTTCTTGGCCATGGAGGGGGAGAAGTGTACAAACAACCCTGAAGACTATTCTACAGCTTACTAGCACTCGCTACTGCTCCATCCCTGATGAATTTCAGGCGGTTGTCGTCTTATCATTGTTCTCATGCTGCGATCTTTTTATGCCTTGCTACGTAAGCCGTGACTAAGCTAATTAATTACCCTGACTCGTGTGGAAAATATAATTGGATGAGATGCCCATGTCGAAGATCGATAGCTTGTATATAACCACCTACAGCTGTCACTATGTTACTATCTTTAGGAAAACTTTATTTCACAAGCTGATTGTTCAGAAAATGTTTCTCCACAAGTCTGTTAAGCGATTCCTTTCTACTTCTGGAGTTTATCTTATCTCCATAATTTCTTGGCTCAATATCTTCAACTTTCAGTAACAATCTCTGCATATTAATTGCTGTAATAGGTCAAATATACTCTCACTACATTATTCTTCCGTCTGTGTCCAAAGTTCACTTGCCTTATCTTTGGTGCCACATAGCTTGGCACCCAATTTGTGTCGTATCTTTCCGTTGACCCTTTCTGTATAGAAAACTTAGCCTCCCCCAGGTATGGTCGTAGTCCCTTCGAGACTGCAAGTACGCTCTTTATTTGCCAATTGTTTCCCATACTCAGTATTTGCTCTAAATCCCCATTATTATTATCACCAATAGCGTAGAATTAGCGTAGATTACACCAGGCAACTTCACCCATTCTTGTCTTTCAAAACCTTTAGCATCTTCAATACGCAGCTACAACTGTCACTAGTGAATAGCGTTGCACTATGTTTCACCTAATGTTATACCTTGTTTCACCTAATGCTCAAACATAATCTACCTGTCTCATCCTCTCATCCAGACAATCGCTTCCCTTACATTTGGTCCTACTCGATATACAGGTCAGATATAGAAGCTTAAACGATCTCAATATACGACCCTGCCATCGGCACACTGTTGACCACGGATTTACTCTCGGAGATTCTTGTCTCACTTTGGTGGCTAGGGAATAATCATGCCATATACCATCAATTATTGCGTGTCCCCAGGAACTTCTGTAGCGTTTGATCAAGCATCTTCAAGCACCATGCTATTGTGCTACAAACGCAATAATGGCATCAATATACGGAAAACTGTGCTTGTCTCCAGCATTCAAATCATGCTGTACGCCTGCAATGAAATGGAAGCGTTTTTATTTTTTTTGTGGGGGAAATAATGGGGGAATGCAGTTTTTCCGAAAATATTATGGACAGGACGCAAACTATAAATCAAGTCAATTTTCAACATTTGAATTTATTCTTTTCTTCTCATCAAACAGTCAAGTTATTACAATGGTTGCCAATCCATCTTTAGTGTTGAACAAAATCGACGATATTTCATTTGAAAACAAAACTGCCCCAGAAATCACCGATGATCATGATGTTATTGTGGAAGTAAAGAAAACTGGTATCTGTGCTTCCGATATCCATTACTATGCCCACGGGAAAATCGGAGACTTTGTTGTTCACTCTCCAATGGTGTTGGGTCACGAGTCCGCTGGGATCGTGTCAAAAGTTGGTTCTAAGGTCACTACCGTGAAAGTAGGCGACTCAGTTGCTATTGAACCAGGTGTGCCTTCAAGATTATCCGATGAATACAAACAAGGTAAATACAATTTGTGTCCTTGTATGGTTTTTGCTGCCACTCCTGCTCCAGAAGGTGAACCAAACCCTCAAGGTACTCTCTGTAGATTCTTCAAATCTCCAGAAGATTTCTTGGTGAAATTACCACCACATGTTTCCTTGGAAATGGGGGCTTTAGCAGAACCATTGACCGTGGGGGTCCATGCCAATAGAAGAGCTGGTACCACTTTTGGTGACAATGTGGTTGTTTTCGGTGCTGGTCCAGTTGGGCTCTTGAACGGGATCGTCGCTAGAGCCTTTGGTGCTAAAAACGTCTTAATTGTAGACATCTTTGACAACAAATTACAGATGGCTAAGGACATTGGTGCTGCTACCGAGAGCTTCAACTCAAAAACTGAAGGTGATTACAATGCTTTGCTTGAAAAATTTGGATTCCATCCAAATGTTATCTTAGAATGTACTGGTGCTGAACCATGTATTTCCATGGGTATCAAGATTGCCAAGGCTGGTGCTACTATGGTTCAAGTAGGTAATGCTGCTAGTGATGTCAAAGTTCCTGTAACACAAATGTCTACTAAGGAAATGGCCTACTTGGGTTCTTTCAGATACGGTTACAACGATTACAGAACCGCTGTAGGCATTTTGGACGAAAACTACAAAAACGGTAAAGAAAATGCCAAATTCGACTTTGAAGCTTTGATCACTGATAGATTCAAATGGGAAGATGCCATCAAAGCTTACGATTTGGCTAGAGCAGGTACTGGATCCGTTAAGGTCATGATTGACGGACCAGAAGATGACTCCAAATCTAAAATCTAGATGTAAAATATGGTTATAGAAGAAACTTGAACAATTGCAGTTTTTACTTAGTGACTGCGTAAAAATAAGCTTTGAATGTTAATTTTAATAGAATTGCATTTGAATAACGAAAAGTTGAAAATTTTACGCCGTTTATAGAAATAACTGCGTTTTTCAAGCAAAATTGTTGAGTTATCTCCAAAAAAAATATTGTTCCGTTATGGTAACATTTTTAGTTCTAATATTATCAAAATTCCAGCTAGACTTTTGCTGATTTAATTATAATACATTGTCAAATCCGAATGTAAATGCTCTATATCAGCTCTCCAATCATGAATTGAATCTTCTTTTTTTCAATATTTTTCTCTAATTTATAACATTAGGTCAGACTTTAGAGAATCATTTTTACGAAATTAGAGAATTTTACAATTTA
This sequence comes from Suzukiozyma fluviatilis, assembly GCA_030560825.1. Lineage (NCBI taxonomy): Eukaryota > Fungi > Ascomycota > Pichiomycetes > Serinales > Debaryomycetaceae > Suzukiozyma > Suzukiozyma fluviatilis. The sequence continues at coordinate 59,884 of JAKTVZ010000016.1, forward strand.
TCCGATAAATGTACATTGTGTTCTTGGTTTACCTAAAAAGTTTCCATAAAAAAGTTGTTTAATTGAAGAGTTGATATATTGCAAATTGCATGTATTTCAGTCAAGTAATTTTCTTGTCAGTTAACGAACATAGTACTCTAAACTAAACCAACTAGTTATTTTTAGAATGTAGTCTTTAAATACGAAAATCGAAAGAGGGTTTTAATGCAAGGCGGAAAAATACGTCAAGCAGCCAAACCTTTTCTCAGATAACGACATAATGCCGGACAAAATTTCATTCTACCTGCACCAATTGGGAAATAATGTGGTTAATATATAAGTACGTGATTTGGCTTATATAAATATGTATTATTGATTATTCTAAGACTATGAAAATTTCTGTGGTAGGTATTAGCGTGTGCATTGCATGGTTGGCTGCGGTATATTGGCTCAGTGACGGAGCCTACCTGCCACGATCATCAACTAAACCCAAATCAGACAAGCCATTGCAAACTGTAATTGCAATGTATAATATAGTGTGGGCAATTGGAGAAAACGAGAGGCTACCACGAATTGGTTTAAAAGTAGAGTACGGGGCACAAGTATACGCCATTGTATCGCATTTGACATCTGCTGCGGTGAATATGGACGCATGCAGACAGAGCAACCTGAAGTTAGGTTATTTGAAGTTGATGGATGAAACTATTGAAGACCTAGTGGCTGGGATGTTAGCGATACTCAAATTAACTTCTCTTTTGGAATGAATCTGAGAAAATTTATAGCTAATGAGAATTCTGCTCTACTCGAACATCATTATAATTAAAGGGTTTACTTAATAGAATTCATACCTGTAGATGAACATTTAGTGGTATCTCGAACATAGGCTAGTGGAATAGGCAACGAAGTAGTGGAATATGTAACGAAACAGCTAAAGTTATTAACCTATGCTGAAAACTAAATATATTACTTGGCTTAAGTCTTACATTCAGACACAATTAATTGCTTCTTTTCTATTTTAATATAAAATTTTTTATAATTTATATAGTTTATTATACCTTGCTAGCTTAGTTATTTTTTTAATAGTTTTTCAAATTTAATTTTAATCTCACAATATTTTTTTAGTTTTTATGTTTTCTTTATATAACTCGAATGAGAACAATGGGAATCGATAATATCAAATGATGATAATTGAATATCCTCAATTGATATTATACAATCTTTAGTTGAACAACTTTAATTTTTTTTAATTTTGTTCATCTAAAAATTAATTCCATTATCCATCAACAAACTCTTTAATCTTTCCACCTCTAATTCTAAGACAACCTTTTCACCAATTAATCCCTCTACTTTATCTTCTAATTGGGACATTCTTTCTAATTTTCTTGCTCTTGATCTTCTAGCAGCTTCGGTATTCTTAGCTCTTTTCAAAGCAGCAGGATCCGAAGTTGATTTTAAATCAATTTTTGGTAATGGTTGGTTTCTTTGCTTCTTTGAGTAAGAAACACAACCTAAATGGTCCAACTTAGTAGACTTGGAGTCTAATAAAGGTGTAGGTAAAGTTGATGATGGATTAGGTGTGAATAATTGGGAGTTGATATTGGAAGTAGAACTGATCGAGTCGAATCTTCTCTTCTTTGATACTTCGGGAGTCATCAAAGGAGAATCAACGATTGAAGTTACCGAAGCATATTCAATTTCGTCAGGTTTGACATCCAATTCAAAGTCAGCAACGTCAGTGCTCATTGGGATATGAGACTCACTTACTGTGTCCAATTTACCATCGATGTTTTGGTTGACATCGGTTGGTTCAAAGAGGGCAACCCAATCATCCTCACCATTGACATTATTCCCATCCAAGACTAAGTCTAGTTCATCAAACATAGGAGTGACATCATGGTCTAAATCATGATGGTTAAATAAATCAGAGAGGATATCTTGATTAATATTTAATCCATCATAATTTACGGGTAATTCTGCACGAGGAGCATCTTTGGTAGATGATTCTGGCAACATATTTAACATTTGAAACGACATTGTAGTATTAATTTAATTGATATTACAGTAATATTAATAACTTGATACTATTTGATAATTTGATTTGATATTTTTGATAATTGATTTTCAATATTCTGATAATTGATTTGATAATTGATTTGATATTTGATTTGATATTTTAATTCTTATAGGATAATTCCACATGGTAACCACAACACAAGGTTAAAAACGATTCACGACAACATAATAATAATAACGATAAAATTTCAACAATAGTTAAAATAATAATAAAATAATTTAATAAATTTAATTAATAAATTTAAGCACACATTTCTAAAGATTTACAATAATAATAAGATAAAAGTAAGTAAAAGTAAAATTTGAAAATGTGTTAGTTAAGAAAAGAAAAAAAAAATTCCTAAAAAAATTTGCCAAATCCACTCCCTTAAATAAAAAAACTTCACTCGTGAAAACTTTTCATTTACGAAAACTTGCACCCCCCATATTGCGCAGCTTATAAATATTTGTATTTTGTGTAACAAAATCTAGATCTTTGTGTAACAATCTCTGGTAGTTGAACGATCCCCTCAGAATGACTCATATCAAAAGTAGCAGAACATAACATTAGAACAATAGGATGGATGCTCCACTGCATTGACCCTGTGGTTAGATCCCGTCTTGGTAGAGAAACAAGGTTTAACTTTTGTATTTCCAAGGTGAAAATATGTTCTGTTTAACTCTGCCTTAAGGCTTTCTAATTTTTCAATTATGTACGAATTTTTATCATTCTCGTGCTATTGGCAGATTAATATGCGCAGGACAGCGTTTCAACCTGGGGTTCAGAAATTACAGCTATACTTGAAATTGGTTTTATAGCTAATACTTGAGATTATTGAGGTTATTGTTTGAATATAGAGCATTAGGTGATCTAGATGACCTAGGCTTATGAACTTTGGCACCTTGTAGAAAATAGATTGGCTCCAAATGTATTCGCTCATTTTCCTCGGGTTTGTACGTTTTCGGACATAATTTGAATTGTCCCGTACTTTGCTTTGTGTAATATTTTGCAGGACTTTGCTAGAATTTTGGGAGCTGGCATCAAATGGAATCGCTTTCAGTTTGACTACAGTTAATATAGGTCCAGGCAATAATTGAGATATCATCTGGGCTCTGCATACATCAAGTGTCATTCCTTGGACTTACGGTGTTTCTGTATTAATTATTTGGCAGGTTTTTTTTTCACGTTTCCTGTGTAGTTTCTACTTACCGTATATGGAACTCACAGCCGTTATCGGCACGCCACTTAGTAATCGGGTATTTCACAAATACCGCCTAATTTTCAAACTTTTCTAAATTAAGCTGTCTTGGACACACTGATGTGAAAACCACAAGCAATCTACGCAATATTGACTTACTCTCACCCATATAAACTATACCTACCTGATAACAAGGTGCTTAATGCTCGCAATTCTTTTTATTTTCTACGAAGCAATTTCAATTACGAAATTAATGATGCAGCAATTTAGATTTCTATCGTGTGTATTTGATTCGGCACACGAATTGAGTAAGCCCTTCAACCCTAATAAATACCTCCTAAGAAAAGCACAGAATGAAAACTTGTACAATATATTCTTTTAGGGACCGACTTTGAGCGCAATGAGTTGAATTGTATTTATCTACCAGTGCAATGAACTATTTATCATGAAGACTTTATGAATGTAGTCAACTGAGATGTAGAGAAACCATCAGCATAGATACTGAGACTCGCACCACGGAGTACAAAAGTAAGCTTTTTGTAGTCTCCGTATTTATTGTGCAGAACTAACTAATTGACACTAGCGTTTCTTCTCTTTGGTTGCAAAATATCTGCACGACAAGTGCTTCGTTGCAAATGTCACGTGACTATATCTACAAATGAAGCCTGTTCTTGCTAGTTAAACAGCGACTACTCTTTCAGATTAAGTATATAGCATATGTTGAATGTAGAGAAAGAGTTTGGTTTCAACTTGAGTGGTGAAACTACAATTTTCTTTGTTTTATTTATGCATTCCAACTTTTGCCAAACAATTTTGCAACCTTGCGCGATCTCGAAAGATATAAATATCAATATGGACGCATGAGATATATAATATGCGTACCCTAAGCAATATAAATAGTTCAGAATTATTTAGAACAAGATGACTAGTGAAATAACTTTGTCTACTCTTAGTCATTTTAGAGACTCGATGAAAATCTGCAATATCGGTTACAAGCCGTTTTGTAACCTATTTTGTTTTAAACCATTTTGGCAACTGTTTAGAAGGTTTTGTTTCTTGAGACTCTGACGACTTATAGGCAGGGTTGATACCACTATTTGAAGGCGACGATTTTGCTTCACTGGGTAATTCACCTCTATGTTTTTCAAGGATTAACTCTGGTAGTTCAGCAGATGATTTTATATCGCTAATAGCATTTTGCTTCAAAAATGGTCCATTACTCTGTACTGCGGTTTCCCAAATTAATACCACTTTTTCTTGCATAAAATCAGGTAATTCAATTAGTTTCTTATTATTATTATCAAAGGATAATTCTAATTTTGAAAATGGCGGATACCCGATTTTTAAATTATAATTGTTGATAAACTCTGGTAACAACAATTCATCTATTTTTTTGATTAATTGCCCCACTTTTGTATTTGGTAAGTCGTTAATAAAGTTGATCTGTAGGATGTTTCTATCAGGGAATTTAATTCTAATAAACAATTTACTAGGTGGTGCTCGCACCGTCTTCTTGCTGACTTTTCTCGCTGAGTTTTGGATAACCTTTTGGTAGGTCTTTGCCTGATTAACTGTCATATTATAATCATCTTCGGGATTTTCATAGGCAATAGAAGCGTTTGTAGGGGTGAATAATTGAGGAGATTCTTGTAGTTCCGGCGCACTGTACGTGTAGTTAGCGGGCAGATTTGGAGTCGGTGCTGGTTCTGGAGGCTCAGATTGTAGCTCCAACTCCAATTGCTGCGAAAGATGATTTTCCAATTCTTCATTACGGTTTTCCCTATGCGTTTGTGACAAACCATCGGCAGTCTGGTGATGTGGCTGAGGCTGCTGTAACAGGGTTTTTGAATGCAATTGATCTTGTTTAATCCGCTGGCTCCTTTCCGTGGCAGCTTCTTCTCTCTGTAGTTTCAATTTTTCATTTCTTTCGTGCTGTTGTTGTAGATGCAATTGGTTGATCTTTTCCTGCTCTGATTGGGACTGGATTTTCGCTTCAGCTTGAGAATAATTGACTCTAATTACGATGTTATCCGTGGGTCCGACTATTGAAGCGAGAGTCAATGAAAGATCAGAGTACGTCTGGTGTAGGATAATGAGCTGAACCGAATCATTGACCAATGAAACTCCATTTTCTTCTTCAAACAACTGTAAAGTAGCGAGTAAGCTAGTACTAGCAGGCACCTTTAAAAGGAATGTGCTTGCTTTGTCATTGACAGAAACCAATAGTTTAATTGAGATCAATATATTTTCAATAGAGCCAGATTGAACTTCTAGCTTTAGCTTAGAATTATTAGTCAAGGAAGTCAATCTTAAAGGTAAAGAGCTGTCTAGAGGTTTTCCATTAGATGTGAGGTAGCCCATACCTTCAAGGGCGAACTTTTCCATTGCATGTTGGGCCAATTGGCTCGCCGTCCATGACTTTGAAACTGTGAACTTCTTTGCTTTGAAATTGTATGAAATTTGGAGTACAATCGTGGCCATTGTAGCTTGTGAAGTAAAGAGTGAACGGAGTATAGCATTTAGTTCTAAAAGTGTTTTAGTAGTCAAGTTTATATGCACTCCCGCCACCACTAAGCAATGGCTGCAAAATAAGTAATGAAGAGACATGGAGAATGAAGAATACAAAGAAAATGAAGAAAATGAGGAAAATGAGGCAAATGTGGAAAGGGGGCAGCAGAAATACCAAGAACATCAATAAAATCATGGTATAAATGAAAAAAGGTTGTGAAGAAAAAGTTTAATACAATTACTGGAGACGCAAGGTACTAGAGAAGGTAATTGAAGAAAAAGAACAGTGGATTTTTGTTCCTGTCAAAGTCAATGAAGACCAATGGGTGGTACACTATTGCAGTGATGGAATCCAAGCAGGTGAAATGAAGAGAAAAACATAGCTTATTCCTACTTTAACTCTATCCAAAGAGATACAGCATCACTCTTGTGCTCATAATCCGAACGCACTTAATCGGTGCTAATTTTTCGCTTGCACCTGTGTACCAAATTGGGTAGTTTTCTCCTAAAAGGTGTCTACGCAGGTATTTGCCATTGTATGTGCTAGTGGTCATACCTCTAATGCTAGTAGAATATTTTAAGTATCTTTAAAGAAGCGCTTACATAACTTTTTACGAATCTGCGTAGGGACGTGGGTCCAGTGGCGGTGCTATAGTGACAGCTTCGGCAGGAGCTCTGGCGGAAACTCTGGCGGTAGCTTTCTCTTTGTGGTACAGGCATCGGGATCGGCCCTAGTCCAAAACCTTTATAAAGGATCATCATCAACCTTATTTCTTATCAAGAAACTTTTTGTTTATCTACCTTTTCTTCAAGATGTGTTGCAATGGTTGTTTTTCCGATATATGTCTTGTGATATTGTCCGTGTTGTTTCCGCCTCTACCTGTTTGGATAAGACGTGGATTTTGTAGTTGTGATTCATTAATTAATATATGTTTGTTTCTTTTGGGGTACTTCCCAGGTTTGATTCATTCCTGGTATATCATTGCCAAATATCCTCCTTATTCTGATATCTATTATATTTACCGATCCGATTTGGAGCACCAGACACCAAGACACATTGTCATTCATTGCGAACATGAATCTACTAATAGACAACCCACGCCTCCACAACCATTTAATTACGGTGCTATAGACGATATAAACGGCAATTTTCAACAAAGACAACATCAAAATCAAGCTTATACCCAAAACCAACCAAATGGACAAAATACCCCTCAAGATCCATTACTAGGAAATTCTTCCTCTAACGATCAAAACAACTCTAATCCTCCTCCTTATAGTGAATTTACTACAAAGTCATAAACTATTAATCTCTAAATGTCAAACTACAGTGTTTGACATTTGATACTGGCTATCTTTTTATTTCGTGATTCTTGAGCTTTAGTTAAATAGAGTGTTTATCAATGCATGTGTAATAATCTTTACTTCATTTAAGAAGATAGGTATTTGCGTATTTTGCTAAATCAAAGACAAAAGAGTAACCATGGTGTTATAGGTAAGAACTCACAAAGGCGAAAAACAAGGGTGTTTTAGCTTATAATCAGAGAACATTGGGGAGCTACATTGCAAAATGCTTGTAAAGAAATAAAATTATTCCTAATCCATTTGTTAAATCTATATGTTTTATAATGTTTGATGTATTTCGTATACAAATGCTAAATATTTTGAACCATCAGTTCAACTTGTTTGGTTACTTGGTCGAGATTGTCCAGTCCATCCATAGCTTTGAAAACTTTAAGGATTTTCTTCGTGAAAGCCTCTATGTTTTCAAGTTCAATCTTGGATTTCAACTCCTCACTAACAGTGTATGCTTTTGAAATAACACTTGTGGGAATCCCTGCCAATTTTGCAACATTTAACCCATACAGATTATTAACAGCTCCAGGAACTAAATTGTAAAGAAAAATTACTTCGGGAAATTTTTGTCCATTCTTCTGAATCAGTTCAAATCCCATATGATAATTCATAACTATGCCTTCGTGTTCCTGTTGAAGAATATGCAAAGATGGATAGTGGGTAATAAAAAGAACACACGGTTTCAATTCTGATTCTATTAGATAATTTAAAATTGAATATGCAATGGATATACCGTCTGTGGTACCAGTACCCCGACCAATTTCATCTAAGATCACTAAAGATTTACTTGATAATCGTTTGATTATTTGACTACATTCCAACATTTCTGTCATAAATGTAGAATTTCCCCTAAGAATATTGTCATTCGCTCCCATTCTAATGAAAATCGAATCAAATATACCCATAGTTGCAGATTCACAAGGTATATAGCATCCGATTTGTGTCATCAAGACAAGCAACGCTACTTGCTTCACATAGGATGACTTACCTCCCATATTGGGACCGGTGATTATCAATACACGCTCTTCATTGTATCTAATGTGCGTATCATTTGCAACAAAATGATTGACATTTCGTAATTGCTCAATAATCGGATTACGTCCATTCTTAACTTCAATGATTTGCTGAGGAACGATTTGTGGTTTTGAATAATCTGGACTTACAAGACTGGCAGAGGTAATTGACAAAAGACAATCAAAGGTTGCCAAATTTGAAACTAATTTATCAAGAACAGTGTAGTTCGAGTCAATCTGTTGTAAAAATTGCGTGAATGCTTCGTTGCATCTATTGATCAACAATTCCTTATGATATTGTAGCAATTTGTATAGTCTATTAATCTCAACAGTTCTAAACCTTGAAACTGTGCTTGTACCATTAATTCTTTGAAAATAGTCGGGCAACTCGTCTACTTGTTTCCCGTTTCTAACCTCTATCAAATAAGGTTCTTTGTTATTGGTGATATATTTTAGTTGGGGCCGTTTGAGTAGCGACTTTACAGAGGTTAGTTCATCTTCCAATAGACCTTCTATCTTCTCTATTTCAATCTTTTGCTCTACAATCCCGGGCCAATTGTGATAGTTCAAGTTGAAAAACAGTATTATATGTTCTTCAACGTTTTTCTCATCAACCATGATAAAAGAAGGGTTGATCATTTGGGACAAGTCCGATACCAAAGAACTATTTGAAACTTGTAACAATTCTGTAAATATATCCACCAACAATGCCGATTTAAATGGTAATGTTTGTATTGATTTTTCGAATTGTTTGATGATCTTTAACACTTCATTAAAACAATCAAGCATAAGGTACACTTCCTTTCTATTAATTCTATTCGTTTTATAAATGGCAGTGTAGTGCACCTTTATTAACAACTCTTGTAAATCAATATTGATCTTACCTAATTGATTTTTCATACTATCTATCAAATGATGGAAATCGCCTGATAAGTCTTCGATAGCTTGCAATCTATCCTCAATTTTTGCTTGTACTACCAATGGACGGGCTATCCACTTATGGAGTTGTCTTTTACCGAATTTGGTTCTTGTGTGATCCAATAACCAAGTTAGAGTACCTCTTTGTTCCTTTGGGTTTGTGGATACCTGAAAAATGTCCAATGCTTGTAATGTGCTTCCCGGAAGGATCATATAATTACTATTATTAGTAAAGGGAACAATATTTTCAGTCAACGTAAACACATTACTAAGTTTGAACTCGGCTAGGTACTTTATCAATTCGCTAAAGCACCTTTGAAGGGGACTTGAAAAATTCATTGTAAAGTATTCTATCAAATGGGTATATTTTGTTTCGTTTTCCACATCGATATTGGCGAAAAACTCAGTGAACTCGGTGATGGTTTCCTCTGTTGGATTTACATGGGTTATAGACGTTTCAGGGTTTACACTTTTCAAAATCTTTGAAGTCTCCAAAGAAGGCGAATTTTGCGAATTGATAACGATGATTTCGCTGGCCAGTAAATGGAGTAGTCTTGTTTCTAATTCGTCCCGACTAGTACTGTCTTCAAAGGCATCGAATACTATCTCCCCCGTTATAGGTTGAACAGCCACTAAAGCGAATTCATTGTGCGAGATCTCGTTAATTGCGATGATATAGCTTGGCTGGTTTTCTGCGTCTGGAACCCCGTTTTTCTCTTCAAATTCGTCTCCCATGTATGTACCTTTAGTATAAACGGCTGTCAACTCTCTTTTCATCAAATCCGAAGCTTTTGACGATTTTTCTACTTCTTTAATAATCGCTGATTCCATTTGTTTCACTACACCGATACGATGTCCATGATTTAGTAGCCGTTTCAAGTTGATATGAAGCTTGAAGTCAGGGAACGAACAGTAGGCGAATTCTTCATCTTTTTCCTTTTCAGGACCCGAACCAGAACTTACAACGTACATTATGTTTAAGATCTTAGAGGCAATTTTGGCGTCTTCGCCAAACAACTTATATTTGTAACCAACTTGAATGAGTAATAGCTTATCCTTGTTCTCCAGCTTCAATTGCACGATTTGGTTCTCCAAAGGAGTCAATTTTTTCGTCCTAGGTTTCTTATTTGGTGTTGACGTAGGTCTGGGAGAAGAAGACTTCCTCTTGGAAGCAGCAGTCACAGCACGCTTTGGTGGTTCTAAAGTAGTACCATAAGTGGAATCGGTTTCATCATCTATGACAATGGGATCGTGTTCTGTGGTATCTGTGGTAGCAGTTTTCTCTGTCTGGACTGATTCTGAGGACTTGTCTTTGAACGAAAATTTACTGATTTTAGTGGTAGGTACAGACTTGTCAATTTTCTCGAATTCGATAGAAGGTTGTTTGGGTGTGAAGAAGTGACTGATTGAGTATTGCTTACGCTTGTTGACTGCCATTACCCACTATTTACATCTATTAATACATGTCCTATAAAAGAAACTAAACTAGTGAATATTGAGTCGCGCGCATAGCACTCACGAGAAGAAGTAAAAATGAAATTGTGAAAATATGGAAAATGTGAAAAATGCCAAATATGTGCGGGTATGGATGAAGTCCTGCCTTCATGGTGAAATGGGTATTCTAGGGGTAGTCATTGTAGGAAAAGGTGGCTTTTTGGCTCGAAAAATGCTCGTTTCCTAGTTTCTATCAACTCTAGTAAAGCTGATACTGCTAATATTCTTCTTTAAATTGTCGGAAGACTTTGACTTGGTGAATCCGGTAGTGTTTGTAAGTAGGGCAGCACTAGAACGTGATTTTCGAAGCGAGGGAGAGTTGTCTTCTCGCTTTTTGTCAAGACTTCCTCGCGACAAGTTCAACTTGCTGTAGGATGCTGCGTTGCTGAGACCTCTGGGTCGGGGTGAAGAAGCTGAATCGTGTGATGAATTTGAAGTTTGGCTCTCTTGCACCGGAACCAAATTAACGGCTTGGGAGTGTAAAAATGACCATTGGTTGGCATTACTGCTGCTACCATTGGAGAAACTCTTTCTTGATCTGGTTCTGTCGGAGGATTCAATCGAACTAGCGGTAGAAATTGTTGATTGTGGCGACGGAGGGTTGTTGAAATGTCGATGGCTTGGGGATATGGTAACGCTTTTAAGCGATGGAGTTCTAGTCGTGGGTGTTTGAACCGTTGCTGTGTTTGTCGTACCGTTCATACTGGATGCAAACGCGGCTGAAGCAGCAGCAATTGCGGGTGGTTTAGTTAAGGCGGTGGTATTTGATCGTTGACGTTCTGTTTTGGGTCTCAGAGTCGTTTCGGGTGCCGATCCTGGTAATGATAACGAATGCACTCTGCCTTTTTTCGCCACAGAAACGATGGTAGATGCCAAAATCTTGTTATTTTCCAAAGAAGTGGACGATTTATTGAAGGCAACGTTTAAAATCGACGACTCGCCCGAACGAACAGAGCTGGTTTCTGGTGATAGATTGACAGTATACGACTCGCTGAATTCTGAGTCCAAATTGGCCGCTAGCAAGCTCTTTTTCAACAGTTTGTACTTGCCAATTAAATCGAAAGTAGACGCGTAATCATAAGGAACCCAACCTTTTTTATTCTTGTAACTTTCCAATTGGTCTATCTCGTTTATGGCGGTATCTCGGTCTTTGATTGTAGTAAGAATAAATTTCAATAGCATTTGCAAGCAATTCAAACTATCGTATTGAAAGCACAAGTGGAAACAAGTATTGCCTTGATTGTCGACAACATTATAATCGGCACCAAATGCCAATAGGAGCTCCACCCCTTGTTTAAAGTCATTCAAACAGCAATAGTGCAACGGAGTCTGGTGGCACTTACCTCCGGCCAAATTGATCCACGGTTTACCGAAATCTTGCAACAAATAATGCAATATCTGGTGATGATGATTGATGGTAGACAAATGTAGTACCAGCAAGCCGTCAAAGGTTAGAAGGTCCAACTGACTGTAATGGGAGTCTGTCTTCTTTATCCAGCTGATTAGATGGAAACAGATCAAATAATGGCCGTGATAACAGGCATAATGCAAATTGTTCCATCCGTCATTATTAGCATCGATGTTCAACCACAATTCTGGGAACCTCAACAACAACCACTTAGTAATTGGCAAGTTTCCCAGGATCACTGCATTCCTTAGACGTTGCAGAGGGTCTAACATAACATATTCCTTGGAACTGTTGCTGTTGATGCAAATTTCACATCTATGACCTTACATAGTGAAAAAGGCTCCCTGGATTATATGAAGGAATTGCGTGCGTTTAGGTTGCTGCAAAAATTCAAGGGGAGAGGAAGGTGGGTGCAACGCCATTGTGGCGGGATGAATGGTATTCTAGGGTGGACTGATGGGTTTATGGAATGGAGGAGAATGGTGTGGTCTTTTTCTGGGCCAAATAGAGGCGAAATTGGCCTACAATGGTCAAAATTGGTTCTTATCATGGAACCACTGAGAATGCCCTGATTTGTATCCAGATTCGATAAATTGCGCCCAAATTTCACTGGTTCCATCTAGACACCAGCACGGTTGCTATACTTCTTCTATAGAAGCATATCTGGAGTTCTGGTGATAGATTGACGTGGATTGATGCGTGGTGGTGAAAGAACTTCTACAGAAATATTCTATTTTTCTCGCTCCTACACCTGAATAAAAAGCCCACAATGGTTATTATGAGACAGCCATAGGGTAGTAGATCTATAGTGTTGAACCACCAATGTGGTATATTTGGAGCCATAGAGCTTGATTCATTACTGGAAGAGGAATTATTACTGAAAAAACCACGAAAAAACTGAATTTTCTGTTGCTTTATAGCTGTTCTTACAGAGGAGTAAATTTACACACTGTATACACAGCCAAATACTAGTAGTTCTCGTTATAAAAGCAAATATATCCGTTCTATATTCGTGCTGCCAACTCAGAGCAACACAGAAACTATCAATTTGCTTCGATACTACTCATCACTAGGTTTGCTGAACAGATTGCTGAACAGGTTTACTGAACAGAATGCTGAACAGATTTGCTGAACAGATTGCTGAATTGCTTCAGTTTCTTACTTCTATATACACAGTACAGGTCCACACAAGTATTCCCTATAAGCAAATACTCATTTTCACACCTCTATTTCTCTATATCATTACTACACTATACTTGTCAATAATTTATATTATAATACCAACCTATAAAAATCAATGATTCATGCTAAAAGATGCACAACAGTATTTATATCTACACATGCTACCATTTGCATTTAATGATGCTCAAATGGTAATTTTTGTCCAAACATAACTGGACCATCTTCCTTAATTCTGTAGAAAATATAAAACCACATAGTAGCACCCAAAAACTTGGCACCCCATTTAAGGTGGGCTGGAACATGTGGTTTAGCTACCGGAGCATGTCTGATAAACTTCGCAACGTGATGAGCAGCCATTTTGATATCTATGTGGTGGTTAATCCTTTCATCAAAAAATTAATCGATTTTGGTTGGTGAGAAGAAATAGGTCACATGACCACACATGTGACCAACCGAAATCTCGATCACGTGACACAAATACCCGTGATCGATTTTTTTATTTATTTATTTATTTATTTGTATTTAGAAATTATTATAAATAGAATCTGACGCCGCAGCATTCTACATACAGGCAAGTGAGAAATAAGCTTTTGCCTTGTCCCCAAAGGCACAGGGGGTCAACTTGGCACGGGTACATGAGTGATGGGCATCGTTCACATGCCGTTGGCAATTAGGTTTAGTTTCATGCTTAACTTTAAGATAAGCATGAAACTAAGCTTAAGCAAAGTGGATAAAGACCAATTCCAATATTTTTCTGCAGCGGCCGCTAGTTTATGGTAGCGCAGAGATATTCCTAATTTGGAGATATTTTTCCAGCAACAATTAGCAGAGGAGGGGTAGAATTAAGCATTGGGGATCGCACACTTTAAGGTTAGACGACGAGAACAGGATCAACGATTGACAAAAGAGTTGCGTAAGCAAAACAGAGATGTTCGGGTACCGCCAGCCGATACGAATAAACTTTTATTGATAAACGCAAAAAACTATGGCGCATCTTTGCCGATAATGGAAGAGGCTGAAATATTTATTTTATTCATTCTGGAAGTGAGGTTTTTGGACTCTATTCCTCACACTTTGAAATCACGGGCAGGCAAAACGTGGCCGGGTAGCTTGTGACAATCATATTTCGTTTAGTACTTTTTTGTTGCGAATGCTGGGATATGAAGATATGCGGGACGGCTCTATCGCGTGGCATATGTTGAGCGCCAATCAAACATCTATTATTTGTCTAAATAGTTGTGCATAGTACCATTAATAATTGAAGAAAATGTCGTGTATATAGCCCTCAGAATAGATTAAATTACATTTGTTTGTTTGTATATTGCGATAACACAGCAGTAGCAATGATGCTATTGTTCAACCACCCCAACCATACTGCCTCCATGCGAGATTTGGGAATAAAAATCTGTCAAGTTTGCTACTGCATTCATGAATCTCTTCTGCAACACGCTCATGCATAGTTAGATGCGATGACTACATGAAAGCAATATTTCCGTTAACTTAACTTCTTGGAAATGAATTCCACCATGCTGCTATCATTGCAACCTTTTCCTTCATGTAATGGTACATAAGAAACTGCCCGTAGCATTTTTATGTTTATTTTCGGCGAAATTTATCTTTATTACTTGAGCACGACTCATTGACTAAATGCCACAAAAATGGATACTAATTTAGCCCACAAGTGGTGCCACTTATTTGAAAATACTAGTTTCTTTATTATTACAAGATATATTGTCCCCTCTTCGTAGTTTTTAAATCCCAGAGCGTTATATCTGTGATATAGAATTAAATTAACTTTATAAGTGCGCCCTCGCCCTAATTCCTCTTACCTTATCCGTTTTCCTTTTTTACACTTTTTGCGCCATCCCCTTATGAACACAAGCGCAAGTGTAATTGTAAATACCATGTACCTTTAACCCATATGAGACTACCAATGGTAGCGTTGCACATTGAGTGTAAACTAAGGAAATTTAATTTTTTGTAAAGTCTTCGAATCCTCATCGGGTTATGCAATTGATTCTAGTTGCAAGATATGCAATAGCATCTTGCCCGAAGATACCCATTGAATTGTGCAACTATAATTTCGCACCCAGTCATCGTTCCAGATGGATCTGGTGCGGATGTACCTTGTTGCCTCAAGATAGATCTGATGCAGATTCCGTAATCTGACATAATTTTTGTAGCTTGGTAAATTTTTTCCCTATTAATTGTGCTCATTAGACGGAGATTGATTATTGTCTTGAGGTTGATTGTAGCCACTATGAGTCCTTGGTGAATTCATGGTGTAGACTTGGCCCGGAGCATTGTTGGCGTAGTAGGAATGTAGTGTTTGTTGATTCGGTACTGGTTGCGTCTGTGATGTAGCTTGATAATGGTTAACTCCGAGAGCCTGATAAGGTGGAAAATTGGCATAATTGGAATAATTTGGGTAACAATACATCCCCTCTTGAGGATAGTCTCCGGTGATGGCCCGTTGATACGTAGGTATGTTCGGTGCTATCACCGGGTTAACAGAAGGAGTTTCGTTCTGTTTTAGTTGAGAGCCCGGCTTGTAATAGTCGGACGGCTGACTGAAGGACGGCGATTTGACCCAATGGGGTTGGTGGTGATTGTAGTACATGTTTGGGTCGTTCGGTACGAGCTGTTGGCTGGGGAACTGGTTCGGAGGGTCGGGAAAACTTGCTGGAAAATACTTTGTCTCCACGTTCTGGAAATTGGAGTCGGAACTCAGAGTAGTTGATAGCATGCGAGTTTTTACGTACGATTGATTATGAGGCATTGAACTGACGGCAGGAGGAAGCATTTCATGGCCCGGTGCCGTGTTGTTCATTTGGTATTGGGGGGTTGAGTTCAACATGATTACTCCCTGTTGTTCGCGCAAGATATCTCTTTCATGTAATCGAAAGTGTCGAGTCATATTCAGTTTAACGCTGAAGAGCTTTCCACACTTCTCTAGAGGGCATTTAAATAGCTTTTCTCCGGTATGGGAATAGTAGTGTGTTTGTAGTGAAGAAGGTCGTTTAAATTGTTTTCCACAGATTCGGCAACGATTTCTCTTTGCGGTTTCTGGGGTCATATCGTAGACAGTAGTTGACTTTGGTTTTCGTTTTGCACTTTTCATGGCTGATGCTTTGTTTTGCCGGACAATTGATGTATATGAGTTGGGTAAGCTCGGAGTAGTTGAGCTAGAAGTAGAGGCACCGGGACCAGATATGGAATTTCGCGTGTTGGAATTAAAGTTATTCATGTCGAGTGAGCTCGAAGTAGGAATGGTAGAAGTATAATATGAACCCAAAGAGGATCCTGGGCCTAGTACTGAGTTTGTGGAGGAAGAGCTAGGGATTTGCTCTGGGGCCGAGCCTAAGGACAGGGACCCCAATGAGACATATCCAGACCCTACCGTCTGCAAGAGAGAAGAATAGTGAGAAGAAGAGCCCAAAGGCATGTCCATTGGACCCGGAGGTACAGCGGAGCTGGTGGAAAGATTTGAGTGAGTAGGTAGACTAGGAAGGCTAGGAATAGAAGCCATACCACCCACTGTTGACAAACCACCTGTATCTACACATAAATTTTCATGCTCCGCATTCGATAGAACGGATTTTTCCAGCTTGGCCTCATCTATTTCTGGTGTGTTATGGAATACCATCAACATTTATTCGGACTCTTGAAGAATAAATTCTTCATACCATTCTTGATTATATATATTAGAAATTTATTCGATTCCCTGGAGAAAGAATTACTAAAAAAATAATTCCGGTATTTTTAATGCATCTATATGCGTAGTGATATTTTCGTCCGTTTATTTACAATGCAGGAAGGAAAATATTTTTATTTTCGATAAAATAAATGTAGTGAATTAACTGGTCCGCGATGGTAGTGTGGATCAAATGTACATTGATGTTACACAAAGGGGCAAGCAATAAGTTTTACTGTTACAATGTTGCAAAATATTGGGGGATCAAGGTATGCCGCAGAATACAGTTCCACAGAAACGTGAATCAATGTCGATTTCACTATTCATTTACCAGGTCATTAAATCCCCCCGACAAGAAATTAGACATTTCAATGCAAATTTTGCAACTATAATTGCAACCAAACTGCGCCAACCTCCGTAATGAAGATTTCTAAAAAAAATTGTGCCAATTAAGCCGTCATTATCAGCCTATTCTATGCCCTGGTGCATTAAATGATACAGCTGGAGAAGCAATCTATTCTTAGATACTATGACCTAATGCTTGCAGTCTAATTATAACCGTCTGTGCAAAGAATGTTTTTTGATGCAAAATTCTTCCGAATCTATTTCTCAAGGTTAATACTTTTCCCTGCTTGTGGAGCTTTACTACAAGGTTTTGTTACATTTCGTTGGAGTTGCTTTGCAATCTAAACCTGTGTACCTGTGTATCTGGCCAAAGTCTAGGATTCTATTTGAAATTCTACATCAGCAGTGTTGGTGAATACGATGGTTAAATTAGCTCAATCTGCACCATGACCATGGATTAAATTTGTTGCTTTACGACTTGAAATTGCTTGAGGACAAGTATTCTATCGTAAATTTTCCATTCAGGAAGTCCTACCTATGAACCGTAAAGGTCTAGGTGATGACTGAAATGGTTGCAAATTACCCTAGAAAATATCGTCATCTAAAACTTAGTCCTTTGCATAGTATTGGCGCAAGGGTCAAGCGATTCTAAGTAAAAACTAGAGTCAGAAAAACATTCTGTGCGCATAGGCTTTGGTTCATGTTTGAAAAAAAAAATTCTCACACTTTGGGAAAGTGAAAATGCGTTTCATAGATTAGCGCATTTCGGAATTACTCAATTGAGCGAACAAGAAATGTTTTCGCTCTAAAGCAGAATCTTAACATGTGAGGCACCTATCTAATGTAACCAAGATGATGGCCCGTGGGGTGATACGAGATTTCTTAGTTTCTGGAAACTGCATTAGCCATGGGAATTTAAGTACTTGAATGCTTAAAACTACTGCTAAAAAATATCGTTTTCGGTAGGGAAAAACATGGAGCTGACCACATGGAAATTTGCGGACTTAAATGGACGTTACAAATAAATAGAAAAACAACCAAAGAACTTTGAACAAAGCCATATCTAAAATTGACACAAGTCAAATACCTATCAAACATAACCGAATGAAAATAGAATTTAAAAACCATGAATGAAGATCTACACAAGAAAATTCTGGATCCATTACCAGAAATAGTACCGTAACAGATGTCATATACACAAGAAAAGCGGGATTGAACAATAGATGACTATCAAGATATGTGGCTTATGTTTTAGGTCGATAATATTGTCAACTACAAGGGTACACACATTAGGTATCTAGACAGCGACCAAAATACGGTGCAAGTATCTCAGCTGCATATGTCCTAGGGATAATATCCGGTACATGGTAATTAATTTTGTTATATACAAGATAGAACGATTTATAGTGTTTATCTATTGAGATCGTTAATATTAGCGCTTGTGCTGAGATGTGTATTCAACAATAGTGCCATATATCGGCCAAGAGATAAAAAACGTTAGATGCCAGATTTTTATAAGCGAAGCTTAGGAAAAGGGAAGCCTAATACGATCTCCGAAGGAACACCGGCCAAAAGCTTCTCTTTCTAGAATCATAACATTTGAGAATATTCCAAGAATTTACGAACAGAGTCACCGCATCAACATAGAAATTAAATAGCAACCGTTAAAAATTTTTTAAATAAACGTATAGCATAGAGACAATAATGTAGCTATTTTAATGTGAGATGAAAGTTGACATCAAAATTAGGTGTATAATATGTTAAGGTAATAAAATAAATCAACGAGAATGGCTCACCGACAATATTAATTGAATTCCATATAATGTTGTGTGCAGTTGCTCCCACTACGAAGCCTGCATTATTAGCTACGTTAGCTGAACTACTATGTTTTTTTGCAAGAATTTTCTCTTGTATGAGGTGAGTCTACCAACTCGACGATGTTCCGACGGAAGCTGGCGAAGGAATATTTTCTTGAAAATATTTATGCCATCAGTTGCGTTTCTTAGATTAAAATGTTCCCGCATAAAAATTATGCAGTTGCAGAAGATTAAATATTGTTGTATTTATTGAACGTAATCCAATAGTATCCAGTCGTGCACTAATCGGTACTTCGGCCATTGTTGAAATTATTTTTCTGTTATTTTCGCCATTTACGTAAATTTCTATACATAATATAGGGTTTCCTACAGATAATAAATATATGTGCATAGATTGATTTACAATAGTTGACCAGACCTTGCTAATATTCCCTTTTCTGAAGCTTTTTATTGACCGTGTTCATATATCATTCAATACCCATGCACGCGGTATCTAATTACAATCTGCCCCGATTGCGCAATTTCAGTTTAATTTACATTGCGCCCATCATTGGCTCTAGTTGCATCTAAGGCTTTAGTTGCATCTGCTCTATACACAGCAACAATACCAGTGCGGCGTTCTCAAATTTGATGTGTGGATGTTTCTCTCGGCCGTTACAGGAAAAAACAGTTCTTTTTCTAGCAAGCTCGTAAATAACCATTGAGATTATTTCACTATGTCATCAAAATCTGTAATGGCAATCTGGTACCGATGACCGTCGATTATGGACCAGAATACATATCCGCACTTTATTCAATATTTGTACAATCACCCCTTTTTTCTCTTCCAATGCTTAGCCTCAGTTCCGGAATCGTTAACTCTCTTACTAGGGGTTTGGTCTAGCCCTGGTGTCTCCACATCTCGGTTGTACCTTTTCTCCCTTTCGGAGATACCAAATACAGAATGTATTGAATAATAAACTCATACCACAATAAATGGTAACGATCACCGTAGCCCTCGTTTGCAATGTCTATATCGAGGACTACATGCATAGCGATCTGAGAATTCGCTTATTGTGGTCTCAAGAAGATAAATTAGTGTTTACTGTAAATCATTATCATCAACCACCTGCCTCAACAAGGAAAAATCCTCGTACGTGGCCCGGTTAAGAAATTTGTTGATTTTATGGTACTAATTCTACACCGGCATCTACCTTTTATTCGAGAGAAACAACTGCATAACCAGAGTAATGTCTCTAGGGCTAAATTTGGGCTTAGAAGGTAATTAGCATCAATAGCCTTCCTATGTGTAGCGGATAATTTAAGAATTATCGCCGAATATTTTTACTACCAAAAATAGTATTTTTTCACATGACAGTGGTCAAGTGCTAATTGTCTGTGCTTCACATCACGTTTCTTAAAGCGGGTAACAAAGTCATGTGCAGTGATATCACGCTACTCGAACAGTGATTTTCGTGCGTTTTTCGGGCCAGGTAGCTGTTTACCAAAGAACTGGTTAGTGCACGAAACAATGCCCAGGAGAGTGTTTACACCTGGGGAAAGTGTTTTGCTAAACTGTCATAAAGTTTTGCCAGCATTTTCTTTAGAAGCTGTACATTGACGTAGTCAGATCAGAATTGCTTATCAAACAAAATAAGCAGGGGTTATTTGATCGATAAGGGGCAAAAAGGGCTATGAACTAATTTTTCAAGCCAAGGCTAACAGTAGTTTATAGAACACGTAGATGGCGTAGAAAACAGCATAATCATGATTAAAAATCACGTTTCAAACATGGTGGCAGTTAGCAATCCTGTAAACTATCAATCGGCAGTGCTCTGGTTTCACTCGTAAATTCGATGATAGTTGACGGTTCACACCGTCACCTAGTCGTTACATTGCGACCGGGAATTTAACCAGCGCAAACATTAGATTTGTAAACCCAATACCGGTTTACGAGGTGTAAGCTTTGTGGTAACTAGAGCTATATTACGATTACGATAGAAGTTCTTAGACTGCTATGATCTCCTCCTCCTACAGTAATTGATGGGCGAGGAGTGTATCATTCAATTTCAAAATATTAATGGAGCCACCCATTAAAACGATTAATGACATCACCCCTCTACCTTAGATCAAAAATAAGTGAACTGACATCAGTGATGAAATTTGATGCAGCCAGTCCTGAATTCACCGGCTACGCCTATTATCAATGGTGAATCTCACTGCTAATCTGACGATCAGGGACATTAGGACGGGAACTTCTAGCCTGAATATATTACGTAGTGTAGAATGTAGCAACTATTTAATCGTAGCAACTAATACTCTAGAGCAAGTGTTATCCACTAATACCGAAATATGTAGCTCGTTTGTGTAAACAGCTCCTTCAGATCATTTGACTGGAAGATTGATTTCTCGGTCTAAAAATAGGAGAATTATGCTGGTAATTAATTACTAATTGGTTAAATTACATGCATTGGCATATAGGAAATAAAACTTGCTCCGAACAAGTGGCACAGTATTACCATCAATTCCGATAAAACTATATTGAACAATTCATATAACTATAGTAGGAGCGGTGATATATGTTGATATAGATCAGAACACCTCCTTTGAACATTCAATTACTATCGACGAATATCATTTGGCTGGTTTTTTTTTGGCTGCGGAAGTGACATGAAATTGACATTATTTTTTAGCGTGCTGAGCTTAAGTTTTTGATGGCTGAATATATTTTCTATAATTAGAAAGGGGCCGGATAACAAATGTCGGTTGACTGTTCGGATTTGTCTATCTATATAAATCATAGTATTGCCATCATTTTTTAAGTTTGTGTTTTGTAAATCAATTGTTTTCTTCAATTAGTTTAGATATTCACGATCGCTATGAAATATAATTTAGTATCTTCTTTGATTTTTGCATCTTCAGTGTTGGCTGCCTATGTCCCTTCCGAACCATGGTCAACTTTAACACCTGATTCTCCTTCTCCTTCCGGTGCTTCTACTGATTACGCCCAACCATTTGGTATTCAGATTGTCACTGTGTCAGCTGCTTCAGCTACCCCAACTGCTGCTAAAAGAGATGTTGAACAAATTTCTGATGGTCAACCTCAAGCTAACTCAAATCCTTTACAAACCACTACTGCCGCAGTCGTCCAACAAATTGGTGATGGTCAAATTCAACACCAATCCACTGCTGCTGCCGCAGTTGTTCAACAAATAGGTGATGGTCAAATCCAACATCAAACCACTGCTGCTGCTGTTGTACAACAAATTGGTGATGGTCAAATCCAACACCAAACTTCCGTAGCTGCTGTTGTGCAACAAATTGGTGACGGTCAAATCCAACACCAAACTTCCGTAACTGGTGTCGTTCAACAAATTGGTGACGGTCAAATCCAACATCAAACCACTGCCGCTAATGTTGTTCAACAAATTGGTGATGGTCAAATTCAACACCAAACTCAAACTACCGTTAAAGTTGTTGACCAAATTTCAGATGGTCAAGTTCAACATGTTACAACTACTCTTACTACTGTTGCTGCTGCATCTCAAGTTACTGATGGTCAAGTCCAAAATACTGCTGCTCCTGCCACAAATGTTACTCTTGAAGCATGTTCTACTGAAAACTCTTTATCTATGACTATTAAAGATGGTCTTTTAACTGATTCTAAAGGTAGAGTTGGTGCCATTGTCGCTAACAGACAATTCCAATTTGATGGTCCTCCACCACAAGCCGGCTCTATTTACGCTGCTGGATGGTCTGTTACTAAAGATGGCTACTTAGCATTAGGAAACTCAACAGAATTTTACCAATGTTTGTCTGGAGATTTCTACAACTTATACGATCAAAGTATCGGGGCTCAATGTTCTGAAGTTAAATTGGGAGTTGTCAATTTAGTAAGTTGTTAAACTCCATTATTAATGATTAATTACATTTAGTTTATGGTCTTTTTTTTCCGAGTTGTTGATGATGGTGATTTTCTCTAACTTCTCTCGAACCTTTTCAAACTAACTACGGAAACGGCGATATTTTTACATTCTATTACGTGCATTGGTATTTCTCTTATGAGTAATATTTTATAGTTTTCTTCTTTAGGGTTAAAATTTTTATTTATTGATGAATATAAAATCGAAAAAACGTATATTGTAATTTGCAGCCGATTTCCATATTGGGATTATTTTTTGGACATGCAGCAGGCTTGGAATTGTTATGTTCACTACGCGAAAGCTTAACTCAACAAAGGTGGCTAAAGTTTTACATGCAACAACTACAAATGTAACAAGGAGAGAATACTTCAAGGTCAATCAATGTTGTCAACCAACAACTATTCGTCTTATGGATTATTGTTTTGTAATTTCAAAAGGTACGATTTTGGTTCGTAAATTGTTGATGCAAGAGAATTAATTTTATTGCCCGAACTAGTATTTCGCACTCGTCGAATGTACGGTCTCTCCAGAGAAATGCTAAATTCAATCATATTTACGTAAAGTGTACTCTTCCGCCTGAATTAAGCGAGCATTACTTCGAATACGGTTAAATGTCTTATTTCTACAAAAATAAACTTCTATTGTAATATGAACAGTATGTAATAATTACCTTTTTAATCCCTGTTTCTGAGGAGTATGATTCTTAAAATAATTTGAATGCATATCGGAAGTCATGGTATACGAAACACTGGTGTAAACATTCGAAGCTGAGCTTTCGCTACTTGGGTTATCATCAAGATTTCCCGGTTCATTATAATGCAATGTAACTGAAGAAAAGTTAGCAAATGGATCTTCGAGTGGGGTTTTAGTTGCTTTAGATGAATCTGGTTTGATTTCATTTGCATCTTCACTACCTGTTAATTTTTCGTAGGTCTTGTTTGTTTTATAGAGGACAGGAATCATTGGTGGGGTTTGATTTCTCAATAATGCCCATTGAGTATCTTTGAAAAAGACATGGTTTTTAATATCGGAAGCACCCGATTTTGATCCTAATCTTTTCATTTCGTCTTTTATTAATAACTTCTTTATTAAGCTTCGACAATTGGATGAAATAGAATGATTATCAATAAATTTAACATCTTTCTTTAAGATATTAGCAAATGTACGCTTACGATCACTCCCTTTAAATGGAGTCGTCCCATGTAGCATCTCATAAATGAAAATACCAAGTGTCCACCAATCAACTGCCGATGTGTGCCCTTTGCCTCTAATAACTTCTGGGGCAATATATTCTTCAGTTCCCACGAATGAGTTTGTTCTAAACCCGTCAATGCAAACTTTTGTATCAATTGTCGGATTTCCAGAAGAAATTTGTATATGCCCCTTAGAAAATGATATTTCGGGATTCTTACTACTGTTACTTTGTTTTGAAAGATCAAAGTCACTCAACATAATATGTCCAGATTGATGTAATAAGATATTTTCTGGCTTTAAATCACGGTAAATAAAACCCATCATATGCAAATATTCAAGTGCTGCGGTAACTTCAGCAGCGTAAAATCTAGCTTCGTTTTCTGCAATGCTCTTGGTTTCTCTTGTTTGTAATGCACGGAAAAATTCACCCCCCATACAATATTCCATACAAAGATAGAGATAATCTTCGGATTGGAAGGAATGATATAATGTTACGATGAAAGGATGGTTCGAAGTGGCAAGAATTTCTTGCTCAGCAAGGGCTCTTTTGATTTTATTTCTTTCGATCATCTCTTTTTTTGATAAGATTTTCATGGCGAATAATTTGTTGGACGCTTTTTCTCTCACAAGATAAACCTTTCCAACGTCTCCCTTGCCTAGTAAGCGGATTTTTTCGAAATTGTCGGAATTTACCTGAGCATCCACCACTCTTGTAGCAGCGTTACTGTACATACGTTCTTGAGTTAGAGTACGTGGTCTATTTCCCTTTAGTTCACCAATATGCTTAGATATATCGAATTCCTCTTGTGTAGTTGCAACTTCGGGCGTTTCTTGTTTTTCGTTAAGTAAACGATTCACCAAAGGAGCTGATGCCACTCTTCTGAGAGTCCTTTGAAATGGAGTAGTAGGAGGAGTTAAGTGAAGAGTTTTACCCTCCGTAGATGCATCTCCTTCTCCGTGCAATTCTTGGGGACGTTTTGCTACCGGCAGGCGAATTTGCCCCAATTTTGTAGCTTCCTGATCCAAGACCTTTGCCGTAGTTTCTGACTCAAATGAGCCGGGAGATAATGATATTTTCGACTCAGTATATGGATACAACCCAGGAGAAGCGTCCGGCAACAAACTAGGCGATGCGGTATCGGAGAATTCAACCAAATCAGTTTCTATAAGGTCATTTTCTGATATTGGCGATATTTTGGGGGTTTTCAATACCCCAGATTCGCTCAAACTGAATACAGAATCGTTGTGTCTGAGACTCACGGCCAAGTCTTCCTCCATCAATTTCTGAGGTACCAACCCATTTTTTGCGTGAGGAGGCAATCCCTGGTGAGCGAAATATGGATTTGAGTTGACTACCTGATTTTTATCGTCGGTAACGACAATTTTAGGCTCGTTTGGCGCTTGGGCAGGGCAAGTAGGAGGCATTTTTGCACGAATTTCCGGCGAAGATTGCCCGGTGTGGCGAGGGGGACTTGTTGGTGAAGAAACTGCCCGTTTCCGTAACATGAGACGTTTCATCTTGTTCAAATGGGGAGATAAAGTTGCCATATTGACGTTCTCCCCGACGGGTGAAGTGTCTGTTTGCGAATGGAACGAACTCTGCTTGGACGACGAGTCTTTGGACGACGCCGAGTCATTGTGTGCATGGTTGAATGTCGGACTAGCGATGTCGTCTGTTGCCGTGGAGTGGGGTTTGGAGTCTACCGTCAAAGTCGAACTCGACAAGCGGAAAAAGTTCATCAATTTTACTACAGAGCCCCGTTTTTCTTCGGAAAGTTTGGTTGTGTCATCGCGCCAGGCGTGAGGAGGATCGTCTGCTACTGGATCCGGGTCGGTTTTAAAAGTATCATCACTAGGTTCTGCTTCAACTAGGAAGCCATTTTCCGTATCATCCGATTTATTGAAGAAGAACTTTGAGAAACTTATGGCACGATTTCTGGATTTGGCATCGGTATGAGAATCCACTTGAGACATAATTGTGGAAAAGAAGGTTACAAATTGTTGCAAACGTTGGTTCTTGTCTAGGAAATATATGGTAAAGTAACACCCAATGAAAGTTCGCTAATTATAACCGCATGAAGAATGATCCTGAACGATACAAGGAACTCAAATAAATTATAAATGTCTGATGTTTGCAAAAGAATGTAGTTTGCAATGGGTAGAGGTTTTCTGTAATCTCCTATTCTGCTCAGCAAATTTAAATGGGCGCAGATCTTGATTGAAAAACTGTCCGGGCTCGTGGCCATAGAGGACAGTGCGGTGCGTAGGTGGTGGTGATTTTAGGGAGAGTATAAGCGGAGGTGTGGTGGTAGGGAAAAGAGAGGATGGTAAGTAGTATGAGGTATGAGAGATGGTGAGAGATGGCAAGAGATGGTGGAATATGATAGGAAATGGTGTATAGGTTAGAACTGGTAGATTTAGGGTGTGGCACTTGCATGGCAGTGAGTGAATAATGGCTGCAAACCTTTTAGACGGCATTTATTTTGCCGATGTGTGCACGGTATTTCTGCTGTAGTTTCCAGTAAGAGTCAGTGGAGGAGGCAAATGGAGGATGTACATGTGTGTTCTACAGGGTGTCTATACTCAAGGAAGGTTTATTCTCAGAAATGACACAAAGATGAAAGCACAGTAAAATATGTGAACTGTATAGTATGGGAGCTTATAGAATATGAATAGTATAGTATATAAGCAGTAAAGGAAAGCATGCAAGCAAAGTAGACTGTTGTCCCAGTATGTTATCAGTTGTTGGTGTTACTTCACATACGTCCTAGAAATATTCTTAGAGTTAATCCCCAATATCTTTTCTACTATACAATAATTTTTCACTTTGGCTGCAAAAAAGTTAACTTTTTGAGAAATTTTTCACCACAGGTTTCGAATACAAGTACAAATACAACTCAAATACAACTCAAATACAAATACAAAACTAACAAACCAATCTCAGGCTCATATTATGCTGTCTCTAAATCTATACTACATTTAGTATCGCTGGAAATTAATATATTTAGTGTACAAGATGCTATGGAGTAGGAATAGTCGCTAGAAACTGAAACCTAGCAATGATGGAAGTATATTAGACGCTGAAGTGGTTTATTCTATGAACCTACCGTCTACTGACCCGTTTGGTACTAACGCAACGAAAAAGTTCGCTATAGTCTATGGCTGCAAAATCACCTGCTACTGTGTAATTGCTGATGAAAAGTCAAAAAGAAGTTCTAACACAAGTGTGGAGGCAATAAAAAGTTTGGAATACTGTTTTTAATATAATAAATGTGACCGCAATTGTTACAAACCATCTTTCCTTCGGTGATTTGTGTCTCAATTAATAACGCATGTAAATCTTTTAAAATTTGTTGGTCATCTTCCATGATTGGATCCAAGTTTTCAGGCTTGTTTGGTGGTAAACTAGTATTGCCTAAATCAGCAGCTACTTTCAAGATTCCTTCCCAGTTTAATCTATCCAAGATATGAACGATAAATTCTGCGTTATATTCAGATTCCTGTTGCAATAATTGACATTCTTCAAATTTTAAAGGAAATGCTTCCGTGGAACTTTGACAAGTCTTAATAGCACACTTGACAAAATTGGTAGTTAAAAATTTCATGGTTACTGACTGATATGTATTAAACTGGCTGTAATCTAAAGTAAGTTAAATTTTATAATGTGCGATGATTTGAAAAATTTGAATTTCCTGATCACGTGAAAATCTTTAAAATAGATAACTGATATTGCAACGAAGATACTAGGCGAAAAGGAAGGTGGTTGGGATGGGGATGGGGTATAGGAAAGAGAAGGTATGGGGATCTGTAATGTGATTTAGGGCAATAACATAATTTATTTTGAATATGAAGCATAAATATGAATTATGTAAAATACCGTGGAAAGACATCTAGAAGCAATAAGATTATCCATATTTTTCATTGTACGTCAGTTTCCTTTAGTCTTTGAGTTTGATCAGTTCAGTGTAGTTCAGTTAGTGCAGTTCAGTTGATTTCGCTATTTGAATTCAGTGCAAAGAAAGTTTCAGTAAAGTACAAGTTCATATCTATACAGGTCACAACCGTAACTATATTCATCATATTACAACTTTTATTCACACAATTCTGTTTCTTTACTCCCCGACCCAAGTACTACCCAATACTCCATCCAGCTACACAAACACCTGTTAACTCCCATCACTATTGGGCCACTTCCATTCCACCACTATAAGCAAATATTGGCACGCACACGACCCAGTTTACTATGGTGGCGGTGAAAT
This sequence comes from Suzukiozyma fluviatilis, assembly GCA_030560825.1. NCBI lineage: Eukaryota > Fungi > Ascomycota > Pichiomycetes > Serinales > Debaryomycetaceae > Suzukiozyma > Suzukiozyma fluviatilis. The sequence continues at coordinate 88,204 of JAKTVZ010000016.1, forward strand.
CGAAATCGAAATCAATGAATACCACTTTCAACAGCAATCAAAAATGTCATTACAAAAGTTAACTGGTGAGTTGTACCAGTTATTTGAGCAGGAAAAATACGAACAATGCCAACAGCTTTTACCGCCCATCAAATTAGAACTTGTAAAACACAATCTTTTGATGCCCTTACCATCCAACACCAAAAATAACGACGAAATAAACGACTTGAGAATCAGTCAGCGCATCTTTGAAATCGGCTGTTTGTCTTCATTATTGACCAATAACTATCAAGCATTTGAAAACTACGTTTGTCAATTGAAACCATTTTATTGCAACGAGAAATTGCACCACAAAACCGAAGTGAATTCCGATACCACAAAGGTTGTTTCGTTGTATCTTTTGTATCTTTTGAGTCAAGGCTTAATCAGTAAGTTCCACACTGAATTGGAACTCATCTATAACAATTCGTTCTACAATATCGACAAAGACGACTACTTACAGTTTCCTATCAACTTGGAGAAACACTTGATGGAAGGTAACTACATTAAGATCTGGAAATTGTTGAAAGACGATGGAAATTTGCCATGTAAAGAGTTCCGTCATTTCATTGATACCTTGATCCATGCCTTGAGGTTTGAAATCGCCAAATCGATAGAAAAGACCTATAGTTCAATTCCAATCAATAACTGTAAGCACTTATTGTATTTCCCTCAAGAATTATCCGATTCGAAATTCCAAGAGATTTTGAAGCAAGACTTCCAAATTGACAATTGGAACTTTAACGATGGTAAGATTACTTTTAGCAATATTGCTAAGAACGACGACGAAGTGGACGACAATATCATTAATAATGTATTGAACTATGCTGACCAAATCGAATCTATTGTTTGATCAGCCTATAAATGATTTGATTACTATCGACTAATTATTTCAACTCCATAAATGAGTTGATGGTAATCGACTGTAAACTAGATACGAATACACAAGAATATACATATAGTTATTGTAGCATAAAGCATTAAATTGCCACTTTCCTACGCTTATCGAGCTCCAAGTGATCCGAACAATGAATAAATGTTATAATGTAATTTATGATGTTGCCATTAATAACTATGCGAAACGTATACTTCAGTTCATTTTGCTCTGTCCTTAGTGCTATTTACTCCAACGAGGTATAGAATCCTTTATACGCGGTATCCAAATCATTAAGGAATAAATTACTATCCTCATCGGTCAATGGCTCCGATAAGTTATTCAATTTAATTAACCAGTTGACCAATTTTGATTTACCATTGAAATCAATCGAGTTATGATCAGGCGATGCTTCGACCAAATCGTTTAAATTCACCACCAATTCACTCAATAACGGATGTAATTGCTGTTTCGTATTATAATTCAATTTCAAAGCGTCCATGCAAGTGATAAAATTACCAGTAATTTGTGCCACCAATCTTGAGCTCGTAGCAACAGTATTTGTAGAAGGATGAGACGAACTCTCGACTTTGGTGGTCAAGTGCTGAATTGTGGCCGGTACCCCCAGCTGCAATCGCTTAATAGCAAGAGGGCAATTGATACGGAACTTTTCAATTAAACACGGCAAGAAATTGGACAAATCTGGAACAGAGAGCTTTTGTGTTGGTGAATCGAGCACCAGTTTCAATAGGGTTAATTTTTCACTATTATCATCGGTAAAACTGTCCAATATCAATTGGTATTGGTTAATTAAACGAAAGCTAGTGGAGGTATATTTCTCCTTATCTGTGATGAAATCTTTTAGGAAGGAATTTTCAATCATCTCAAGCGTAGGAATTATGGAGTATATTTCAGATAACGAATCGTAAATAGATTGATGCAAGGGTGTCAACAATAGTTGCAGCTTTGTGATTTCTTGGTGAAGCTGAATATCATTGGAGGAAGGTGTATATGAAGTTGTTGATGTGGGGGCGTAAGCTGGAGGTGAAGCTGTATCGTAAGACATGATAGTGTGTAAATGATGAAGCAATGACTAAACAATGAATAAAAGGTGATGAAAGTGTAAGGAACGATCAAGAAATGATAAAGAAACGATAAAAATGATGAAGCAAAGATAAAGGTGAACGATCAAAAGATAGAATAAAGCTAGGTCGGATTGGAGAAAGAATGATTGAAGAATTGATGCAAGACTATATAGAAGATGTAATTATGCATTCACTGAAGAAGTTGCATATATGGTACTAAGAAACTAGGAAGATGGTAGTAAGTGGATGTAAAATGGTGGGAACATGGCAGTAAAAAATGGCGCTGTGGAGTGTGCGCAGTGGGAAATTTAAGATAGCCTAGAAAAAGTAACGTTGTACTGCCACTGTCCTCAGAACAAAATAAGCGTCTCTTTTGAAATTTTTAAGAAAATACCATTAAAAACCCTTCTACTGGCCATAGCAGAACTGAATCCAATATCGTAGACAGCAGTATCCGAATTGAACAAGCTACTTAAATTAGCTGAATCAAGAATCGGCGCTACCATACTGACATATTGCATAGTACTACTAATTTGCAGCCAGATTAGCTACAATTTATTCCTGTTATTCTTCGCTTCTTCCTAAACATCTTTCTTGCGCGCTCTTTGTGAAGCTCAATTTCCTTAGGTTTGCATACCTTACAAGATATTAATTATCACCAGAACAGTTTTGTTATAGTGAAGAATTTCATAATTTTAATTTGAGAGCAATCGTTTCCCTATAAGAATGCGTCATAATTGATTTAAAAAATTCATTACAGTAATGTTTTCTGATCCTGACGAAAAGTATCAAGCTTTGCTTGATAGAAATCCTAAAGCAGAAGGTAAATTTGTTTATTGTGTTATATCTACGAAAATCTATTGCCGTCCTACTTGTTATTCAAGATTGGCAAAGAGGTGCAATATAATTTTTGTAGATACATCCCACCAGGCCCTACGTTTGGGTTTTAGACCTTGTAAACGTTGTAAACCTAACATTTCACACGGGTGGAACCATTCTCGAGACTTTATTTTATCTGCTTGTAAATTGATCTATAAATTAAGCTTATGTGAAACCACCCTAGATACAAGTAAGGTATTATCCCATATTAAAGTTTCCAAATGGCACTTTTTCAGGACTTTCAAAAAATATACGGGAATCACACCAAAGGAGTTCTTTTTAAAGTGCTTGGAATGCAAAATGGACCCATTATCGATTTCACCTTTACCATTAATTGAAACAAAAAAGAACATGAAATTAAGATCTGCAAAAGCTCTAGAAGCGCCAGCTGAGCTTCAGTTGTTACAGGATGAATCAGATGAACATCTGTATCTTAATTCGTCATTTGAAAATCAATCTTTGGTGCAAGAACAAGCTGCTGGAAAAGACCCATCAAAACCATTTCAAAATTATGAACCGAGTCTGAGTGACGAATCCCAGTTTGAGATTAGTGGTATATCATCTCCTTTTGAATCATATAATTGCTTATTATCTCCAGACAAACTGGTGGATTTTGATTTTAATAAGTTTTTCAATAGCTCTGAAACAGAATTCTTAGACTACTTTAACGATGATTCAAATTTTTATGGCTTGTTACAATTATTTGAAGCATAAACATAAGCTCAATCCATCGCGACTACAAAGTGGATATTTTGTCATTACTCGTTAAATCTATAAAGTCTATTGTATGCAAGGCTTCAATCAATATATAATGCAAAATCCTTTCCAGATCGGCCCCAGGCTTCCTCCGTATATCCCAATCTTTTCCAGTCGGACCGAGTATATCTATAAATGATTGGCGGAGGTTTGAATCTAGTAAGAAGGGGGATGGTATGTTCATATTTAATTGGACCGCACAAATGACGGATCAATTGAGGCCCAAATTTAGCTTTTGAATATTCACATTGCTGCATAATCCAATTTAGCAAATATTCACTGGAAATTCTATCATAAGGACTTATAATCAAAGGTAATCTGAAATCCAAGTCTTTGGCGTGAGAAAACCTAAATTTTAAGTTGAGTTCATACCTAACGGTAAAGAACTTACCAATAGAAGTAAACCCTTGCGTATGAGTCAAGGGAATACCTTCATCTAAAGTCTCCATAGACTTATCTTTGGCGATATTGATCGACTGAATGGTCAATACTTCCTCAGGATCGAATTGCAATGGTTGTGGAAGTATGTTGTTTTGATTATTATATAATTGGAGATAATTATTATCACCAGGATATTCAATTTCGAACGTATGAGATAATCCAATTGAGTCGATAATATTGTTATTATTGAATTCTTTCGATATAGTGAATATTTTCAATTCTCTCTTTGGTGGTAGTCCACCTTCATGGCATTCCATGATTTCTTTAATTTGTAAGGTCAATAAATTCAATTTTATGTTACGCCTGAGCTTGTTGTTCAAACTATTGGTCATTATCTTTGCCGTAAGAACTAATTTATCTTTTGGACCAATTGATGTATGAGGCATTGTGGTTTCTACAAGCACCTGATTGTTGGAATTATTGTTCACTTCAATTGCTGGTTCATTAAATTGCCGGTACAACGGCAAACTATCATATGTTTTTATCACCACAGGGAAGGTTTGGCCGTAGGAGATTTCTGATTCAACCGAGACACCGCAGCTCACTTTAACAAATAGTTCATGGGTGGTTTGACAATTCCAATTAGGAAAATGACCACTACTTATGATATCTTTTGGTAAAGGAATGAAAATTGGCAAGTCCAAAGCTAGCAACTTTTCATAAAACTCTCCTACTGGAGGTCTATAAGCAAATGGTTCATTATAAATTTGGTACCTTCTTTCTGTTTCGGTGGAGCCAATAGTGGAAGAGATAGTTACTTTCTGAATAGTAATTAATTCTAAGGAAACTGACCGCAACACAAATGGTTTACCAGCGACTGGTCTAATTTCAAGAACAGTTTCAATTCGAGGTATGCTTGAGGAGACTCCAGGACATCCTAATACTATAGAATTACTAGATGTACGTAAATTAACAATGACTGGCGATATCGACATGTCTCAGCCAAATCTATACCAGTATAGATCTATATAAAGCAAATATATCAGTAGATCTAGAAAGAAATGAATTGAATAAGCAAATCCCAGATTGATGCTATACGATGAATAAGATCAAATAAATTGAAAAATGTGAATATTAGATCGTAATATAGACGCAACAATAAGAATCTATATGAAGTCCGTCCATGCAATAAGTTAATCTGAGAATGTGTTACAATGCACTCAGAAATAAAGTACAAAGTAAGCGAGAAAATCAAACATTGATCACAGCTATGTAGAGGATAGAAGGTTCAGGCAGGAAGAGAAAGCTAAATGAAAATCAGTGGAAAGAGCAAGAAACAACTGTATGAAGATCAATGGTAAGATTATAGATATGCAAGTAGAGATAGATAGTTTTGTAGGTATATCGGCCAGATGAAACAATGGGGATTAAGCTTTGCAGAAAGCAGGACTGAACATCAATTGAGCCTGTGAAGATTCATAGTTTGGCAAGCATCAATTCCTTTTCTGAAGCTCATACCAGCCAAATACAATGCCACAAAAGAAATGATTGATGAGAGCAAGGAAACCTCCTTAAACAGCCAAAGCAGAAGAAAGGATATTTAGAATTGATACCAGAGGTGTGTGAAGTTTTATCTGCTACTCTTAATCAGGAGAGTGACTGTAATTGAAATGGCTGCAAATTTGCAACCAAACTTTATTAAAATAAGAATCGAATATCACAGTACAAGGATACCTGAATCCACATTAAGGCATAAAAATCACCAAGAAACTACTTGTAAATCGATGTATGCATTTGAGCTAAAGTTTCTTTTAGTTTACCTGTAAAAGATTGCTATATAACACCTGGTATTATGGAATAAGTGAATTTGAATTCCTTGGGAAACTTCTCTTGGTAATATTTATGAGTTTCAATGGAACTGATGGAAAGATTGGTTGCAACAAACACTAAACAAATGACATAATTAAGAGGTATCAACCAATTCGAGGTTGTTTGTTTGCAAACAATCATCATAAGAATGAAATATATCTCTATTTCATTCAAATAGTGACTATTAGAAACCAACCAAAACTTGGGAATACTATACTTAACTAAGCTAGCCAAATGATAATGATTTAAAAATTGCACAATAGAAACCACAACAAATGATGCCAATAGTACTATTTCAAAATATGATAAACTCACGGTTTGTGGCTGACATTGGGTCAAAGAAACTGCTGTATGCAATGAGATGATAAAATAATGAATCATTCCAAGCAAATAGTGGCAGATATTGATGCGGGAGGTGGTTCCGTATTTGGTGATGAGCAAAGATTCACCACTTCTTCGTATCCCTTGAATGGTCAAACAATACTGTACTAATTTCAATTGCTGGTAAATTGAAGGTGAAGATAATGTAGAGACAGTGAAATATCGAGATAAATCGACATATTGAAAAACAACACAATACAACACCAAGCTATAGTAGTAATGACTAAACCATTGTTTCGGCACAGTTAGTCTAACTAAAAACTCGGTGAAATTTGTGTAGTGTTTCAATTCTATTGACTTTCCATACAATAGCAAGTTATTCAACGGTTTGTAAAACTTGATGAGACAAATGGAAACAATGGACAACAAATAGATAGAAAAGATACCAATTTGAACATAGGCGATATCAATCATTAGATATTAAAATGCAGACGGTACTATACAAGCCAGGCTACAAAAAGATTTGATATACATGCTTAAGCAGATTGATACAGAGATTCCCAGCACACGAGGTTAAATACACTATAAAGGACATAAATTAACTATAGGGGAATCATACAAACTTGTCAAACCATGGGTGGGTCTACGAATAACAATTCTCTGTTAGTAGACCGACTACTGATTCTGATGTATTATTACTATAAACATTTCCTTTTGTCTTCTGCTTAATGCTTGATGCTTGCGATGATTAGCGATTGACTTATTACTAAATTACTAAACTAGCGCTACTATAGAAACCATAACCTGAAGCGCACAACAGACTCCTACCAGGGTACTTCCAGCCGTGGCAAGTGTTAGGCAGAGCTCGTGGTAGAATACCGCGAAAGTGGCGGTAAATCGGAACATTACGCAGGGACTCCGGGGCAGGAATGCATCTCCGGTACCGTTGAGTCATCTTCTGACTCGAAAATTTTTCACACCGTATAAATTACATCAATCTACTAGTCAAACATTTTACGTTTTGTGCTAGGTTTTTGTTATCAATATTGATTAATAATGTGTGGTATTTTTGCTGCATTCAGACAACAGGAAATCGAGTCCTTCAAAGGTAAGGCTTTACAATACTCAAAGAGAATCAGACACAGAGGTCCAGATTGGTCTGGTAACGTGGTTCAAAATGATACCATTTTAGTCCACGAAAGATTAGCTATTGTTGGTTTAGACAGTGGTGCTCAACCAATCACTTCTGAAGACGGTAACTACACCTTGGCCGTTAACGGGGAAATCTATAACCATATTCATTTGCGTGAAGAATTTTCCACCTATCCATTCAAATCCCACTCTGACTGTGAACCAATCATTCCTTTATTTGAAAAATACGACATCGATGCTCCAAAATACTTAGACGGGATGTTCGCTTGGGTTTTGTATGACAAAAAAGCCGACAGAATCGTTGCTGCTAGAGACCCTATTGGGATCACTACTCTTTACATGGGTAAATCTTCCCAATCTCCAAAGACTAGATACTTTGCTTCCGAATTGAAATGTTTGGTTGACGAATGTGACGAAATCTTTGCTTTCCCACCAGGCCATGTTTACGACTCTAACACTGACCAAATCACCAGATACTTCCAACCAACTTGGTGGGATGAATCCAAGATTCCAGAAAAACATGTTGATTACAAACAAGTTAGAGAATCTTTGGAATTAGCTGTGAGAAAGAGATTGATGGCCGAAGTTCCTTACGGTGTTTTATTATCTGGTGGTTTAGACTCTTCTTTGATCGCCGCCATTGCTGCTAGAGAAACCGATAAAGCTGCCCAAGTGCAAGCCCAATCTACCGAAGGTATCGATGCCAACAAAGAATTATCTGGTGTTGATGACACTGGTGCTTTACACTCTGTTGGTTTCAGCAAATTGCACTCTTTTGCCATTGGTTTACCAGGTGCTCCAGATTTGATTGCTGCCGAAAAAGTAGCTCATTTCATTGGTACTATCCATCACTCACACACATTCACCTTGGAAGAAGGTTTAGATGCTTTGGACGACGTCATCTACCACTTGGAAACCTATGATGTCACCACCATCAGAGCCTCCACTCCAATGTACTTATTATCGAGAAAGATCAAAGCACAAGGTGTTAAGATGGTGTTATCTGGTGAAGGTTCCGACGAAATCTTCGGTGGTTACTTATACTTTGCTAACGCTCCATCTGCTAGCGAATTCCACCAAGAATGTGTCAAGAGAGTCAAGAACTTGCACTACGCCGATTGTTTAAGAGCCAACAAGTCCACCATGGCTTGGGGTTTGGAAGCTAGAGTTCCATTCTTGGACAAAGAATTCTTGGAAGTTTGCATGAACATTAACCCAGAAGACAAATTGATCGACCAAAAAGCCGGTAAGATTGAAAAATACATTTTAAGAAAAGCTTTCGACACTTCCGACGATCCAACTGCCAAACCATACTTGCCAAAGGAAATCTTATGGAGACAAAAGGAACAATTCTCCGATGGTGTTGGTTACTCGTGGATTGACGGTTTGAAAGACGCTGCTGAAGCCGCTGTCACCGAAGAACAATTAGCTAATCCAAAACCTGAATGGGGATCTGATATCCCAACCACCAAAGAAGCATACTGGTACAGATGCAAATTCGACAGAATGTTTGGTAAGGGAAGCAGTGCTGCTGCGCAAACTGTTATGAGATGGATTCCAAAAGCTGAATGGGGTTGTCATGCTGATCCATCTGGTAGATACGCTACTACTCATGAACATAATGTTAACAATACAAATTAATTTATAGACCAAATAGTTTGAGGGCATGTATTATATCATTTATTAAAATATTGTATGTTCGTTCATATATTCCTGTAGCTGTTTTTAGTACCCATTGGATGCTAAGAATTCCTTAACGGCAGCATGGTCACGATTGTACCAGTTGGCATTAATCTTAATCGTATCTAAAGATTGGTTGAATGCTCTTTCAAAACCGTGAACATCTTTGTCCTGGAAGAAATCGGAGACTTGGTTGTACATCTCATGAGATTGAAAGTTACATAAAGTAACCTTAACAAACCTGTCCAATACGACCATATTTGCGGACATCAATTTATACAACGATTCATAGTTTTCAGTGAAGAAGTTCCAGAATGATTTTCTTACTTTAGAATTTTTCGATAATGGAATAGCTAAAAAGTGAGAATCCATGGTTGGAATAATTTCATTATATAACAAACTGTCCAATAACTTTTTCAAGAACGAGGAGTGTGCGACATGTCCTAATGCCCCTAATGCAATTTCTCTACCGTCCAAAGAACTTGAATGAGAAATCTCGTCAAATACTTTATTGAATTGTTCTTCGGTCAAATTTGGAGATGCTGCAACACTAGTAAATACAAATGATCTTAAAGTTGGATCAATTGGTTCACCATTAGACCATTGACCAAATAATTCTAAGGCGTAATCTTGTACTTCTGGAATTGGTAACAAACCAGCGTGAGACAAAATATTGGCTCTTAACGATGCTTTGACAAAATCCTTATCATCTACACCTGCTTTTAATTCTTTGACAATTTCAATGGATTTAGCACGGTACACTGATGCGAGGAAATTGGTTATGGATTTGTTTAATTCTTCGTCATCAGCCAAGAAAGTGGTTCCAAATTGATCCAATCTCTTACCTAATTCTAACCAAACAACGTAATCATCATCCAAATCTTGAACAGTAGATTTCACTAAATTTAAAAATGTAGTAGTGGAGCTGTTACCAGAAATAGCAATGGAAGCAGAATCAGCGAATAAGCCGACTCTATCTTTTGCAGAAATTTGCTTAAAGTGTGGTAAAATATTTTTTTCAAGGATTTCATTAGAATAATTGACTCTATAGAAACCAGAGCATCCACTGTTCAATTTAAAGTAGTCCTTTGCTAAGGGGAAATCTTGAATAGTAGTGGATTCGGACTCTAATGTATTAACAGAGAGAGTGACGTCTTTGGAAGATGCAATGTTTAATGGAACCCACCATTTAGTATCATTTTCATCAGCAGCAACGTCACCACCGTTTAAGAATCTAGATTGCTTGATTTGTAATGCCCCATCCTTTAAGTCAACATTAATAATTGGGAAACCAATTTTAGAAATCCAATTATGCATTAACAGATCAATTGGTTTACCAGAGACATCGCCAATAGCATTCCATAAATCATGAGAACTAGCATTACCAAACTTATTTTTATTCAAGTAATTGGCAACCCCCTTCAAGAAAATATCCTTACCAAGATAGGTTGATAACATGACGATTGTAGAAGCACCCTTTAAGTAGGAAATGGCGTCGAACACTTGATCGATATCAAGAGCATCTACCACGGGAACTTCAATTGGATGAGAGTTTCTTAACCCGTCAAGATTAAGTGCTGGTTGAATAGTTTCCGAAACGAATTCTGAGAAAATGTCCCATTCTGGGAAAAGGTAATCGACAGCGACCCATCCGACCCAAGTAGCGAACCCTTCATTCAACCACAACTCATCCCACCATTTCATGGTGACCAAGTTACCAAACCATTGATGAGCCAATTCATGGGCTACCACGTAAGCAACCTTCTTTTTGTAGGCAGCTGATGATTTAGTTGGACTGTAAAGTAAAGCAGTGGATCTATAAGTAATCAAACCCCAATTTTCCATTGCATTATGAGAGAAAGCGTGAACCGCAAGCAAATCTAATTTTGCTAAAGGATATTGAACTTCAAATACCCTGGAGAAGTAATCGATAATCTTAGGAGCGATTTCTGAAGCAAATGCTGCTTGTTCTATGTAGCCTGGAGTAGTATAAACTCTAACAGGAATTGGGCTACCATTGTAGGTATCTTTTGTGAAGGATTCGACATACTCAAAGTCACCACAAGCCCAGGCTAACAAGTAGGAAGACATGATAGGAGATGGTTGGAAAGTGACTGTTTTCAAGCCGTTTTGTAAAGAGGTTTCTTTTTCAACTGGAGTATTGGAAAGAGCAGTCCAATCATCACGTAAAGTAAGCGTTACATTGAAGGTAGCTTTATAAGAAGGTTCATCGAAACAAGGGAATGCTCTTCTGGCATCAGTTGCTTCAAACTGGGTTGAAAGCATGACTTTTTCGGCGTTATCTTGCGAATAAGTGGATTTATAGAACCCTGCCATATTAGTTTGAATAATCCCACCATAAGCAATTTTGACGAACAAATCGCCTTTCTCCACTACTTTATTGAATTTGACGACAAAGAACTCCTTTTTCTTGTTTTCTACAACATCAATGACATCAATTTGTTCATTTGTTGCAGCATCATCCTTGCCTACAAATACAGAGATATCTTGTTTCTCTACCGTCAAATCACGGTAATTCAAATGCAATTCATCAGTACGGGTCAACACGTTAACATTGATGCTAACTTCACCACGAAAAGTGGATTTGTCTACCTGTATATCCTTGATGCTAATGGAATAGTGGACAGGTGCTAACGTTGATGGTAACGCTTCGTAATATGGCTTATTCTCGTGACCACACATAGTTTTTAGTTGACAGTAACAAGAATCTAGATGTGCGTGAAATAATGGATAATTTTTGTTGAGGTTTAAATAGTCTAAGCACTAGTTTCAACCAGTTCTTCAAATGGCTCTTTTACAACTTGATTTCGCCGTACTAAGTTGACCGACCCAATGGATGCAGGAACGCTTCTTGCAAAATTCATTTTGTGTAACTCAACTTTGTATCCAAGGTGTGAAGACAAGGTATGAAGACGACTAATGCGATGGGTATTAGTGAGGTGGTGTGTGTCAGAAGCCAGAGAAACGTTAAATAAGGTGTAGTGTTGTGGAAACTTTTTTGTTCAGGTTTGAAAAAAGGTATTTGGAAGCTAGAGGCGGTGATGATTGCTTAGTACGGTGTTCCAAAAGAAAGTTAAGATTAATGCACTAGAAACAATCTATAAAGCCTATCTAGAAACGATTTATAGAGTCTAGCTAGAAACGAGCTACAAGTTTGAGTGGAAGCATCGAAACTGTTGAAGACGGTAAACCTGGTTAGTGCAACGACTGGCATTTACGGCCGGCTGCTAGGATATTGCTCAACTGCTGCGTAGGCTGCGGCCAAATAGCGGGCTGTCGTGGTGCATTTTGACGCTATAACGGTGCGCAGGCAAACCCAGCAAGTTCTGCCGGTTACGTACAGGAACTGCATCTCGTTTGCAGCCGATTTGCAGCCGCTTTGCAGGCGAGCCCAAGGCATGGTCCTGTCAATCTACGTAGGATTCAGTGGATATGGTGGTAATTTGACTATTGTAGAGGATGGAAATGGTGGAGATAAAAATGCACTATTGCGAGAACTAGCTGTGGAAATTATGGAGCTTTATTTGTTCCAGAATATCTTTAGTTGTCTTGTGACTATCAGTATTAGTTGTTAAACTGTTCTAATTTGGTTATAGGAAACTAGAATTAAACGTATATGTCGTATTTACGTTGTGCTTCTACGTAGAAGTTAATTTACATGCATTTAGAAGAAAAAAATATATACCATTTATAATTAGAAATACTAGACTATTAATAGACATACTGATAACTGGTGCTTTGGAGTTATATGCTCTTTTCCAATAATGCTGCAGCTTTCTCTTTAATATTGCTCAAATTCGCATTGTAAATGCTTAGTTCTTTCTAAAGGAATATTTTCTTCTAAAGAATAGTTTCTATTTTCCCTTTGTGCCTTTATACATATCGTTTCTTCATATAATAGGCGTGAGATCATCTCAAAATCCTGCAAGTCTTCAACAGCTCATCACCTCAGCTGTTCATATCCACTTAAACACCACTTTGTTGCAGATTTGTGACCTCTGGGCTCATTTATGAGCATCTTGCCTACATGACGTCTATATGACGTCTGTACTTTTCGCAGCTATGTCTGAATTTCCTAGACAATTAAACTCATTCTTCACCTCCATTCTACACTTCGAGTCTACATCACTATTCAACATTAAACCAGACCTAAACCCCATTCTACGTTTCTAGTTCCCTCTGTTCGCTTCTTCTGACCCAACCTAATTTTCATACATCACTTTCCTTCATCACCTGCCACTTAAGCGCCGCACCGTTATCTATACACCACTAACTCCTGAATAAAACTATAAATAATTTATCTTATAATCATTCATCAGTCAATTGTTGCAAAAAAGCAGTAATCGATCAAATTTAACCTATAAATCAACCAAGATGAAGTTATTATCACTATTTACGGTGTTTTTCTCCATTTCGTCCGTGGTTGCTAGGGCTTATTTAGATGAATCTATTGGCCTGAGTTGTGCCTTTATGAAAACAGGAAAGAAACCCACTTATATCGAAGTATTCATCCAAAAGTTAACGGGAACAGACGAAAAAGCAAAATTCCCCGTTTTCATCTTACACTATCCAGATTTGGGCCACGTTACTCATATTCCTAACATTCAAAACTATGCTGAAATTTTCAGAAACAATAAGGAGGAGCAATGGGATTTAATTAACCATGAAGACGACGATGATACGCAAGCAAATACTTTTATTGCTGGTTTCGATAAAGGATACAAAGAGAAAACATTGAATAAGCCTTTGGTTTTCGAGGAAGATCCCATCCATTTTAACATTGAGGAAGACGGATATTACTGTATCTACATTGCCCAACCTCCAGAAGTTAATAGTTTTGAAGCTAGAATCAACTATGCTCAATCGTACGGGAACTTAGATTATATAAGCTATCTCATCTATAGCAATTTGTTTTTCATCTTGTTGATGTTTGTCGCTGTGTTTGTGTACTTGGTTCATTACATTTTGAAGTATAAGTTGGGTAAAGACTTTAGCAACTTAAACAAGATTTCTATCATCTCCAAAGTTACCATTTTTTACGTGTTATTGCCCTATATCATCTTGTTTACTTTGCAATGGCTCGTGTATTTTATTCATAACAACTTTGTCCCCACGTCTTCAAACGATTTCTTTGTCCGGATTTTGGATTTGGTGTTATTCTGGTTGCAACACACGTTCGCGTTGATTGTCAACTATATGATCTTGGTATTCGCTATGGGATTCGGAACCATCTACTATTTCCAAGGCAATTCGAGAAATTACCGTGAATTTCCCACAAAATTGCACCAATTTTCAAAGTACTTATTCGTTTCAAATTTTATTGCCCTCACGTTAGCTATTGTTATTGATAGATCCAGTATTGATCCTTCTATAGTTCAGGATCAAACTGCTGGAGTACTTCCAATATGGGCTATGGTCTTGGGATTATTCCAGACCGTTTGGTTTGTGACTTCCATAGTCTATTACTTTAAAACTAAGAAAATCATAGCCAAGTTCCCTCCAATTGCTACTTCTGTTGATGATGCTTCCGAACTTAACCAAAAAATTGTCAACTCCTTTAGAAAGTCGGTGTTGATCATATTTATTTTGCCAATTGTTTTAGCAATAATTTCAGGAGCGATTTATGGTGTTCAAGCAGTTCATTCATTAGAGCAATACCAAGATATACCATTGAACGATCCAAGTGGCGATGGAATTAGTATCTTACAGGCAGTTTCATTGGAGCAAGGATTTATGAACTCTTCTATGGGTCTTATGATATGGTCACAAATGTTATCTATATTGCTTCCAATTATTGGTGTATACGCCATCTGGATCAGGGAGAATGCTGGATTAATCATTGATGAAGGTAGCGATATATTTCAGTACTCTACTGTTGGAGAATTTATCATCAGTGACGAAGAAGTTGAAGAAACCGAGCCATCAGAAGAGAATCAAGATCAAGGTAAGAATAACGCCAGTAACAAATATGAAAATGGCAATGACAGCAGCGCAGCAGGCACAGACGACGGGGCACCTCCACCAGGGTATTCTGAATCTACAGGGAAATAATCGTTGCTACGATTCGGTTGAGGAACTTTTAATATATATGACTTTTAGAGATATGCGAGTGTTTTAGTATATTTATTGATCTATTTAGATATTTATTGCTTTTCTATTTAAATAACTAACAGGATTAATTAGTACAATTACAAAGAAATAAAGGTTATTGTAAATAATTCGGTCTACGATTGAGAGAGTGATGTAATGTGGTCAAAATTTTACGATAATAATCTTTGTCATATATCTAACTACGTCTTCTTTCTCTGCCTCTACCAGAAAATTTAGGTTTGAAATTCTTTCTGTGATTAGATTTGTTATTGAATTTCTTGTATCTTTTCCCTGTTGGTAAAGTAGAGTCTACTATACCGATTTCTTTGGCTAAAGCAGTACCTGGTTCTACCCCGAATTTTTGTACTCTAATCAAATCTTTCTTAGCGGCCTCAGCGGCTTGTTCGTCACCAAATTTCTCGGCTCTAGCGACTTTCTTGGTCAATAACTCAATGGCAAGAGACTTTCTTTCTTCTGGTGATAAAATTTTGGGGGCAGCAGGTGCTACTTCTTCATCTTGTTTAGGTTGGATTACTGTCAAAGTAGAATCTTCATTTGCAGCAGGAGCGGAAGTTTCAGTGGCTTCTACGGTTTCAGGTTGTTGCGGCTCGGTTTCAGCTGGTTTTGCTTCGGCTGGTTGTTCTGCCACAGTTCCATTACCTTCAGTATCGGATTCAACCAATCTTTGAATCAAGTCGGCTTTCTTACCATCAGTGGATAAATTTTTCTGTTTCAAGAGATCTTTCAATTGTGGAACGGTTTTACCGGAATAATCAGACATAATGAAGGAGAATTATATGGAGATTTGAAAGGAATAAAATAATTGAATTGTATTAAAAATTCCATTTGTCGGCCAGGACGCGAAATCTACTACTTGTCCTCGTTGCGAAAATGGTACTGCAAGCGGTGCTAGAGTTAGGGAGAAATGGTGCTGGAGTTAGGGAGAAATCGGTGCTGCATTTAGTGAGTGCCGTACTAGATATACCGCTAAAAGGACTACAACAAGTAGTATCAATGTATAGTGCCAGCAATCTAGGTAAATGTATATTCCTACATTAGGTTGTATATTAAATACCATTCGGCGAATCTGTAGCAAGAAAAATATGATTTGTTTGACTTTTTGTGCTGTTTCACTAGGTACTTGCTCTCCGTATTATATGTAATGGGCTTGCGAAGGTAGTATTCAAGAACTCACTACAATTGTAGTATGTAGTCCTATCACAGACTGTTCATTCTAGTACTTTCTATTCGCTCTAGTTGAAAATCAAATCTCTTTAGCATTTTAGGACTTGTTTCAGATTCAATTCCTACTCTATTTATATGCTAATGAATCATTTTTAACCGTAGACATCTTACTCAAGCAGCTTATGGCTATTATTCTATGCAATCTCTGTTTATGATATCTTCGCTTGAAATATAAACATTATTATCAAAATTGCCAATGTAGTCAAAATTATTATGGCAATTGATAACCTTGTAATTGGAAATCTGTTCTCAGTCAACAACGTTTGTACGTAAAAATATCGCACTATAGCAAATAGAACTGCTAAGATTGATACCACGATGCATAGGATTGAGATTGGTTTACCGTATTTTTCAAACAATTGTTGTTTAATTATCTGCTCTGAGGTTTGAGGTTGTGTTTCAAAATTTAAAATATAAAACTGATTACACAAGATTCCAAACACAACAAACGTAGCAGCCATTCTTAACCAAGAAAGCAAGGTTCTTTCATTGGCCATCTAAAAGTTAGTATCGTCACTTGTATCATCTGCTACAAATATGAAACAAAGTAGGATAATTACTACCCAAGGAAAACCACCATTAAAAAATATCAATATAGTGCCATAAAAGCAAATATGTGCACAAATAGTAATTGGTTTCCCAGTATTCGTTTCAATACTTGCATGAGTTTCAATACTTGCATGATTCTACGTACATGATCTCTGGCAACAGGGCCATTATTTTCGAGTTTGTAACTAAAAGCCCACCATGGATACACGGTTTTCAGCTCCAGATTCAGCGCTGTTTCACTAATGGTGTTAACAAGAGCTACCGGACTTTCAACAGGACTTTCAATTGGAATTTCAATTGGACTACTGGGTTCAATTGGCACCTGATTCGAATCCTCCACCCCAGACGAATCCTCGACAGTGGAATCCATCCTATGAGACACTTCTGATGCAATTGTTTGTGTGCGTAAACGACAATCATCTCCTTCCCCAGTAGACACATTGTCTGCAAGGTCACCTCTGGAACTCTGCTGCAGTTCTGTCATGGCATCTGCTGGTAAATATACTATCTATAAATTTCCATATTGCATAGAAACAATGTTAGACGCATGCTCAGCCGTGCGATGGCTCTAGTCAAATATCGACTCTTCGTATATTCAGATGATAGCTACAGGATTTCAAGGCGATTGATCTTGTAATAACACTTAAGCCCTCTCAATTCACTAATGCTGCACTTAAAGTTGTATTACATAGCAATTCGGTGTTTTAATACGTAGAGTTAAATCTAATAGTCTACTTAGAATTTCGAATACTTTATTATAATACACTATAGAAACAAATTTTATATACGGCTCACCGCTTATATCTCCATGTTATCGATAAACATCAACGACTCGCCCCCATCAACAGTCTGCCAGATACCAATATGATCGTACTCGACTATACAGTCGTCAAACTGTTGAATGGTGAATCCTTTAGCCAAGATTCTTTCTCTTACTTCCTTCATAGACACAGTATTGTTACTAGAATCCTCTAATGCGATGTTTCTGATAATTTGGTAAATCTTGGATGTAGTAGACTCGTCTTCTCGTATTTGCTCTTCGTCACTATACAAAGACGATTTCGATACTTGTATTAATCTTAAAGATTCGTCAACATCCTCGTACGATACTTGGTTATCAAATCTTAATCTTGCATGGGCTTGGGCCAATCTTAAAATCCCCAATAACGTTCTTGGAGTAATATGACTGAACTTTTTAATGGATCCTTCGTTTCTGTGCGATTCCTTACGCATATTAATGTACGATTGCACAACGTAATCACCAACTTCTTTTGGCACCGTTGGTCTATAAGATCTAGCTCTATTAATGAAGGCTCTGATGGTGGCAGAGTCTAACGGTTCAAAGTCCATATCTGGTTGTTTGTTGTGCATATGAACGTAAGCAACATGTCGAGCCAACATTTCGTCATTTTCTCTCGATGGTTGATCTAAAATCAAAAACATGATATCAAATCTAGACAATAACGCTGCTGGCAAGTTGATGTTCTCGTGCGGACTCAATCTGGTGTTATAACGTCCATACAAAGGATTTGCTGCGGCCAAAATCGAGGTTCTGGCATTAAGTGTGGTGGTGATACCAGCTTTAGAGATAGAGATGGTCTGCTGTTCCATAACTTCGTGAATGGCGGTTCTATCATTTTCTTCCATCTTATCAAATTCATCAATACAACAGATACCGTTATCGGCAAGAACTAACGCACCTCCTTCCAACACCATTTCGTCAGTGACAGGATCTCTCATAACTGCTGCAGTCAACCCAACTCCAGACGAACCTCTACCTGTAGTGTAGACGGATCTAGGGGCAATCTTCCCAATTGCCTTCAAAAGTTGCGATTTGGCCACCCCAGGATCACCCATAAGACACACATTGATGTCCCCTCTGATCTTCAACCCATCACCAATTTCCTTGGTGACACCCCCACACAATAACAAAAGCAAGATCTTTTTAATGTCCAAATGACCGTAGATTTCTGGAGCAATAGACTTGGCCAATTTGTTGTAAACATCTCCATCTGACACCAACTGATCAACTTTGGCGTCGGTTTCGGCAGTATGAGCCGAAGGATCGTATTGCTTTTTGTGTTGGACAATGTATTGTGCCTCCAAATAAGTTTCAGTAAGTAAACCAGCCTTAATTGCTCTGAAACCAGTGTATGGCGACGGCATAAAGATACCGGATACGTCTACTGTGTCACCTGGATTCATGGATCTCACCAAGTCCCCATTGACATGGATGGTCAAAGTACGAGGGATGTGTCCCACAGGAACCTGGCTCGATAATTCCTGGATTTTGACTTCCTGGAACGAGCTGAACTTGGAAGCTCTGGTGGACATGAAAAGCTGTCCTTTATTGTTGTCTGCTTTACAGGCAGGAGCCGGACACTCTTGCAATGGCGTGAAAGTCTTGGAAATGACTTCCTGGAAGATCTCAAACCCACACTTATCACAGGTGTAAGCATTAACCAATACAGAAGGTTTGACATCGGACACTCTGGTGATGATACCACGAACGGTAATGTAGTGACCCACTTGGCCACCTTTAATTTCTCTGACACTTAAACACTTTTTATTTGATGTCAATGGTTTGAAGTAAAGACAGTATCTTCTTGTCAATTTTGCAGGGAACAAATTATCCGACACTGGGTTTGTTTCGTTGGAGTTTGATATACCTTCTCTCAAAGCATCGTATTCGTCGTTATTTTCCTGTTGTAAACGCATGTTTCTGAGCTTTCTTTGGTGCAAAATGACGTCCAAAACGTCGTCTTTGTAGCTGATATCCTTGGTAGGTTCAGGCATCAACTGGTCGATAACATTGCTGAAAAGATCGATATATCTATGAGTGTTGGTCAAGATTTTGGACACAAGATTCTTCAAATCTGAAGTTTGACTGGTTGGAATGAATCCTTGCTGAAACTTCACCAAATCGTCCAATTCGATGTAGATGGTTGATAAATCACGGTTGGCGACATTTTGTAAGATTTTCAAGTATTTAATACCGGAGTTGTCCATGTCCTCATCACCATCCATGTCTAAATCGACACCACTAGTTTTGTAACCGGTTAAAAAGTCACGGATGACATTTTTGATCTCGTTGTAGTTGAC
Organism: Suzukiozyma fluviatilis; assembly: GCA_030560825.1. Classification (NCBI taxonomy): domain Eukaryota; kingdom Fungi; phylum Ascomycota; class Pichiomycetes; order Serinales; family Debaryomycetaceae; genus Suzukiozyma; species Suzukiozyma fluviatilis. The sequence goes on from JAKTVZ010000016.1 coordinate 108,226, forward strand.
ATCGATCTGAACAGAAGGTAACACAGCTGTTGCAGACATATTAGTTGAGAACCAAGTACAATTGAAAGAAATAAAGTGGTTAGTTGAATCTTTTCTATACGCGAAATTTTCATTACTTTTCCTAAAGGGGGATAATTCATGTCTATGTGCAGGTGGATTTAGAGTTGGGAAATTAGTGAGCGTGGAAAAACTATGGGTACAAATAAGTGAGTGGTGGATAATGTTAAGGGGTGTGGAAGTAAATTAGGGGGTAGTAAATAGCAAAACTGTTTATACTTGCTAGAAGTTGAATAGGTTAGCAAAACGAAGGAAACGGACTGGTTTATTAGTTATAGTATACTTTGAACAACATATTTGTTATCTTACTATTGCTACCTCGTTAAACCCATTTGTAATACCAGTGTTGTTCTGTCTTTTTGCTGTGCTGAATGTGTTTCATTCACCTACAGTGATATCCTACCTAGTTTCCAGTTTTTTCAACTAGTTGCTGTCTGCATCTTTATTTCCGGTAGTCAGATATTATATAATAATGCGTATGCTTTATTGTCACATATATTGCTACATTGAAGTATACGTAACCGTTTCAAAATGACGATTATCTGCATAGGTTGCCTCTATGTATAGAAAATTCAGTTTTGTGCTTTTTGGAAATTTGACAGTAATAATAGTCTGCTTGCTGGGATATTAATCCATCAGCACATTATTAACATCAATAAAATTAAAATAGTATGAAAACCGCCTAAAGTAGAAAATGTTCCGCTGGAGGTGCATGGATTTATTTTCTCTGCGTTCGATTTCTCCACTGTTGCCTGCGGTGGTGAATGATGACGCGTCGCACTACGCCCACGGCGCAGTCGGTTCTAGCGGTTGCAGTCAGTCATTCTTCATGGCTCTAGAACAAGTTCTACATTAGGTGTTTAGTATTTGAAATCTATTCTATGCATAACTGATATTAGTATGGAATTGAAATAAATAAGTAATATATATGAGAAGTAATTTTATAGTATATTAATGTCTTGCATTAAAAGGGTAGCTATAGATTTACTATAACTACAACGGCCAGCGATTGTATTGATATTAATAGCTTGTTTGCAAAACCATTATCATTGAAGTGAAACTTTGCATGTAATTAGTGTAATTTTTTTATCCTTTCTTTATTGAGGCTTCATGTAATGCAACTCACGAGTTGCTTTTCGTTGGTATTCAACAAGAATACTAGTTCATTAGCTCTACAAGCGCCATGGCTGCTGAGCGTTCATCTTCATTAATATCTTCATTTTTCATTATGACAGACTTTCTTCTAGTCGATAACGTAGAATTTGATCTGGATTGATTGAACTTTCTTGGGGTAGTCTTCTTTTTAATGCCACCTTTAGCCCGCAAATTCTCAGCCCCAATAGTAGCCCAATCCTCTTCGTCAGTATCATCATTATTAGTTCTAAATTGTGGTAAACCACGATTTTGTGGTAAAGAGATTGGTGGTAAGTGGTGAGATAAATTTTCAATTGAATGATTATTATTCACCACCGAAGCAACATTGGGTGACAAATTTGCACTTAAAACTTTCGGTACACTAGAAGACAATTTTGTTCTTATGTGAGACTCATTAAATGAAGATTTTCTCCGTCTCTGACTGGAGATAGGTTGAGTCGAAGTATAATTATTACTGTTCCAACTAGAAGAAGGTGATCCGATTGGTGGAGAATTGAAACTAGCGGTGGAATTATTCGATTCAAGGGTATTATCAAACGAATTGAGTCTCGATCTATTAAGAACTTGCATTCTAACGTTTGAGTTATCATTAATAGGAGGTGGACTCAACTTCAAAGGTACTCTGTTAGCAAATTTAACTGGTTTATCATGTTCAAAATCAAAGAGATCGCTATCATCATCTTCGTCTTCGTCCGAACTGAACTCGGAATCTGAAGTAATAACATGTTCATGATAATGCTTAATTGGCAATTCCACTTTGGGTACTTTGTTTGAGATGGAAGCTCTCTTTTTCTTTGACCAACCCAACTTAATATTTGCTTTATTTCTTAACTCGTAAACATTAATCTTTTCTCCGTCGCTGGTGGATTCGGTACCTTCAGTATAGATGTAATCCGAATCGACTTTTCTTACTGCCCATTGACCCCAACCAATTTTTTCAAACACGACATTATTAACCGGGTCAACTTGCTCCATAGCTGACATGATAAGTCTTCTCTGTTTAGAGAGAGATAACAAGTCGAAACTTGGCACTTCTACGCACAAATGGCTCGTGATGTGTCTGATAGGCAAAGGACCTTTTTTAATCAATAAATCGGCCAATTTGGTAGACGTTACTTGAGAGGCGATTTGAATGCCCTCTGGGGAAGAAGTAGATAACAACTTTTTAGATTTTACTGGAGAAACTGACATGCTGAAAATCAATATATGAGTAAAATCAAAGGAAATACCAGTCTAATAACAAAAACTTGAACAGTGGGATTAAATAAACGTGAAAGTTTTAAAATCCAACAAACGTGATTCTACTATGGTATGCAACTAGTAGATAAGACCTGAGAATATGTCAAAAACAAAGGCAAAAGCACAGGAAACAACAGGAAACGAAAAAGTACTGGTTAGTGGTGAATTAACACTAACAAGTAGTAAAACAACCAGTAGATCCAGTATTTACCGGAAAACAACAATGAGTCAAAAATGAAATTTCCAGTATTAATTGGCGCCTTCACGTGGAGATAAATGCGAACCGTGGTACTAAAAAGAAAATATTAGCGAGGCGCGGAAGTAAATTTAGTTAATGGATTTCACTAACACTAGGCTCAGATACGGACAACAATGGTGGTAAATATTACTGGTAACCCTGATAGCAACAGCAACCAACAAAAACAATAGCAAATGCAATGGCAATGTCAAGATACCAAGAGAAAACTAAAGTAGCAAGCAATACTTTGCTAATAGAACACAACTAATATAACCTAGGTTCAGTAATAACTAACACGAATATAGAAAAGAATACAACCAAATGGAAAATAAACAATAGTTTAACTTTATATAGATTGCGAAATTTAAATGTGGTTAATAATAAAACTCGTGATGGTGAATGTGTCACAAAAATATATGGAGAAGATCATGTATAAACCAAAGTGGTGTTTCAAATATGTTTCATGTATGATACATCGGTAGCATATCGGTAGTCGGTGGGTTGTTACAGAAGTATGACCATATTCATAGATTGCGGTATCATTATAGCATGTATCATTTATTGGTGGTATGACTAATTAGGCCAGAGTTAGCCCCCCTCAGTTGAAAACGGCTATTGCTCAATTAAGGTCATTTCTTATCTTTTTCGGAGACTGTATAGGTGAATGCTGTGCTGTTTTCTTTTAGGCTGCTGGTTGGTGCTGTGGTTTCTGTTTAGATGTGTACTCCGGGTATGTTGTTGTACGTGCGCTTGTCTCTCGCTTGTCTCTCGCTTGCCACTCGCTCCATCTCACATGTACAACTATACCTCGTGTTGTACTAGTTCTTTCTTGCCATTAATCCTGACCTGTGTATAACCAAACCAAGTAATATTTCTAAATATAGCAGATTGGCGTATTGCCCGGGTCTACTAGATAACGATATAACCGGCGCTTTGCCTTAAGTGTGTAAAAATATAACCTCCAAGACTCATAGTGTTTGCTGTTACCCAGTTTACCATATGGGGGTATTGTTAATGCTATTATATTGCTGCATAGTACCCTGCATGAAATCTGTAATTTTGCAGCCAAATGTACAATAGACCCGGGCCATACAATGTACGAAGTACTCTGTCAATCTTAAGCAAAACGATTAAGATAAATAAGCCAAATTAATTACATCCAATATTTCGTGTAAACATTCAGTAAAATTCGTAATCGTCAAATAATCTATTTCACATATTTCTACATCCATTAAGGTAACGGCATATCAAATTATATTATCTAATAAACTTCTAAAATATATCTACCATCTTCTTTCATTTCTTCAACTACTTTGGCGACATCTTTAATGGTCTTTCCTTCTTTGGCAGCACCATTTTGAACAATTTCTTCTAAACAAGCAGTGATATCTGGAACCGGCCAAGTTGGTCCACACAAATAGAATGAACCGTTCTTAGACACAATAGCTTCAGTCAATGGTTCAATCGTTTCCTTGATTCTATCTTGAATATAAATCTTTTCTGGTTGATCACGAGAGAAGGCAGCACCAATGTGAGTCAATACTCCCGCATCCTTGTAAGCTTCCCATAATTCACCGTAAAGATATTCTTCTTTCTTGTGTCTTGAACCTAAGTACAAGAAAATGTCTCCAATTTCCATACCTTGTTGCTTTTGCCAGATCTTTTCTTCGATGAAAGCTTTAAATGGAGCTAAACCAGTACCTAAACCAGACATAACAATAGGTTGAGTAGATAATGGTGGTAACTTCATAACTGATGGCTTGACACTAACAACTAATTCGTCACCAACTTTCAAATCAGAAAGATATTTAGAACAATGACCGTATCTCAATCTTCCTTTAGGATCAACCCAATCAACTACCACAATTAATAAATGAACAGCGTTTTCATGAATTTTTTGGGAGGAAGCAATAGAGTATTCTCTTCTCTTCAATGGAGCGATAATCTTAACCAATTCAGCAAAAGTTGGTCTTGCAGATTTAAACTCTTGCAAAATATCAACGTAAGAATCAAAGTCGACTTCTTGTCTCTTCTTCAATTCTTCAGCTCCATCTGCACCAGCTAATTTTTCTAAATGTTGCTTTTCTTTTTCATCAGTAGCAAACTCAGCCAAAGCTTCATAGAATCTCTTAGGTGGCTTACCTAAGAAATCAACATTCTCAGTTAAAGAATGTCTAGCAGTTCTAATTTCAAGGATCGAAGAATCATCTTTATTAGACACTTCAACAAGAGAGTCTCCATCTACTCCATAGAACTGTAAAAATTCTTCAACAGCAGCTGCATTGTTTCTACCATGGATTCCTAATGCTTCACCAATATCGTAAGTTAAGCCAGTACCAGTCGTATCGAATTCGATATGGAAAATGTTTCTACTGTACTCTAATGGAGTCAATCTTCGGTTTTCTTGCACCTTAACTACAAAGTTCTTAACTGGTAAATCTGGTCTGATTTCCTGTTTCACTTGGTAAGCTTCTGGGAAGGTTAACTTAGTTGCCAATTGTTTGTAGCCTGATAAGTTGATTTGCTCTTCGTCATCCACTACAGTGTTTGCATTGGGGAAGAAAGAAGTTTCACTTGGGAAGAAAGGCAACTCTGGTACAGCTTCTTCAGCGTCTTCAGTTTCTTCAACTTCTTCATTCTCATCTTTCATTTCCACATCTTCCTTTTCGGCACTGACAGGAACATCTAATTCTGCCCATTCAGGCAAGACTTCAATTGGTTTCAAAGCTTTCAATTCGTCAGCCAAATTGATGAATTTGTCCAAAACTGCAGCCAATAACTCAAATCCGTTACCGTTTGCTTGCAACAATTTGTTGACAATAAAACCGTTTAATTCAGGCAATGCGGCTCTCCAGAACCCTAATTGAACCAAAAAGTCGGCAGTAAAGCCTTTGGTAGAATCGTCTAACTTGTCTAATTCGTCCACAACAGAAAAATCGACAATTGTTAATTTATTTTTGTTGGAAGTTAAACCTTTCTTGAAACTGTCAGGTAATTTGGAAACAACATCTTCCTCGATGGAAGTCTTGACTGGCTTGTAGTTACCCAATAAGATAGTAGCACCTGGTTTTGCTGTAGCTAAGATATCATAGCTATTCAATAAGGTAGAATCTTCAATTAAAACTACATCAGCAGAGTCAACTGAAGAAAACGACGAATCACTACTAACGATCTGAGATTGAAACAATCCACCACCTGTTGCGTTATCAAATTTATTTCTAATGGAAATAATCTTTGAATGGTCTAAAGATAAGGAAAGGGCTAACTTGTCGGCTGTATCAACTAAAATTCCCTTATCTTTACCCCACAACAAGTACTTACCAACTGGAGAGGTGTTTGCAGTAACGCTTTCATAAGTGGTGACAGCTTGCTTTGGTAAAAGCGAGTCGGGATCAACTTGTAAGAGTTCTTCAAACACTTTAGCAATAGTGATTGGAGTCCAGTTGAAGTTCAATGGATAGGAAAACTCTTCGATGTTAAGGTTGAATCTGCCGTCTAAAAACAAAGCTGCGGTAACATCAGCTTTAATGGTCGATTCACCAGCTTGGTTCAATACAACTAATTTTTTGGCACTATTAGGAATAGTGGAGAGGAACTTAGCTTGATTGAAAGGCAATGGAACTCTAACTTTAACTAAACCATAAGGCGAGTTTTCGATGATTTTCGATAACTGGGTAGCCTCTTCGGTACCGTAAGCAACAAAAACAGTTTTGGCATCGGCAGCACCAACATATTCAAATTGCTGATAATTAGTACCGGCCAATTCATTCAAAAGAGAAAAAGCAATGTCTACGGCTTCATCGAGATTTGAAGGAACTAAAGTAGAACTAGACAACAAATCCTGGTAAAGAGCTCCCAATTCGGCTACAGACAACAAATTGGAGTATTTAGTGAAGGTTTTGAAGTAGTTTGGTCCATCAAACAAGTTAATAGAAGGACGACCAGTTAACGCAGCAAGATAGTGGTTTAAAACAGTCAAATGTTGTAATTCAACACCATTGTCGCTCACAGGAGTAACAACTGAATAACCTAATGATCTAGCAACTGAGATTGGTGACACATAATTTGCAACCAAACTACCAGAGGCTACATCGTAATCAACAGCAGAAATGTTCAAAGATAACGGTAAATTGGCAGATTTCGATGCAGCCAAAGTAGGACGCATATAAACAAGACCATTTGCACCCAATAAGGCAGCAAGAGGTTGGCCATTAGTACCGTTTTTGCTGAAGTACCCGAGAATTGCATTTGACGCACCCGAGGTAATTTTCAAATTGTGATAAAAAGGAACTACACCAAAACTGTTTTCACGACCAAAGTCCTGGCTCCATACCTTGATGTGGGCATCAAGAATATGGCTAGTGGAGACGGTTTCATAGCTGAAAATCTTGGAGGAAATGGAATAAATCGCTTGGTTGATAATGGTAGCGCCGTTGGTATAGACAGTACCTTTAATAGTATGGGGATCGACAGTAGTGCCGAAAGGGCTGGAGGTGGCGACAAGACGAGCAGCCTCGCCACTCAAGTCAGACAAGCTGATTTTTGAAGCAGCAGCCTGTTGTTGCAAAGCGTGAGGAGCCATTTCGGTGGTTGGGTACAAGTAGTAGAAATGACTTTCATGCTCCATATATAATGAAAATTAATCTGATTCTTAATCGCCACGTGATAAGACGCTATAAGGATGTCGGATTTTTTCTTTTGGCACGTGAGTTTGTCGCGAGTTGCGACAGGATTTTGGTAGAGTTACTGGAGCTAATGAGAGGTATTGGACAGTAGAAGCACGGCAAAAGCCGGTTTTTGCTGTTGTAGGGGTTTGAATAGTGTCGAGAAACAGTATATAAGTGAACTGTTTGCGGTTTCAGTGAAAAAATCGCTCTCAACACTAGCTGTATTGATTACTTCCTTAACCTTGTGCACAATGTGGGCATAAGTTTCACTTAGCGACTCTTTTCTTCAATCTGTTGCACTCAACTAGCCAGTTGCAATTGCAAGACCAGAAAACACCACCAAAAGCAATGCATCACGTGAACTCATCAATCATCGTCTGAGCTGAGCCGAGATGTGCCAAAATCCATCAAGCATGAAAAATCGGCTTGGACGGTTCTCCACGTGATATTGACGTTTTCTGCGTCGCATTTTTCGACTTCGGCGATTCTCCACATACTCCGGCTGGGTGACAGCCACAACGAACTTGATCCGCTATAAAACGGCGACGAATAGCACTAAAACTCTTTTCGTTAACCGTTGCGGAGTAAAACTACAGTTTAGCCCATCATGTTTAGGAAAAGCTCCAGATTGGTGCCAAGATTGATGCATGGATGTTTCAGAAATCTGGGGTACAGATTCTATTCTAGTGCACCTCCAAAGTCTAGCAACTTGATCAGTTACCTCGCTATAGGCGGAATTTCGTTGTATATTGGAACCTATATCGGTAGCAATCTCGATAAGTTGGACCTGCTCAGTGCACCGGGTGAAAAGGTGGACCTGGGCTCATCTTCTTCAACCATTCCCTTATCTGATTTGTCATCTCCAGTGTACGCTAATGACGACCAGTTTGAAACCGCTTTAAGCAAGATCCTTGCCATTGTGGGCGAGGAAAATGCGTCGCTGGAACCATCTGTCATCGAATCGCACGCGGATACCTTTTTTTCTACCCATCATCCTCCTAAACCAAACGAACAAAAACCTCATATTGTAATTTATCCTCTGTCTACCGAGCAAGTATCGGAGATTTTGAAGATTGCTAACGAGTATGGCGTTCCTGTAGTAGCCAATTCCGGATTGACATCGTTGGAAGGTCAAAATATGCACACTAGGGGCCCAAATAGTATCTCTCTTAGTTTTGCTAATTTCAACAAAATTTTGGAATTTCACCCTGATGATTTGGACGTTCAAGTGCAAGCAGGAGTTGGCTGGCAAGAACTAGACGAGTATCTTCGTGACCGTGAAGATGGAAAGCACTTAATGTTTGGTCCTGATCCCGGTATGGGTGCTACAATCGCCGGTATGGTGAGCACATCTGCATCAGGAACAAATGCTTACAAGTACGGTACTATGAAAGAAAATGTGGTTAATTTGACGGTAGTGTTAGCAGATGGAACGATTGTTAAGACTAAGCAACGTCCACGCAAATCGTCTGCTGGTTATGATATTACCAGGTTGTTTATCGGTGCTGAAGGTACCCTTGGAATCATTACAGAAATCACCGTTAAACTACATGTCCGGCCAATTCACGAATATGTCAGTATCGCCTCTTTTGAAACCATTAAAGATGCCGCTGCCACGGCGCAGTACATTATTGGAAAGTCTGGTTTGCAGCCCAATGCGATTGAAATATTGAACGAAGCAATGGTGTCATTTGTTAACCAATCGAGTAGCAGCACCAAACAATTTATCGAGAAACCAACTTTGTTTTTCAAGTTAGGAGGAGCCACAGAAGAGGCAATTGCCGAACAGGTTCGGATCATTAAGGATATAGCCCGTAAGAACCACCTCATTAAATTCGAAACCTCGCAAAATGACGAAGATAATGCCATTCTTTGGTCGGCTCGTCGTCAAGGATTGTGGTCTACGTTTGAATACGGTCAAAAGATCTTACCAGACAAAGAGGATGTGCAAATTTGGACTACAGACATTGCCGTACCAATATCTAAGTTGCCACAAGTTATTAGTGAAACAAACGAAGATTTGATTAGTTCGGGATTTAAAGACAAATTTTCAGTGATGGGACACATTGGTGACGGTAATTGTCATTTTTTGCTTTTGTACAATAGTCCAGATTACAATTTAGCTCAGAAAGCTGTCGATAGAATGGTTGCAAGAGCAATTAAGTATGAAGGAACATGTACTGGAGAGCATGGAGTAGGAATTGGTAAAAGAAAGTATTTACTGAGTGAACTAGGAGAAACATCTCTTGATATGATGAGATCGATCAAGCTAGCATTAGATCCCAAGAGGATTTTAAACCCTGATAAAATATTTAAGATTGATCCAAACGATAATTTGGATGAATTGATAGAAAGTGGCAGTTTGCACGAAGCAAGCAAGCCATGTTGTCATTAGCACCACTAGATATATAGATAGATATATAGATAGATAGTAATGATAGAGAAACGCAAGAGATTAGTTTGCTAGATGTCTGAGCGAGATCCATTTCAGTCATCTAACACCGTAGTATTAATTCAACAGATCCTAGTCATGATATCCATGCTCCATTTTCAAAGTACATACCATTGCAGATTGGCTAATGGGTAACTGGTGGTACTTGTGGTTAATTTGATGCTAAATAATATCCAATAGTTATGAGCAATGAGCGCACAATGCTAAGAAGCAAAAATGAAGCAAAAAACAATAGAATTGGACCATGATACATTGAAAGCTGCAACAGCCGCATGTGTTAGCTCATACTTGTTGGACCACAGGTTTTAGCACAGGCAGTCAAAATCATAAGATAACGTTAGTGGCATGCGCACTATATCAATGTCTCAATGGATCCATGGATATTGACCTTTCCCTAGGTCAGTATGTGATTTTAGCTCCCGTATTGTTAGCCAGGTACCATTGATGGCGTATATGCATTCGTCTCCCATCCGTGGATGGAACGATAGATCTATAGCAATATTGCTCTTCATGTGCTGGCTGCAAAATTTGGGTCGTCATGTGAATGAAATTTTGCAGCCATAGAAAAAACCTACTAAGAACATAGGGGTAAAAAGATCGCCCAAAACCGTTCTTGAAGAACAATGACGAAATCTCTGATATGATGACCTCTGCCTCCATTTGCTAGTTTCGTTTTCCTTACCACTCTCTACTACCTCCTTAGCACTAACTCCTATGCCATGGCCCACCTCCTAAATTACAAAACCCAACAACTAAATTATATACAGTCCCCATTATTATGCGTTCATTAAGAGGTTTTGCCTATTGTAGTAACATTGTTAAAGACGGGGAAGGGACGTATAAATAGTGAACTATTGGATCATAGGTTGTATTATCTGGAAAATTGAGTTACTATCCTTGATAAAAGTAGGAGCAAAGCAGATTTGAAGTGCTTTAAAAGTATTGTGAATTGTGTCTTTTTTGGAACCAGATCTAGTGCAGACCCATCCATACATAAAATCCGTTGACTCAACTTAATTCAATTGAAATTGGACACATTTCTTCTTCTTATAGAGTTTTCATTTGGTGGTGATTTTGAGTCGTTTTGAACACTTTTTCACTTTTTCACTTTTTGACGTATTTGACATATTTGACGTATTTGACGTAGTGATATAGACATTAACGAATTTACATATATTTTCGTCTTTTACAATCAATCAAGGTTTGATTAACATTTTGAATTATTTAGATTGAGAATTTTCGATTTCGCATATTTATTGATCACTGAGCACTACTCACAATGACTAGCCATACTTTCGATATCAATATCCTTGAAAATCCTTGGGAAGAACCAGCTATTCCCTTGACATTTCCCTTGCCAAGCGATCAAGAGACATATGTCAAATTAGAAGGAAATGGAAAATTCGGCCGTAATTTCAGACTTTTGGAGAATTTCCTTAGTTTGGTTACTGGTGTTGATACAGATAAAATCTATACTCCTAATCATGAGTACAAGTATTCCATTCATAAATATTCTCCAGAATTCAAGAAGAAATTCAAAGATTATATGGACGATAAATTGACCCGAAGCGATAAGAAATTGAATGAATTGGTGTATGGATTAATCAACCAAGAATTGAGATTGAATTTAATCACGGCGAACGAATTCAATGATAGATTTGTCAAGGTTAAAGAATTCATGATTAAGTATTATAAAGCTCAAAATGAAAAGAACTTGCCTACCTTCAAAACCGATTTGGGGGTGAAAGTTGCCTATATCACAGTGGTTAAAATCTTCCAAAAGGTGTACCCTAATGGTATTTGGGTTAGTAGAGAAGATTTCGAAACCTTGTATAAGCAATACTTGAAAGACCCAATGTCCATCATTTATTTACCAAATCATCAATCTCATGTTGATTACATTATTATACATGTTGTTGCTGTGAGATTCCAAATGGCTTGTCCAACAGTTATTGCTGGTGAAAATTTGAATGTTGCCGTTTTTGGGACTCTTTTAAAGAATTTGGGGGCCATTTTCATTCCAAGATCATTTAACAATGAATTATATACTGAAAGAAATCTTAATAATGTTATTGAGTTCATTTTATTAAATCAAATTCCAATCGAGGTCTTTATTGAAGGTACTAGATCTCGTGATGGTAAATTGTTATTACCAAAATATGGTATCTTAAAATCTTTTGTTAACATTTATTTGCAACAAAGATTGGAAGAGAAAAATCCTAATTTTGATATGTTGATGCAACCACTCTCTATCACTTATGAAAGAATTTATGAAGCGGATTCATTCATTGATGAATTGATTGGTAAAGATAAGATCAAGGAAAGTTTTATTGGTATTCTTAGTGATGGTATTAAGAACTTAACAGGTGATAAATCGCCAAAACCATATATTCTTGATAAAGATGGATTTAATGATAATTCAGATCGTGATTTGACCGGAAAATTATACATTAAATTAGGTAAAGCGTTCAAATTATCTGAATTTGTTGAGAATGATGATTATTCATTTGCTGATGAAGTCAATATTAAAAAGTTAGGATTCAAGATTTTACACGAAGTCAACAAAACCGCGTTTATACCAAAAGTGGCCGTTGTTGGTACTGCTTTGCAGGTTTATTATCAGAACAATTTTGAAGATAATAATTTGCAAACTGAACCAAAGTATATTAAGATTAGAGATTTGTTACCTACGTTGAAGATGGCATTAACAGTTTTACAGAGAGAAGTTGAAAATGATCCAATAAACTCAGAACAATTTGCAGAATTAGCTAAATTTAATGATGATCAATTAGTGGATCTAGTAAAGGCATCTATCAAACCATTCTTCAGATATATTTCTATAAATGAAAAGACCAATACTATTAAAATCACCAATTCCATCGAATTGTTATATTTTAAAAACTTGACTGTTCATTTGATTATTGTTAGATCTTTAATCAGTGCAATTATACTGGTGTTGGCCAAACAAAATAAAGCCAATTATAATATGATTAATAAATTTTATTATATTTTGACTGGTTTACTTAAGGTTGAATTTTTATTCGATTATAATTATGATGAAAGATCACAATTAAGTTTTATTTTGGAAGATTTAGTTGGTTTGAATGTTATTAAACAAGAAGAAAATGGTTCTTATCAAATAGTTGATAAAGATTACATTGAACAATTATCTAATCTTGTAACACCATTTTTCCAGTCTTATATTAATTTGATGACTAACTTGACTAATTATGTCCCACCAAAGACCATTAAGCCAGTTCAAGATAAAAAGACAAAGAAGTTGATACCAATTGACGAAGAAGAACTCAAGTATCCAACCACCAAGACATTGTTGAAATATATTATTAAAAATTCCCAAGACAAACCAGTTGAATCATTTAATAAGCAATATTTGTTGTCTGACTTGTATTATCTTAATCATTTGCAATTAATCAATATTTTTAAGAATAAAGCTAAAACTAAAGCTTTTGTTAAAATTTTACAACAAAAAGATCTCAATATCTTAACAGACTTTTTGCAACAAATAATTGACAGAACTTATATTGTTGAAAATGACACAAAGGTTAACTACATTGTTGATATTATTAACAAGAACTTAGATAGGTTCTCTTCTTCAAAACTTTGATTTATGCATTTGCATCATTGTCCTTTATTGTTTAATTTCATAATTTGCTTAGAATAGTTCTTGTGTAGACATAATAAACAGCGAGAGTAGAAATTTCGTAGAATCAAATGATAAAATGCAACACTGCTGCTTGGAAATGTTCCTTGAGTCGTGACACAAAATGGATTTTGCAGCCAAAACAAAAACTAAAATCTAGCACCTCAAAATTACGCCGAAATAAATGGCTATGAATCGAAAAAGATAGAATATACCACAGGGGTATAAAGGGATTCAATACTTCAATGTGGGTAGGCGATGTAAAACGTGTGAATAAATTACAGAAGGAAATTTGACGTTTCAAATAATTATCATCAATACGAGATTACAGGAACACTGCATTGTTTCCAACTGGTTCGTATTACTATTGTGGTCTACAACATGCAGCGTCGAAGCAGGTGAATGAAATAGAGTTCGGGTATGTTTTGTAGCTTGGCAGATTTCTCAATTGTTGATGATCTGTACTAGAGATGGCTGAACGAAAGAGGAGATAGTTTAATACTCATCGCAGCCACTACGGTTTCATGATTCGAGCATTCCCTTATACTATAGCTAACTGTAGCTCTGCTACGAAATTGGGCCAAAGTATGTGTGTCCAATTTATGATACATCGATAGGGGAGGGCATCCTTAAATTAAAAGAATTGCTAGAGATACGTTAGGTGCACTGGTTCCAGAGATTGATTTAATGTTTTGGTGGTGAATATATGCATTTGGGGGGTAATGGTGGAGGATACGATTTTTTAATAAAGGTGAAACAAACAGCAAAATACGAAACATGATACGAAGATAATACGAGCATTAAGAAAATTGAGTGCGAAGAGTACAGACATTGATGGAACGAATCTAACATACGAGAGAACTGAGGTCATTTGTAGCATGTGAAGGTCATGTGCTTCGATCAATAGAGCCGATGCCGTCATGGTAGAACCAAATGTAGTAATAACAGTCTAGATGGACCAGTACAAACTACAGACCTCCTAAGTTTTCTTGACTTAAACACGAGTACATGGAGCATAATTAAGCACAATAGAATCAGCAACACTACGATAACACCGGACGTCATATAGAGCTCGCCGACCAGCATTCGCGGTATGCCATCACCTGAAAAACACGACGACACACTTAGGGGTAACCCTAGATACAAGATTGTGCTGCAATGCAGAGAACAACTTGCATACGTCACGAAACTACCTACCGAGCCATGGTCCAAAGTATCATCCACTTCAGTAATTGCCCTCAAAGCCCATACTGGTGAGCATTTTTGAATAGCTTTTTACATTATAATACCCATATAACCCATACAAGGGTACCAACTTGCCAACATAGCCCTGAATCATCATTATAGTGATTTTTAGCGAAAGTTGGCAACTGCAACTTGTTCTGGTTGGGAACAATCAGGCTGTAGTTCTGTGTGAAGGCTGTGACGTGGGTGTGGAAAATAGTCCTCTACGGCAGCTTCGCACTCCGCAGTGGTAAAATTACTGCGACGTCGTGATAAGTGCAGTTACCCCTATTGATGAAATTTATTTTTACTGCGCATTGAAAAAAAAACATGATTTTTCCCATGCTAATTGGCGCTAGAAAAGAGTTTGTTTATCCTGATAAATATATATCTACTCCTGTAAAGTAGGTTAATTTATAGGAAATTTAAACTTTGACATTATAATTTTTCACCTGGACCACGAGAATAGAGTAATCTGTAATTTGGTGTTATAGGCTAGGCTGGTTGAAAAAATAGTTTATTGTTACTCCATTGTTGTCTAATTGTCAGAGGATAGCAGAGATTGATTGTTGATATAAAGATCTTGGTGAACTACTATTGAAAAGTACTGATTCTGAAGAGATTCTGAAGTAATTCTGACCTAATTCTGACCTGATACTGACCTGATACTGAACTAATACTGACCTGATATTAGTTGTACTCATCGAAACAAAAAACGACATCTTGATATCGGTACTGAACTGATACTCAAAGAAACTGATCCTCAACTGATCCTTTGTACCACATCCAGCTTATATTATAGCAGCGATGAGAAAAGAATTGAAATTTATCCTTTATGGCCATATTATATTGCTACTTTACCTTGTATATCTCTCCAGTGACTTGATAAGTTTACTTCACGATGACTCGTTTAGCGATGGTTTACTTGACTTTGAACTAAACTCCATAGATGGCCAACCGCTCGCCTCAAGCTCCCACATGATCATCCCCAAGATTATCCATCAAACATACAAATCTAATGCTATCCCCGAAGGATGGAAATCGGGCCAACAAAAGTGTGTAGATTTGCACCCAGACTACCAGTACATCTTGTGGACCGATGACATGGCCAGAGAATTTATTGCTGAAGAGTACCCTTGGTTCTTGAACACCTGGGACAACTATAGATTCCCCATCCAACGAGCAGATGCCATTAGATATTTTGCTTTGGTGCATTACGGTGGTGTTTATATCGACTTAGACGATGGTTGTCAACGTAGATTAGACCCATTACTTACTGTGCCTGCTTTTGTCCGTAAAACCATTCCTACGGGTATCTCAAATGATGTTATGGGTGCAGTTCCAAGACATCCATTTTTCTTGAAAGCTATCGATTCATTAAACAAATATAACAGAAATTGGTTTGTTCCTTACATCACTATCATGTATTCCACAGGACCATTGTTTTTATCGGTCATTTGGAAACAGTACAAGCGTTGGGGTGTTCCAGAAGCTGGTAAAGTTAGAATATTAATGCCCGACGATTATAAATCGTCTCCTAGTTCATTCTTTACAATTGCCCAAGGGTCCTCATGGCACTTAGATGATGCTAAATTCGTTAAAGAATTAGCCCATCATATTGGCTTAACTATCGTTGGAGGATTCTTGATTGTTGCATTGATATTGTATTTAGAATATTTGTTCTATTGCTTTGTTTGCTCGAGTTTCTTCAAGAAATGTACCAAGTACGTTTCCAACAAATTGAATTTTTCCCAGCATTACAACAGAATGATTAGATCCAAGAGAAGATTGAGAAAGGATAGTAATTTACAGCCAATAAAACAAGAAGTGTAACTCTTGGAAAGCTTCTAAGTTAACATTACCCTCGATAGCATTGATAGAACGATTTGGATAAACCCAGCAAATCCCCGTGTACTAGTGATGTACTCCCCTGACCACCAGCTATTTGCAAAGCTGGAAGACGTTCTTTTGCAAATCAATTGCAATGAACAAAATGAGAGGATTGTGCAATTAATAGTAACTCTAGCGTTTGTACGCTACCTTTGTGCTGAATTTCATTGCACATAGCAATTATTTACTCCAAGCACTCATATTGTGGCAATGACGACATCTATTGTTACATTGTGCGACAAATATTAACCTTTGCTGAATGAAGGTTCCTTGGTAATTGCATTTTCATTGTTCATGATGATACGATAAAATTATAGATAGAATAATACACAAAAAAATTTACCAAATGTAAATGGCTATCAAGCGCAACGCCATATAAACTCTACAACGTTGTAGTACTGTACTGTACAGATACGTCTGTTATGCTACTAGTATACAATTATATAGAAGAGATTCATCTATCAGCACCAACTTCCAAAAGCTTCAAATTCATCTCTTTGTATCTTTGTTTTTCGTGCTCGGTGAGAACATCTTTCATCAACTGGGTTAATCTCTCTACTATAGACATGGCTTTTAAAGAAAGATCCATCAAGATATTGGCATCAATGGGTAATCCCCCATTCTTTGAAATTTGGATCAATTCTCGATTCTTATTCAAAGTGATGACTAAATTCCCATCACTTAGTTCCTCCTCCGCTAAATTGGCATCAATCAAATAGATCTCATCATTTAAATCACCTTTAATATTTGCTTGTAGTTCAGCATATCGGTTATAGAAAGAATAACTAATGCAAATAGGGATGTGCAAAATGCTTAGCGCTACCGGCTGACGCTCATCAATATCGTGCACGACGATTTGCTGATCGTTAATACTGATATCAGGTTTCTTGAAATGGTGTAAAGCAAGCATGACACCAAAACATCCAGAATCGATGAAATTTCCATCATAGTTTAAAAAGTTGATATCTACCACTATGGACCATACTTTTTCCCCCGCGATAATACAAAGACTTTCCAAATCCAACGCATTTGAACGCTTAATGGCCTTCTCAATCAATCTACTAATTAATACCTCTTCAGATGACTTTGAAAAATTATCAAATTTAGATAATGCCATAGAAGAAATTTCACAATTAATGGTGAAAAGCCCTTCAAACGGACGGTCTTCGTATGGTTGTACGATCTTACTACTGACTCTTACCGCCAACTTAGTCTGACCCCAGTCTAACTCTACGTAACCATATTCAGACTTGCTTAACCGAATAGATGGTATTCGAATTTCATCCAATTTTCTAGTATGTGCCGTTGTATTATCGATTCTCATGCCTTGCATGAGCGATTTAAGCACAAACTGCTTCTCATTTGTCGATAATTCAACCTTACGTGACATTGGTGGCAGATGCTATAGTTAGTTGCAATAGCTTTGTAAATGGAAAGTTTTACATGCAAATGAGATGTGTTTGTATGCAGGTTGCATTTGTTTCATGAGTGGTGAGAAATGTAGAAGATGGTAGCTTGAATAATTGGACTGAGACAATGCTATGAATTGTGGTGGTGGTGTTTATTTTGGTTGATTAGAGCTAAGTTTGAAAAGGAGAAATTAATTCTCATCAAGAAAGAATTGCAAATTAACAATGTATTGGGTTTCGAAGACACTGTCTGGCATATAATGCCATACCTTCCACGAAGTTACGGATTTTCCCTTGATAGCCAGATCTTGGCCCACCTTGGCAACGAATCACCTCTAATCGTCTTTACACACAACCCCAGCTACAAAGAACGCTATCGCCATCAGACTAACTGTCTGTACCAAGTTCTTGTGGCAAGTATATTTTCCTGCATATATAAACCTCCACGCCGCAACGCAGTCCACCAATTTCCAGATTTCGATATGAAAAATTGATGGCAAAGTAACTTACCCCATTATTAACATTCATACTAGCATGCTTTCATCGTCTGTTACGAGGGCCGTGGCTGCGAGAGCCACAAAAAGAATTTCGCCCAATGCATTTTCCGGTTCTGTTTATTCTGCCAGATTTCTCGGTGGATTTGGTTCCAATGCTAACGGAGGGTACCAACCATTAAACTACTTCCAAAGAGAACAATTACCAGTCAATACTGGGATTAAATTCGTTCCCCAGCAACAAGCTTGGGTGGTGGAAAGAATGGGGAAATTTAACCGGGTTTTACCACCAGGGTTAGCGATTTTGATACCTTTCCTTGACAAGATCACCTATGTCCAATCATTAAAGGAGTCAGCCGTTGAAATTCCTAGCCAAAATGCCATTACCAGCGACAATGTCTCGTTAGAATTAGACGGGATTCTTTACATCAAAGTTATTGATCCATATAAAGCAAGTTATGGGGTGGAAGACTTCAAGTTTGCAATTAGTCAATTGGCGCAAACTACCATGAGATCGGAAATTGGGTCTATGACTTTGGACCACGTCTTGAAAGAGAGACAAGCGTTAAACAACAACATCAATACTGTGATTAACGAAGCAGCTAAAGACAATTGGGGTGTAGAATGTTTGAGGTACGAAATCAGAGACATCCATCCACCACAGAATGTGTTGGATGCCATGCACAGACAAGTTAGTGCCGAAAGATCGAAGCGGGCGGAGATTTTGGAGTCGGAAGGTCAAAGACAGGCCAAAATTAATATCTCTGAAGGGGAGAAACAATCGATTATTTTGGCATCAGAAGCTAATAAGCAAGAGCAGATCAATCAGGCTACAGGGGAAGCGCAGTCGATCTTGTTGAAGTCGCAAGCCACAGCTGAAGGATTGAAGAAAGTCGCACATGCCATCAATGAAACCCCAGGTGGATCCAGTGCTGTTAGTTTACAAGTAGCACAAGAGTATATCAAAGAGTTTGGTAAATTGGCCAAGGAAACCAATACCGTGGTAATTCCATCCAATTTAGGTGATATCGGTAGTTTCATGGCCGGCGGGTTGTCTATCTACGAAAACTTGAATAAAAACCAAAAAAAAAATGACCCCGAAACTAAATGAAATAAATAATGAATTATGACAGTATATTTCCGTTCATAATTGTTTAATAGGCTGCAAAGCAACCAATCTTGTTAATAGTTATTATGATTATTTATTTTATGAATCCGCTAATATACAAAAGTAAAATACAGGTATTGTAGTCTATGCTTTTTTAAAGAACCCATCTAAGGCACCTTTTCCAACGGCAACTTTCTTCACGGGTTTCTTTGCTTGTTTCTTTTGTGTTGCCGGTTTGTTTTTCACAGAGTTACTATTTGCAATCGCAATATTGTTCACGTTCTCTTCGATAAGAGCTCTGCTCTTTTGCGATTCACGTAAATTCTGCAAGTAGGAAGTATATTCAGTGAAATCCCATTTCGACGACTCGACTAGTTGAAGTTTATACGATGGCAATGTGTAAGAGTTACAAATAAACTCTACTGCGTAGTGTAATTGAGCTAACTCCAAAATCTTGGGAGGAATTTCCGAGGTAGAACTGTCACAAAGCTTAGCTGTGATCAATTTAGCTATCGAGTTGTCTCCATTTTCCAAATACTTCACTAATGCATCAATTTTTCCTTGGATAAAGGCATTGGATTTCTCTAACGAGTACTTATAGTACTGTTCGTCATCCTGTGATATTATCTCACAAACAGTAGGTAGATATCGTTCCAAGAGTGGAACTGGGATAGTATTGATCCATTCGCCGTAGAGACTCGACAACTTGTCCAATAAGTCTTCAATGGTGATGAATCTCTGGGAAAAAGCTTGTGCGTTTTTGTAAAACAAAGAAATCAACAAATAGCTTGGGTTGAACACGTTAGATACAAGCATATTACCCGATTGTACAACCAGCCCGTTGTCGTCTTCAAATATCCATGATTTGACACCATCGTTGTTAGATAATTGTGGAGTATTTGTTTGAATAGTGTGAGGATTATCACCATTCATATGTTTCAACTCATAAATATGATCGTTTTGGAGCAAAAATGACTTGAATTGGTCCAAATTTTTGGATAATGGAAGCTCCACAATCAGATATGAACCCAGGGCATTTTCAGGCAACAATATCACTTTGGTTTCCATGATCCCAGAATACAAGATTTGTAGCTGAAAAATTATACTCGAAATGGAAATTGAATTTCTGTACAGACTGCGTATATTCACTTTTTGCAGCCATTTAATTTTTGCAGCAAGAAATGTAGTGGTACGAATGGCGTTGGTAACGGAGAAGGGTGCAAGAAGAGAAGCTAATTGACTTTCGGATTCCTTCTGCTACAACTTCCTTGACCGAAAAGAAGTTGTTCCAGCGAATGAGTATAATTTAATTGAGCTACAGATTATTCATTCTACGTTCCTCTCAAATTTCACAGCCAATCTGGCTTCAAGTAACTATTCTATTAAATAAATAATGGTAAGTTTTATAAGCCGACGAGAGATCGGATCAAGTTTCTTACAGCTGCCACACTGGAAAAAATAATCATAACTGTACCAAAAATGCTAAAAGACAATGAACTCATGGACGCAGCTCTAGGATCAGTATTCAAGAGATGTGCAGTAGCAATTGCTCCACAGTTTATTCCAAGACTTACACCTCTGGTAACATAATCATCTGGCGAAACTCGCAATAGTTTGAATACAACATCACCCACAAGTACACCACAGATCCCACTCAAAATAGTACAAACAGCCATCAAAGATACCGAGCCCTTTAAAGCACCAATCAATGGAGTACCTAACGCAAGGGTAACCGATCTTCCAATGAACCCTATTGCTCTTGCCGGTTGAATACCAATGTGGTAACAGAATATCGGGTAAATGAAAAACGTGAGGGCAATTGAAACTAGAATTGGTGGCATTAAAATCCAAAAGTTTCGAATGAAATCTTTTCTATGGGTAAACATTGGTAGCGATAACGCCACAATGGAGATATCCATTAGAGAAGCAAGAAAATCACCGCATCCGGGCCATTTAGGCGTGGCAGTATAATCGTTGGCAGGAATTACCAGTTCTGTTCCACCGTTAAGGAGCACCTGGTTATTGAAAAGATTCAAATAGGTCTTTCCCGTTTTATAAAACTTCAAATCGTTAAGAAACCCAGCAGGATCTCCCTTGTGATAAATCAAAGACCCGATGAAACATACAAACAATATCTCAGCCGTTGATACCAAAATAGGATGGGCAAATTTACTGGTCCATGGCCATTTCTGAGGGATCAACAATGCTAAATAGTAGGCAAGGATTGTCAAGGCAAGATGATACGGTAAGAAGACATGAATAGCAGTAATGTAGTAGAACGGAAGCGAAACAATGAAGAGAACACAGTATAATATCCAATCGATATATTTTGTGATGAAAACCGTGATAGCTTTTGCGTTTTCGTTCAAGCCTTCAAGGGGAGAAACCTCCACTTCATTCTCGGCCACAGTAGCCTGTTGTTCTGAGTCTTGTGATGCTTGTACCGATTCGATATCGTCTTCATTATCTGTTCTTGGTCTGTGAACTGGAGCGCCTGGTTTAAGGTACAATGGTGCTGGTTCGGTTATTTCCGAGACTATTGAAGGAGTATTGAAAGGGTTCTGAATGGACGTGGTTTCTGTCGTTTCTGGTTCTTCTTCAGGCAGAGATTTGCTCGGTTTGAGAGATTTTAGATCGATAGTAGTTATATCATGCAAATCATTAGGAGAAAATGTGGTGACAATAGACTGCATTTCGATCAACTGAGGCAGCAGAGCACGGTGGTGTTGATGCTGGTCTATAGCAGCACCCAATTTGGGGAAACACCACCTTAAAGCCCGGATGAAATATATATCGATACAAATAAGTACGATCCAACCACCGATAAAAACTCCGGCGATTTTGAGACATTCGATAAAGGAAATGTGTTCAGATAACGGCAAAACGATGAAAGAAGGAATGAAAAACACATTTATCCACTTTAAACTAAAATTCATCGAAGGCTTGATCAAACGTAAGTAATTGGTTAGGATCCATGACGAAGCAGATGTTAAGTTGCGTTTGAACTTACTGGATTCCGGTGAAATTGAAAGATTGGCCAACACGCTCAAAGCACATAGCCAGCCTAAGTTGATCAACATGCCCATAACGGAACTAGGAAACTTGATTTTAATTATGTGAACTAGTAGCTGGTTTATACCATAGAGAATCATGAAGAGAACTAATACTCCTATCGGTATGATTACATAGGAATTGTAAAGATGCGCCTTTGAGTGCCATAATCCGTACACGATACCCGTTCCTATGTCCTCGAGCGACATCAGGTTCCATCTCGAGTTTGCCATAGTGTAAAGAGAAGTATATATTTCTTATCTTGAGCAAGGTCTGGAGAAAAGTTATCCGGGGAAATGACAGGAACACCGATTTCGGCCGAAAGGATCATCTGAACGGCTATATA
This sequence comes from Suzukiozyma fluviatilis, assembly GCA_030560825.1. Taxonomy (NCBI): domain Eukaryota; kingdom Fungi; phylum Ascomycota; class Pichiomycetes; order Serinales; family Debaryomycetaceae; genus Suzukiozyma; species Suzukiozyma fluviatilis. The sequence goes on from JAKTVZ010000016.1 coordinate 131,217, forward strand.
CCTAGGTTAACGCCGATAGAGTTAGAGACGGTGTGGAGGATATGAAGACAATGTGATCAATGTATGAGCTATGTCGACGATATATGAACAATGTCAACATATATGAGCAATGTGGTCAATGTGTGAACAACATTCAAGATAGTTAGAGGTATTTACTGACGCAACGTTTAAATTGGCTTGCAGCTAGGTAAGACCTTTTTATTACGTATATAACTGTATAGAACAAATGCGATAAAATTATCAGTGATAATTGTGAAATGAAATGGCATGCGGTGATGGTGATAAGGTGGATGCATAGGAATTCAATCTGCAGAAACAATTTATGCTTGGGCAAGATTATCAAACAAGAGCAAGCGTAATGAGAAACACAAATGAAGCAACGATGTCATATAACCCGTCGATTTTAGCACCAATAATGCAAAGTCAACAATTAAGATGTCAAAATCAATAATCGAATATCAATGATGTCATACTATCAACTTCACATAAAAATCCCATAATGTTGATAATTTCATAATGTTCATACTCTCCATGTTCAATTATCTCAATCATGCGGCACCATATAATCAATGAATCAATATAACGTCAAAATCAATACTTCAACTAGTTATATGCTACATCGATGTTTGTGTGGAATCGTTTCCCGTATTGATTGCGTGTGGTGATCTATTTGTGTTCAGCTTCAATCAACTCCTTGAATTCTTCCTTGGCGTATCTAAGACCACAATAACCGCAAGTAGCTGGCTTTGGTTGGTCTAAATTGATGAAAACTTTTGGATGGCCTTGTAAAGTAGACCCTTTATTACCATCACAAACGGCAATAGAAGTATCGTGTAAATATCTTACTGGCTCTTTGGCAATCAACTCGATGGCAGCGTATGGTCTTGGTTGCTGATCTAAGTCACGTTGAACGAATCTTACAGGGTGTTTACTGACAACATCAATTCTTTGAGCTTGACTTGGAGACCAAGTAGTGGCTCTATTAGGAGCTTGTTCAACATCGATGTTTGTTTGCAATTCTGCCTTGGACAAGCCAGTAGATGTGGTCTTGGTACTGTTAAAACGAACTAATGCTCTTTTCAATGATAATCTACCCAACATTGTACCTTGATGAAGTTGTTAATCTATTTCTTCTGTAGTAATAAAAATTTAATGTTCAAAATTTAATTGGGTACTGCTTGTGTGCAGGGTTACCCGGCCATATCCTGGGTTCAACGGTACTGGCGACTTGGGTGCTGGTGCGACTTGCGGTGCGACTCTGGAGCGGTAGATTGCTACAATGTGGGTATGGCTAGAGAGAGAAGCTGGCGTAGCACCAATTTTTTAGGCAGAAGATTTATGGTGGAAATGGTGCCAAATATCAAACTTCTCTACTCATAAGCAGGAGTAGCTTGAAGTGGACTTGGGTAGTTTGAGTTGTATAGACGTCTGCCCGTATTGGTTTTTTGCTTGATTTTCATTACTACTTTGGTATTTTCTTTTCTTTTCTATGATGATAAAATATACCTACATATATTAACTAAACTATGAGTATATATAAGCTGGTATAGTCAATTGTAGGAACTGTAGAATAAAGTTGAATATGAAGATAGAATGAAAATAAATGAAGAACATGAAGAATAAAGTGGATCATAAGTAAATGAAAAGTTAATCAAAAGATTGTCTTTAAATTAACTTTTTCTTGAGATGCAGTTCATACCTAACAATTAATGCCTTGTCTGGTTGATAATTATTAGTTAAATTTAATGATATCGCTTTGCAGCTTATAATATTATCATTTGCAGCAATACGTTAAAATATTTCTTGTTGAAAGTTTTCTTGGTTTGCTTATAAAACAACACACTTCCTCCTATTTGGTGAAATATTATGAGTTTTTAAGGAAGCTCTAGTGGCAGCTTCAAAAACTTCTCTAACACCTTGACCAGTTCTGGCTGAACATTCTATATAGTTTGCTGCACCAATCTTTTGTGCTACAGCTTCTCCGTCAGCGCTAGGAACAGGTTGTTGCTGTTGCTGTCTCAAGTGTTCCACGGTATTTGGGTCGTTTCTCAAATCAGCTTTGCATCCAACCAAGATGATTGGTACACCTTGACAGAAATGTAAAACTTCTGAAATCCATTTTTCTAAGACGTTATCTAACGAATCTGGGGAGTCAACTGAGAAACAAATCAAAATCACGTTGGAATCAGGGTATGATAATGGTCTTAATCTATCGTAATCTTCTTGACCGGCGGTATCCCATAAGGTCAATTCAACTTTTCTGCCATCAACTTCAACTTCAGCTACATAGTTTTCGAACACAGTTGGAACGTAAACTTCTGGGAAAGTACCTTTGGAGAAAACGATCAATAAACACGTTTTACCACAGGCACCATCACCAACAATGACTAATTTTCTACGGATGTCAGCAGAAGGAGAAACCATTATCTAATTAGTTAGTAAAATTATCGTTGGAATAATAATGAAATTGAACAAGTAAAGAAACCAGCAAATCTCATATTTCCGATCTATTGTGACCAAAAATCAAACTATCTTCTTTCAACCTTATGGACTACCCCCTAAGGAATAAAATGCAGAAGCAGCATGAATATTATGCTAAACTTGATATGACAAACTTGAAATGATAAAATTGACACATTGAATTTACACAAAAATGCCGATTTATACTTTCTGTGACTATCTAGTACTTCTTGGGGTATGCAAGGGAGTAGTTGTGATAATTCGGCTGGTGCTTCAATTGATCAACCCCAGAATATTTGATCTGCCCACTACCACGAAAGGCTGCAAGAGTCAGACGAGAACTAACTGTAATCGAATCATTATTGTAGGGTATTGTTGTTAACAGATGCCGGTTGACGGATTTGATCTTAACTATTGAAATTGCTTAAAAATTGATAAGAACTAACAATAGATTAAAAATAGACCTGGGGATCAAATCTTGGCAGACTTAGATCTTTCAAAAACACGTGGAATTAACGAGGGGTTGATGGCAGAAGATAGTAGGTAGGTTTACGTGGGTGTTTGTACGCGGTAAACGATTACTGATGGATTCTGATCAATTGAATATCGGGATCATTAAAAAGTGGTGAGGGATGCAAGAATCGAGGAAGTAGGACGAAAACGATGGCTCAATGAATCCTAATTCTAAATCACAAATATTCTTTCACCACGCCGCTATATGAGACAATTTCATGGCTAATGAATTGAATATACATACACTTGTTAATGAATTCTATAAAGAAGATAAATATAAAAAACGTACTGAGGATTTTTTCCTATGACGATATATATGGAGATTTACGAACTAAAAATAAACCAAGAAAAAAGAAAACACGATTGACGGATATAAAAGGACGCCAATCGAAAAATAGCAAGTATAACGATGATTTGCTATTTCGAATGATTCGCAATAGCCTCGTTACTCTATAATTCGGAGCCCACGATTTGATTGTAGTAGTTATGAATTAATTAGATCTATTATTAGAACTGTGGAATAATAATCAGCACTATTTGCAACAAAAAGCACTGTTATCTTCTATACTTGCAACGGTAATTTGAACTATTTTTATCACAATAGCCGTTGGCCGTTGACGTTCTGTCGTTCCTAATGCTCATTTACTGTACTCATTTAGTACTAATGTTCATTTGTCAGATTACTAATTCGACCATCACCTTGTATCTCACTGCTTCTAATATCAACCACCATACTGAGATATAATAGAAATGGCCAAGTTCGCGTGATACTTCATCGTATGTAAATATCGATGGAAGCAAGCCTTTCTGAACAATACCTTTCCATGACTTTTTTGCATCATTCTCTTGCCGCACGGCTGTGTTGCAACTTCGTTTTCTGGGGACATGATGTTTCCAGTTATTTTTTCACTGCCTTTTTTATGCGTTTTACTTGAAATATCGTAACCATCATAGCTATCACAACCTCTATATCAGTTTACAACATTCCAAATGACCGAGCATGACTAAACATCCCTCATGTCTGGATACTCTTTCATTACATGAAAAAACTTAATGTAGTAGGTAAAATTGTATTCGTAGACTCTGCTAGCTATCTTGTGCTTTCGATACAGTACATAAAGGGCAAAGGCAGGCGTAATCTGGTAACGTTACACTGCAGGAAATGCTAGAAATCATCCACTGATATATGATCAAGATAAGGCATATTTAGTATGACAAAATAGAATAGTATAAGTGGGATGGAGTAAAATTGACGCATGTAGATGGTAAACTTACAATCGTAGTCTAGAAGAGTTCATAGACAAATTATGTGTACACCAGTAGACACTCTTTGAAAATCAGACATAGAACATTGTCATCGTATAGGTTGCAATGTGCTACTTTGATTCGTCCAAACTACGAATGCTACTATATAAAAGTAGTACGCATTTATAGCAATAACTGAATGGCTCGTCTGGTCTATATTCTCTTATTAACATCGAGGTTGAAACAATCGCTCGGTAATACAACTATTCAAACAAACATACGTATTAATATATAAAATACAAACCGATATAAACAATTTAATTGTAGGAATTATAGAAGAAAATGGAGAAATAGATAAACAAATAATAGAACGGGACATGTAGATGAAGTTTTAACGACAAACGAAAACTCAATTTCTAAAAATTAACCTTTTCTTGTAATGCAATTGATTATAATAGTAATATAACTTATAACTTGTCTAATTGGTAATTAGTAGTTAAACTAAATGACATCTCCTTAGTTAGTTCATTCTAACATTATGGGGAATATGTTAACATCAACAATGCCGAGAACATAAAACAGGTTGCTTATAAAACAACACACTTCTTTTTGTCTTTCTTAGATTTGGTCTTAGTTTTAGTGGTCAATGAAGCTCTGGTGGCAGCTTCAAAAACTTCTCTAACACCTTGACCAGTTCTGGCTGAACATTCTAAGTAGTCAGCTGCACCAATTTTTTGTGCTACAGCTTGTCCGTCAGCGGTAGAAACTGGTTGTTGTTGTTGTTGTCTCAATTGTTCCAAGGTATTTGGGTCGTTTCTCAAATCAGCTTTACATCCGACCAAGATGATTGGTACACCTTGACAGAAATGTAAAACTTCTGAAATCCATTTTTCTAAGACGTTATCTAACGAATCTGGGGAGTCAACTGAGAAACAAATCAAAATCACGTTGGAATCAGGGTATGATAATGGTCTTAATCTATCGTAATCTTCTTGACCGGCGGTATCCCATAAGGTCAATTCAACTTTTCTGCCATCAACTTCAACTTCAGCTACATAGTTTTCGAACACAGTTGGAACGTAAACTTCTGGGAAAGTACCTTTGGAGAAAACGATCAATAAACACGTTTTACCACAGGCACCATCACCAACAATGACTAATTTTCTACGGATTTCAGCGGAAGGAGGAACCATTATCTAAACTAGTTAGTAAAAATCAACATTTGGGAAACCATCGAAATTGTATTGATAATTGCAAATATCTAGGTTGTGAGTATCGTCTAGATTCCTCGAGGGTGAAAGCTCACACTAAACGAACAATCTAAACGTTAACCATTTTACTCCGCAGTTAATTCACCGGACGATACAAAACCAATCGAGTCGCGTAATGTTATAGTTGGACGTACACAAACGATATCGCAAGGCAATCTGTTGTATATCTAGCAATTTTGAAAATAAAGTTTCAGTATGAAATTGTTTTCGAACATAGCTAACAATTGATTTTCTCACTACCATCAATTCCAACTAGGGGCAATAATCAAAATCACTACACGGACAACAAGCAGGTAATTGCAGTGAGAGTGAATCTACAAGTCCGTGATATGGATGTGTAGTGACGTTTACCACGAGCGGGATTGATGGACCAACGCCACTAGCTAAAAAAAAACATTCAGATCAAAAATAAACAAGATTTTGTGCATTACTTGGTGAAACCCACAAACTAGTAACATGATACTTATAAGTGATAATGATAGTCTTGGATGATCATACGAGCCGATAGATCAAACTTGATGAATATAACCGTGGACAACTATCACAGATCACTACCAGTACCGCCAACGACGCTGATCTCGGATGTATTGTGATCTGGCAATACTAGTAAAATAGATGGTGAAAACTGGCGAATTTGACTTCAAATTGAAACTAGACAATCATCATCTCATATACAACCATATAATACAAGTTATTCGATAGAAAACAAAAGATTATACATACATTTGCTAATAATTCTAAAAAGAAGATAAATAAAGTTTAAAAAAATGTAAAGGATTTTTTCCGACCAAATTTCTCACGATATTTTTTCAAAGCTTAACAATAGAATAAAGCAAGTGACAAGTTTTCAGGTCGACAATTAATGATTATCTGTATGTAGTGCGAAAACAATCTATAAATAGAGAATTGAACTATTGAGCTTGAATTGAATACGATCGTTTGTTATGGTTTTGAAAATATGTGGTCTGGGTAACATACAAGATATAAATGCCTGGCTGCAAATATAGGTAATAAGCGATTGAGCGTAACTTCGTGGAAATCACCATTTGGAGCCAATTCTGTGGGTGCAATATCTCAGAAGCAACCGATTCTATTTTTAACACGGTAATCATCGGTCAATTTGGGGATAGAACACTTGAGCATCACAATCGTTTAGGAATAGGCTATGCCAAAAACCCAATCATTTTTGTGTGGTTGATTTTTTTTTGTTCTAGTTAAGCCTGCATTCTTCTTTGATTGTTTCAACAGTGTAGTCGTATAATCTGGTTTACGAGATTGGATAACTTGATAAGAATAACTATTCTTCCACTGCCTTAGCATTGGTGGTATTTTGGTGTATTCCTGCCCCGAAACAATGAATTCGCAGAGCCCTATCATTGTGTAAGTACTACATACATAAATTGTAAGCATTCAATAAATACATATCGATTAAACGTGAACAATTAACTTGTATTGTTTGCATATGCTCTATTATCGTGCTTTTTCTGATGTATGCTGAACTCAATTTTGACTATCTTTAATTTTAACATTTTTTCAGTTTTATGTATAATTTTCAAAAAATTCTCATAATTATCTCCATTCCATTCGCAGCAATAAAAAGAATTAAGTCAATTCAGTACCGAATAAATATTTACCCCAAAATTGCTATTAATGATGGAAAACTTTTACCACAATGCAACGATAAGCACAGAACCGAATTATGCTATTGTAGCATTCCAGAGCTGCATCCGTAAGATAGCGACAATATTCCCCTTGTTAGCCACACAACACTTATGCAAGAAATTTCAAACCGCGATGCATCCCCAATATATGACTTCAGGTATGATATTGTCTTCACCTTTGCCAATTCTTGTATATCCATGGGATGTTCTACATAATTGACACAAATTGCATATACTATCGTAGATTTATCAACGACAATGCATTCAGTATTTAAATTTAAAGAATTAAGAAAATTGTCCAGCTGAACAATATATATGACTCTGCTATATCTACTTTAGAAACTATTTATGTTTAAAGAGAGACAATTTCCATTTTCAACGCCATGGACAAACAAAAAACCAAAAGTATTTTCGTTTGTGCTATTGTGTAAACGATTGTTCGCTGTGGTATTAGAGCCGTATTAGCTGGCTAGTCACTTTGCCTAAGTGAGGAAAGCGAAATGAAAGCTACAAGATGTCCTCCACCGCCAACTTCCTACTTGGGCATGCATGTGTAATTGTTATAAGGCACACTCGATATTTATTTGCATATGTATTCGTAAACTAATAGCATTATGTACCCCTAATTTAATAATCATAATACTCTACGTATAATATTGTGAAGTCTACAGTTGGATACGAAACACAGTTAACTCTTATTCTACTCTTCGCCATAGTTCTGATCTTTCCCCTCTGTCTGCATAATATTGTTCACTTGCATATGGCTGCATATTGACATGGGTACCTTAATTTTCAACCAAACACTTTCATTAATGCATATTCTTATGTTCTTTTGTCAACGATTGTAACCTAACATACACCCATTCGAAGAAAAATGAACTAGAGTAGTTACTTAACTACTCCTAGCTTGATCTAAGCAAATCGTTTAGTACGATCATGACGACATTCCGTTTATTGATATGGTTTGCACTAAGCTTAATGTTTCTGCCATAAACCTAACTGCGAGCAAGACTGTTTATAAGTTTTGTAGATTCTGTATCTAGGAAAACTGAATAGGTAACTTGTTAGACTATATTAATCTCGTAGATAAATTCTTGTGAATTTTACACAAATATGTGTATTGGCTGCAAATTGAGACAATTATAATACCTTTAAGTTGCAAATACTTCTTTCAGGTAAATTGATCTACAAATATATTGAAATGAGTATAATTTTACTATGTAGAATTAGAACAACGGAAACGAAATAATAAAATACTATAAATGGAAGAAATTTATAAAGGGTATTTAGTTACAATAAATGAGCCAGCATTTATGGAAACTAATCTAGTAAAGCATTCTTTTGGTGAGTAATGTAGTGGCAGCAGATGCAGTTGGAGCGGCAGAAGCAGCAGGAGCAGCAGAAACTCCAGAAGCTCCAGAAGCTGGAACAGAACCAAGAGCACCACCAAGAAGTGAAGTAAATTCACCGTATACAGATGGAGCATTGGCTTCGAACCATGATAAGAATTGGTCCAAGACACCACTTGATTTAGCCCAGTTATAAATGTCTTCAGCACCAACAACACCGTCGTTTAATGCACTAGTTAAGAAAGAAGTACTGGCTGATGGATCAGACAAAATTTGGGTCACAAAGTTAGAAAGTAAGCCAGAGTCGGAAATAGCTTGTACTGCACTTGTAACCAAAGAAGCAGTATCTCTTTCGTCCAACATTTGTGGGGCTTCTTCTCTCTTCAAGTATTTAGAAGCAAGAGAGTTCAATATATTACCACCGGTGACGGATGCAGTAGCTGCAGCATAACTGGTAATAGCACCGGTAGTGGCAGCTTTAGATGTAACTCCGGTGGTAGCGGCTTTAGTAGAGGCTGCGGTAGTGGCGGCTTTAGTGGTGGCTGCGGTGGTGGCGGCTACCGAGTACGCAAGTGTATAAGTTGGTGCAGATGCTGCGGCTGGGGTAGCACTGGATTTTGGACCAGCAAAGTATTGTTCCACAAGGGTAATAACAGCTCCAATAACATCACCACCTACTTGCAAGATAGCAGAGGATAAATCCGAGTCATTTAAGAAGATAGAAAGTAATTTACCCAATAAGCCAGAATTCCAAATAGCCGAGATTAAACTTGGGGCTTGAGTAAGAAGTCCACTTATAGCCGATTGGACCAACGTAGAAAGCGCACTGGAAAGTGCAGGATCGGAAGTAAGGGAGGAGGAAACAGCAGAGATAATACCGGAGTTAGCAAATGCGACAATCAAATTACTTAAAGCATCAGTAGCTCTTTTGTCCAATTCAACCAATTCCATATCGTCAGCTGCAAGTTCTCTTTTCTTGTTGGTGATAGAATTTAAAGTACTAATTTGGTGCATAATATCCTCAGCATCAGATCTTTTGACCATAGATTGGCTGTTGACAACGTACAATTCATGATCAGCATTTACAGCTGTAAGTGAACAGACAATTGAGAAAAGGACAGCGTTAGAAAGTCTCATTTTTATTTTTAACTTGTAGAATAAAAGATGAACGAATAGTGGTTTAGCAAGTCAAATTTAAGCTTCAAATTTAAGCGGACCACTTTTCTCACGTATTTTGGTCCATATTTATAAATTATGCTTCCATTATAACTTACTCTTACCTAAACTAGCAAAGTATTTGCTAATATTTGGAAACTAGAAAACTCGAATATTTAAATTTCCCAATTAGGCAATGTAATGAAGATAATTGTGGTAATCCTGCACACCGGAAACATCTCTTTATTTACATACTCAAAGGGTCTGAAGGTAATATTAACACATTGCTTGGCTCCAAACCCGTAACTCGTGGAATTCTAGACTGTTACACTCTAGTTCCTCACCATTCTTTAAAAGAAGTGTTTCTGTGACAATTGCTAATTAGTCTTCAGTGACGATTCGGCAAGAGAATAACATACAACTAACTATAACACTTCACGCAAAAGTTTTGAATACAATGCATTTATTCTGCTAGAAGAACAGTCTCTGCAATGCTATGGTACACTTGTTTTCGTATATTTGTAAATTCACCTGCCATTCAACCGGTTCTGTCCTGGCAAGGTCTCCAGATTATATGCACTACATTACCTATATAGTAAAGGTATAATTTTAGCAACCACTGATGAAAATATAACATTCATTACTGGACTGGGAAAGTCCAATCGAGTCCAATGTGTAGACTTTTGCCAGCTTTCGGTGGGCGATGCACGGTATTAAATTATTTCACCTGTTTACAATAAAATGTCAAAAGTTGCATAAGTACAGACACGTAAATATATAGGATGAAATATATGAATTGTAAATGAAGCAAGAGGAAGTTTACCGCAATAGACGGGATAGCATAATACACCTACCGTAAGTTCCATTGCGTTTGCAACTTTTGGATAATTTGCCGAAGTTAACCGTCAATATCGTTATTAAAAGATTTTCAGGTACCAGCATGCATGATTTCCTTACATGGTAAGCAAGGAATTTTCAACCGTTCGGTAATAGTAGCTCGGAGGAAAAGGTATTTTAACGTTCTTAGACTTCCGCCCGAAGTATTGATCTAGTGTGCATAAAACTTTCACCAATCATGGGGTTTTATAATCACAATCTGGCAAAAAGTAGAGTATGCTTTCCTAGAGAGGAACTTCTCTTCCTAATACCCGTAGTTACTTAGCATGAGAAGTTTAAGCATAATAACAGTGTACTAATAGCAATAATGTCGATTTAGAATGATGGATAGCAACATTGTACCTTAAAGGCAATATGTTTACACTCATTACTGGTAATTCTTAAGAGTTACTCTCTCTATTAGCATATTCGTAAAACGCTTATTTAGCGATTTCGTTGGCACTAATTAGCTCTTTGTCGTGTTCTTTCTCTTCCACTTCACCAGATTCGTCCCCTTTGACATCACCAGATTCTTCCTCCTCAACTTCACCAGCTTCTTCCTCACTCGTTTCTTTTCCCAGGGTTGTCTTTTCTTCACTCTCTTCCTCATGCTCATTCTTGACCCCTTTGGCACCCTCCGACTTGTCCTTGATCTTTCTTGGTGGTAATACATCATTAAAAGCTTTTTCCCAGCTTTGATTGTTTTCGAACCATTTGCAACAGATTTCGTACACATGAGATGTCGCTAAAACCTGTCTACCATTCATTTCAATGTATTTACCAATAGGTAACTTTCCTACTCTTAATCCCAATTCTTTTGCTTTATTGACACAAAGCATCTTGTGTCTGTTTTTGTCAACAATACCACCAATAATGTAGGTGGTATCTGGAGTTAACGTTTCAATAACCTCATCGGTATCAGCAGTAAAGTAAACGAATTTGTGCTTCTCTTCTTCAGGGATCAAATCACTCAATTTTTCGTTTTCTTGAATATCGATATTCTTCCACAATTTATACTGAGGAACAGCTGTTTCGAACCGTTTCTTCAAGTTTTTATTAAACGAAGATACAGTTAAAGGTAGCTCGTAATCACAATGTCTCTTTGCCGAGTAAGATCTGGCAATTTGGTTCGATAACGACACAATTTCTTTGTTGTTCATAAGTTCATCAAATTCGCAATCCAAAATAAATTTCACATTAGTACTGATTTGAGATTTGGGGATTTCCTTCCGTTTTACTGAATGGTAGTTGGTTTGCTCGTTAACTTCGCCATTCTCCTTAGCTAACTGTTGTCTTTCCCTTTTCTTTTGTTTTTGGAGTCTTCTAAATTCAGTCTTGGTTTCCTGCCATCTCTTTTCTTTTTGAAGTTTTTTCCATTGATTTTTGGACATTCCTTCCGGAATTTCGATTTTTGCCTTCTTTCTGGCCTCCTCAATCTCCTCCGCCGTAGGAGGAGCTTTTCTCTTTTCCGTGGTCATAATATACTATGTTCTTGGTAAGTTACAATAGCTGGAAATTTTTCCTCTATATAGATTTCGCGATGAGCATCTCTGCTCTAAATGTCATACTACATTAAGACAACTTCCAAAGAACTAACTAATAGACATTTATAGATAATTGTAAAATAGAAATAAGTGTAAAGTACAAATAAGCATAATGTAGACTAAAGCATTAATAACGAGTGTATATTAATATGTTCGAGTACAAGAATCCACTTATAAGTAAAGCAAATAAATGTACCTAGAGCATAATTTGAAGCTAATTACGATATCACATATATTATTAAAATAGATTTAAGCTAAAACGCCAGAGGATTTTGATTCGACCGATGATTCACCATTCAAATCTTTGTCGTATTTGATTTCTTCTTCGGTAAATTGTTCACCAGTACCGAATTCACCATCCCAACCATTATCGACTAAGTAGTTTTTGAATTTGATATCTTCTTCTAACAAATCATCTTCTTTTAAGTGTGGCACAAAGATAAAAGTAACCAACACACCAGCAACACCACAACAGGCGGCAATAATAAAAGTCCACTTCTTACCTAAATGGTTTTGAATTGGAGTAAATACTTCGGTACCAACAACTGCACCAACTTTACCAATGGCAGCGGAGAAACCGTAACAAGTTCCTCTGATTGGGGTAGCAAATGATTCCGAAGAAATAAGACCCATACCATTACCTGGACCTAAGTTACCACTGGACATCATCAACCCGTATAAAACGATGAACAAAGCAGTGTGTTTGGTAACTCTGTCGTAAGCTAAACCAACGGCTAAACCGAAAACGATATAACCGGAGAATCCTACCATGATGGTGTATTTTCTACCAATTCTGTCCATCAAAAGGGCACCAATGAATACCCCTGGAAGAGCAAGAACACCTAATAATAAAGTCCATTCAGCAATTAATTCTAAATTGGTACTTTCACTCTTAGGAATGACGTTGGAAATAATACCAGCAGAAAAGATACCATTTGGAAAGGTAACGAAATCATACAAAAACCATGCTACGGTGGTACCGATCATTCTTGGCCAGTAGTATTTAATTGCTAACCAATATGGCACTCTCTTCTTAATGGCTGATTTTTTGTATAATTCAGAAGTGGTTAATTTTAATCTGAAATAGATAATTGATAATGGCCAGAAAGCACCGATAGCAAACATGGTTCTCCATAAGGCATCGTGATGTTTTCCACAGATTTTGTTGACAATTAAGAAAATGATTAAAGCGAATGGCCCACCAAAAGAAAGTGGTAAGTTGGTACATAAAACGAAGGCGGCACCTCTTCTTTTAACAGATTGATTGGCGGCTTCAGAAGCAGAAACGGATGATGATGGATATTCAGCACCAATACCGAAACCAGTGACCCCTCTGGCGACAATTAACATCCAAAACATACCATGTACAGTTACACCGTGAGATGCAGCAGCCAAACAAGTACCTAAGATTAAAAAGATAGTACCAGTAATAATAGACCATTTTCTACCAATATAATCTGAAGTGAATCCAATAGCGACTTGACCAAAAATAGTGGTAATTAATGAAGCATTGGAAACACTAGTTTTCCAGTACGAAGTATATAAGGTTGGATACATAATGGTGAAGACTTGATTGACCATAGTCATAACGTTATTTTGATACCCATCTGAGATCAAAGCAAAACCAGAACAAAGAATGATCAAAATATCCTTCAATCTAGCTCCTGAACCATAACGTTGTTGTCTTAAATCCCCATCATAATGAAAGTGCTTTGGGGAATCAGTAGTTACTTCTACGAGCACATCATCTTTTTTATCGGTATTATCAGACATTATGCCTATTATGAAGTACTATCAAAGAACAATGGATCTAATCCAGTACCATTTTATGGAGATTTTTCATTCTATTTAAAGCAAACACCATGAAACGTGGTGAATACTCTTGTGGGAAAACTAACCAACTAATTTATCTCACATGAATGAATAATGAAACAATCGACCGTACAACGGAATATAATAGATTCCACGTGTAAACAGTTGGCTGAAAAAACTTTTTTTTTGCAACCATTATCTCCTACAAAACCAGGGTAAAAATAGACTTTTTTTTTCGGTAGCTTCATACAGTACAAAATAATATTCCCCTCAGCTTCATTAGCCTCTATTGTATCTATGTTAACAGTAATGAAAAGCTTTGTCTGGATGAAAAAAAAGGATTGTAACTTGGTACAGGTTGAGAAGGCGACAAAATATCAACTCAATTCCTTTTTGTTTGGCAAATTCGTACATATTCTGTATCAAGGGCAAACAAGAACAATAATCTACTTTGTCGCAATACTTCTGATGTAATTATTTTTTATGCAGGAAAATCACCAGAATATGCAACAAAAATATATGTTAATCACAAATCATGCAGCAGCGCAAGTTAGAAACAGGGGTGTGGATGTGAAAGATTGTTAAACGTGGGTACTGGGCGGTTTTTACTGTATTGAATATGGGAATTTACGCGGTCAACCATGTTGTACATATCGCTTAGTTGCTCGTCTTTGTGTTACATTGCACAGGACGATCAAATTTAGTAAAGTCTATTCTTGCTTGGTTTCGGAAGATGTCAAATTAGGTGTCCTTGGCAACGGCATGTCATTACAGTGGTCGATCAAATACGAAATATAATACTTCAGACCCATATCATAGCAATAAATATTAAAAACCGTGTCAAACTAAAGTGCCAATACCCAAGCAAAAACTTTCAGTAATTATTATTCGTTTATTCTATTGCAGCTAAATTGCTTGCATCGCATATCCATACAAACGATGGGCCCTTTTGTTAATACCCAGATGATTAATAATATCAGTTGATTTATTTTCCCACAATAGGTAGATTTCCGACAATTATTGCAGCAAATATATCTCAAACTATCAATTATTGTAATATAGAGCGACAAACAAAAAGCGTTTGTGCTATCTTTACCGTTCCATATTAACTTGCCAAGGCTAAGAATGGCACTATAGTGGTACCGAAAACTGTGTCCATGTGGCATGTTTTGAAATTGTTGTCGTCAAATCATTCCGCCGTGCCTATTAAAAATCAGCGGTATATTCTATTGTTAAGGTTAATTATTTCGAATGGAAGAAAATACTTAGTGAAGAATGCATATACTTTTCTTTTTTTTTTTTTTTTCCATGGTGCATTAGCTATACTTGATTTTCAAGTTGTATCCAGTATAGTCACTAACCTTTCAATCGTTTTTCCGTCTTAATTCTATCGCTCGGTCCGACCATCGGTTAAATCTCCCCGATTTTCCAACAATAGTATTGCAAAATTACGGTGCTGGCTTGTTTGTAAAAAATATAAAAAATACCTGCATTATAGTGCGTGGTGCAACATTAAGTACTATGATGATACTGCTTGGCTGCAAAGTCAATTGATCAATTACTCTCGCCATTGACCGTTAGTTTCACTAACCTCTTCAACTCGTATAAATAGAGAAACCAGAAACACTTCGTATATTAATTCCCTTAAATTTCATCAGTGATTTGCTAAGGACTTACGCATATTTGCAACCCAGTTGTACCTCACGCACGGCGCCTATCTCTTATCTCAATAAACTAGTGTGCCAAGCTATAATTAGATTTAATGTATGATGTATGGATTTTGGGTACTTATAATATATTCAATTAGTCTGATGAATATAGTCAAATTTAGGGTTTGTGAAAACTAGGTCGTTATCCTGCGGACCCAATATTTTTATTTGCATTAAATTACTTGGTACATTGCCAACAAATATTTCATTTCTTATTTGTTCATTTAATTCAATCCAAATACCATGATAATAACCCCAAGATAATCTATTACAGTCATCACAATCGATTGGTGGAATAAAGGCTATTATAGACTTGAGATTGTTATGAAACGTACCATTTGCATGTCCAAGACTACTGAAGGAATATTTGGAAAATAAAGGAAACTCATCGTCTAGTTCCTGAAAGTTATAAAGTAACGAAACAGTACGCAAACCACTGTAGCCAGCAGGAAACTTCAAATTTATTTCGTTAGTTGTATTTCTAGTTATTTTCAAATATTCCAATGAGAGTGGTAAATGTAAGGGATTGTCCTTCGTTGTCTTTATGTTTAAACCATCCAAGGTTAATATTTTCAATTCTTGCAAGTCTAAAAATGAATTGTCTTTGGTGATAACTCTTTGACTGCATTTATAACTACCCCAAGTATTTAATTCGATATTTTGGGCAAGCTTAGGTAACTGGAAGGTAATTAAATTAATATTTCCCCCAAATGAACTCAATTTGACAGTTTTGCAAGTATCGGGTAATACTAAATTATTATAAATCAAGTTTGCATTTAATTCAAACTCCTCCAATTGGGATGGAAATTCAAATGTAACGTTTTTAATTGTTTTTAAATTAGAAGCATATCCAAGTACTAATGATTTCAATGACAGTGGAAATGTGAAGTTCTCAATCACTTCTATCGCATTAAAATAGAAAATTAACGACACCAAATGTGGAGGAAATTTGTAGTCTGTAGTTGAGATATTTTCCAAGTTTTTCAATTCCTTACAATAAATATTAAGATGCTGTAAGGATTCGTTTACGTATAATTTTTCAATATTAGTACCATTGATAGTCAATATAGATAGATTAGGAGCATTTATAGTAACCGTATCCAAATCGCATTCGATTCGTAATTGATATAAATTGGTGTAAGCATCAAATTTGGGAAGGGCAGCAAATGAAGTTTTGAAGAACTGCAAACTATGAATTGATTCAGGTATTGTAGGAAAACGAGATAATCGGCATTGCAAGTATAATTCCTTTAAACGAGGAGCAATGAGCCTATCACAATCAAACACAAAATTAGTTTCTTCACTAACGAAATTTTCTATTTTGAGTGAATCACCGAGGAATTCAAATGCATCATCTGGGTTAAGCACAAAGTTGGTTATGGCTAATTGACGAGTATTAATTCCTAATTGGTTCCCAAAAAGAGTATGACATCGAACCACGGGGATATTTAAATTTTCGCCGATTCCGTCCAGAACAACAAGTTCCTGTAAACTAGGGAATAAGTTGTGCCAATTAATTGATTGCAAAAATTGCCTTTGTAATTTAGCTATGAAAGTTAATTTTGAGAGGTTTTCGATTTTATGGAAAAAATTGATAACATCAGTTGAATCAATGTAGGGACCCAATTGTAATGTAGCCAAGTTTATTCGACTAGTTAGGTTTACTTTATTTAAAGTAGCCAATATCTTTAGCCATAGTATGCTTTTTGGTATATGAATTAAATCTACAATTCCAGAAGTCAATGATAATGTATGCAAATGATCGTGAGAGAAATCAATTTTCAATGTGGTACAACCGACCGAAAGATTGGATAGATTATGCAAATGAGCAACAGCTAAATCGAATTGGTCTTGTTCAATTGAATCAATAGTTAAACTGGATAATTTGCTATATACTTGCGGGGGGAATTGAACAAATGTATTTGCATGGAAATCAAGACTAACAATATGAAAGTTATCCAACCAATTGAGATCGCCCTTCTTATAATGAATTAGCAATTTCCAACTGGCATAATGAGCAATTGACTCGAATTCAACCTTGGATATATGGTTGAGGTGATCAAGCGAATTGGAAATTTCAACAGATAACAGCTGTGATTTGAACCAGTGTAAAATATAGCAATAGCTGCGATCGAATTCAATTGCTTTTATGAAGTTGATAATGGAGTTGATAGGTATATCTTGGAATATTACACCAATTACATCCAATGGTAATGTATTCATAACAAGAATAAAGCGGTATTAGCGGAGAAACCAGGTAGCTAGACTGAGGAAAATGTAAATGTATAGAAAATTTGTAGATAAATAGATACTCGTAGACTATATAATGAATAAGTAGTATAACGAACCAGATTACGAACCAAGCAGGAATTAAACTGCAACTATTCTACGATATGAATACCCCTTATTTAGATCATTCAAATCCTAAGTTCGATTGAATAAGATACAGAACCACAATGAGCATTGTCATTACAACTACAGAAACATAGAAACCCGATTTAAGACAAAATAGAGTATAGGATAGATCATAGTAAACCCAGTTAATTGGACCCTGTTTCAGAGAGCGATAGTACTATAACTACATGCCTTGGGGTTTTACGATAAAATATGTAGAGTTTTGGGTGCGAATCTATTTTGCAACAATTGACGAAATATTGCATAGTTAGGGGTTTGAGCGTTTCTCAATCTGTAAACAGTATTAATCAACATACTGCGTTGAATGACTATACTAGGTTGCAAAAGGTCCGGGGTGTACTTATGCAATGGTGATTATTAATTCAGTTTTATGGTTGGAGATCAGAACCATTAGCCAAGAAACGAACAATCGGACAATACGGAGGTTGTGTTAGATGCAATTAACACACAAGATACGATGGGTTAGGATCGGATAACCAGTGAACATAATCTGTAGAATAGAAGAAAGCATTTTGCAGAGTATTAAGATATAGAGTACTTAGAAACTACACGGCAGTAACAATTAATTATAATCTGATATTAATTATAATCTGATATTAATTATAATCTGATATTTATTATAATCTGATATTAATTATAATCTGATATAATTTAAATTATTATCTGATATCAATTGCTTTAAAGACTATGAAGATTTTCTCAATTACGGTCCAGTGATGAATATACTAATAAATCAGTTTCGGTAGCCCCGGCCAAGTTATGCCCCTTCCCCCAGAATTTCACTAGATTTGACAGAGTCCCCCAGCGTACCCCAGAGTAGAAAACGGGTTGCGCTTAGCGAAACCTACAATAGCGGGGAGCAACTGCCAATAGTGTCAAGGCAGTTTTTCTTAAAAGTCAAACTTTGTTAAATGCGGAGTTTTATGAAGGTGCATATCCAACAAACACAAGAGGGTTAATGTGGAGACTCATCGAGTCAATTACACTGAAATTACAAAACAATTACACAGAAACGCTAAGCCGAAAAATCACGCAAACAGTATCCTGAATGGCTCCAATAGCAACAATACAATCAATGGACGGCAGTGGTAGAGCTTATCATCACGACATGCTACGATATCTATCGCACCTAGCGTAACAAACTGCCGGTGTGTGTAATTCCGCATGCTACTACATATAAGCTACGTAGGCGACGATTTAACAACTAGGAGAAAATTCAGTAACTCCGGAATTTTACCACACAAACCGAAATGCTCACCTGCTACAAGGCTGATGTGGATGCCGCTATGAAGCGGCAGTGACGATTCTTGCAAGTTCTAGTACCCATTAGACCAGTCATGCTGTTGATTGCTCGGTCATGGAACGGTTATACAAGGACGGTAACTAATCGGTTAATTCCGTGGGGGGACACTACACTATTAGTGCAAAGTATGCTTGGTGACGACTATAGGCACTAGCGTCTGTCCACAACTATGGTGCATTGGCTATCTCTAAGAAATTCCCTTTTCGGCAGCCCAACACTAGCAGTGGCTTCGGTGAAAATATCGAGCCAAACGGCGTCTTGATGCCGGGTCACGTGATATGGTCCTCACCACGGCAGCCACCGAAATGAGAGGTGGTAGTAGCTAACAAAGATGGTTAGTTTCGCCAGAGCCGGGACTCTTGGCGTTGTGTTGGTAACGACGCAGGTGCCTATGCCTACAATGCTGCTACAATGTGCGAAAAAGAAAATGTGGTTAGGGTCGTGGCTGCTTCTCCAACTAATACCGAGTGAAATCCCCCTTTGAAAAAAGCAATAATTGGCTGAAGTAATGCAACAAAAATCGGAATGTGATGAGTGAAGTTACATTGATACCGATAACAAATGTAGAGCAATGATATTTATGATTAATTTTTACAGTAGTAGAGTAGCATCGTAGTCGAGTAGGCCCTAGTATACTAACACCACACACCCACCTCTACACGGCCGTGGAAACGGCAATTGATTGGTAATAGTATCCACAAATTGATAGAGTCCGTACCGGTTAGCCATCGGGCACGACCTTACACCGATTAAATCCATAGTATGTATAAGATTGTGGATATATATATAAATTGATTTCTTTTGCATTCGTTACTGTTTATTTAGATTTTGTTTTAGTTCTTGTTTCTTTGTTTATCCTTTGTTTCCTAGCGTTCCGCCATCAAAAGTGAACGTATTAGCCTTTGTACTTATTCAAAATTGTGTTTTCGCTATATCTTTTATAGCGGTATTTTACAACCTTTACCAAGCGATATAGCATACTTGGTCTTATGCCTATAGTGAATGGCTTATCATGCTTCTAGTAAACCGTCAAAAGCTTGATGATCCTAAAAAAGACAAAAAATTCAATGTTTTTAGCCTTTTAAGAAGGTTAAGTGGCGATAAAAAGGTGCTTGAGGGCGATAGAGAAGCTCCCAGGAAGCCATTTAGCACCAGCGAGAAGCATTCTTCTTTTCTGGCCGCTTCCAGCAAATTTCCCCCTGTAGAAGAAGTTACAGGTCCAGAATCGGATTTTCCGCAACATCACAACAGTCTTAATGGTGTAGACGATGACCCAGTTCCTGCTTCGGATAGCACCGAAGGGAACTCAACGCCTGGGCTCTCTTTGTTCTCCCGGAACAACTCGTTCAATACCAATCTTCACACAATTAACTATTCATTTTCGTCAAATTACACTACAGGAAAACATGCAAATTCCTCGTCTTTATCTCCAATTTCCCCAATCGCTACGTCCAAGATTCCTCACATAATGACCACCCACGCCCCTTCCATAACCGACAATTGCAATCACATTACCATCGTCCAGTCACACGACGATTCCAACAACATCGAAAGGTGTCCATCTTTTGTCACCGATTGTATCAGTTTGCAAAACTCGGAAATGACCAACGACGAGGAAAAACAACTGAAGTTCTTTGATAATTTCCAGAAATTGTTTTCCAAGCCACCTAGCTACAAAAACGGTGGACATGAAACAGATTCAGCACAAATAGAAGCGAATGATGATGTAATTAACAGTATTCTTGAAGAAGACGAACATTTCGATCCAAACCAAGAAGAATCGCTACTGGATTACAAATACGGTGGCTACCACCCTGTTTCCAAAGGTGATATCTATCAATCTTCTAATACCAAGTTGAATTATCTCATCATCAGAAAATTGGGCTGGGGTCATTTTTCAACGGTGTGGTTAGCTCGTGCCATCGATTCTAACTCATATGTTGCTATTAAATTTGTTAAGTCAAATCAAAACTATTTGGAAGCGGCCGAAGATGAAATCAAAATTTTGCATTCGTTACAACATCCTTTGGAATCAAACCACTTAACCAATCAGTTCAAGCAATATTTCAACAATTCTCCAAGTAGCCATCCTGGTCACAAAAATATCATGGAATTGGTTGACGATTTCGAAATTAATGGACCAAACGGTAATCATATTTGTATGGTATTTGAATTATTGGGGGAAAACATGTTAAATTTATTGTACAAATATAAACAAAAAGCAACCGCTATCCCAAAAACTCTCGCACCAGCTCCATCATCACTTGTCGCTCCTGCAGCTTCTTCACTTCTGGCGGTTCCTTTACCACTTGTTAAACAAATCGTTCGCCAATTGTTATCTGGATTAGATTATATGCATCATTGCGGTATTATTCATACCGACTTGAAGCCAGAAAACATATTGATCAAATTAAATGACCCTGAAACCTTAATTGAACAAGATTACGGTTGTTCGTCGAAGAAATTGCTTCAGAAGTTTACCAGTTGTTCCACCACTTCATCTACATCATCTGCATCGTCTTCTACTTCATCATGTCCTATTTCATGTTCCAAACCATTGTGTGACAACAGTTCTAAGAAGGGCAAAATCTCAATTAAAATTGCCGATCTTGGAAATGCAACTTATTCTCACATACATTTTACCAATCAAATTCAAACTAGACAATACAGATCACCAGAAATAATCTTGAAGCACAAATCTTGGGGTGCATCCACTGATTTATGGAGCGTTGGTTGTATAATTTTTGAATTGATTACCGGTGACTATTTATTTGATCCTCATGATGGAAAATCGTTTTCCAAGGATGACGATCATTTAGCCCAAATTATCGAATTGTTAGGGGAATATCCACCGGATGAGTTCTTGTTGAATTGTAAATTAACACCAAAATTTTTCAAAATTGATCAGAATAATAACATGGTTTTGAAGAAAATCGATAATTTAAAGTTCTGGAGCTTGGAAAATGTATTTATTGAAAAATACAAATTTCAACCTGGCCCAGAAGTTAAGTTAATGGCCGATTTAATTAGAAAATGTTTGAGTTATAATTTACAAGATCGTTATAATGCGGCGTCATTATCGAATCATCCTTGGTTAAGAACAGACTTTGATGTTTCCAATGCCACTGATGAAATTATTAATCAGGAACTTGAAAAGATGTCGAATGATTACCACGACATTCCTGGGTATACTTCTACCTGGGGCGATGAAGACTCAGAGTACGAGTAAGTGGTTTTAACCACTATAAAAAAAATATAGAAACTGCACGATGTGTTTTCATCCATTGAATAACACTAAGGTTATTCGTTTATTTCATTTTGTTTTATTTATTTTTTAAAGGTTTTTTATCGGGTTGGATTTTATTACATATATTCTATAGGTTTAGAATAAAATAGTTCGTTTACTACCGTCTAATTTGTAGCTATAAATTTGTGATCGTGAAATTGTTTCACGTCAAACTCAGTATCGGAGAAATCTAGATTGGGGTCAAAATCAGAATCGATTGTCGGATCTCGTTTAAGCGGTTTGGAAGGTTTGGGTACCGAATTTGAGCCGTTTTCTTCGTCTATGATTGTAGTAGTTGGGACTTCAGTATCTGCAGTTTCTGGGGATATAGTATGGTTGGTAATTGTATCATCTTCGAGCTTGCTTTGCTGCGAAATTTTCACATCAGTAGATTCAACTTTGTTTGTTGAATTTGGAGCATTGACGTCTACTGTCTTTTTCGATAACCTTTTATCATTGAGCAAATCGTGCGCTGATTTCATTTTGAAGCTTGTATCCTCTTCTTCGTCCTCTTCTTCATCATACAGTAGCTTCACTTTTTGCTTAGTAATTTTAGTCTTTTTCTTTGGTGGTTGCCTCTGCAATTGTTCTGTTTTTTGCAAGTCTGTGAAATATGGCTTTAGTATTTCAATGCTATTAATGATTACAGGAAACAACGGCAATCCTTCAGAATCGGTATCGCCATCATTGATCTTCATTACATTGTAGATCGACTCACCCACTAGTTTACCAAATAAATTATATTTGTTATTAAATTCTGGGGTAGCAGTAACAGTTATAAACCAAGCATCTACACTGTGATGATGTTTGATGGATTCATCTTGCTTTATACTGGCTAGCAATCCTTTCTGATTGAATCGAATTCGCGAGTTGAATTCATCTTGCAAATTGTACTCGACAGGATCATTTATGCTGTCTATTTGAACCAAGTAGTCTTTTATAACTTTAGTAAATTTGCTTCCATTGTACTTTCCGTCCAAACAATTCTGTAAGAAATTTCTGCATGTTATAGGATTTTCCTTAGCCCAAAGTTCGATAGTTATTGGACCTTTTGATGTATTCAACTTAACTGCAGCCGTAGTGGCAGGTTCCAACAAGCTCATAAAGAAAAGATACTTTTGCAGCACATCATCAATTGATCATTTTCAATGAGCTTATTCGCGCTCCTGCCACTACTTGTCGCACGAGCTGGAAGTAAAATTAGGTCAAGAAAATTAAATTCCATGTTTAGGTCAGTAAAAATCACATATTTGAAAATCTTACTTCACAAATCTATTCCGTAAGCCATATTGTATTAGTTATCTTCTACTCACCCACCAAAAGTCTCACCACTATAGCCATTACTTTCAAGATGATAAATTTATTTGTTGTTTTGAATATGCACGACGTAGTATTTTTGTTCAAATCCAATTCAACCACGAAATATATTCATTATATTGACCATAGAAACACCACATTTACCAGGCAATCATGGCGTCTTTGAAATCATTTATCAAGGCTATGAGAAGGGCCAAGACCATTGCCGATGAAAGAGCCGTCATCCAAAAGGAATCAGCCGCCATCAGAACCTCGTTTCGTGATGCTGCTTTGGATCAAACAACTAGAAGAATAAATATTTCCAAATTGTTGTATCTTTACATAATCGGAGAAAAGACCCATTTTGGTCAAGTAGAATGCATCAAGTTGTTGGCATCGCAAAGATTTGCGGACAAAAGATTGGGATACCTTGCCACAATGTTGATTTTGGATGAGAATCAAGAAGTGCTTACCTTATTAACTAATTCGCTTGATAACGATATGCAGCATCCTAATGCTTTTATCGTCGGACTTGCTTTGTGTTGTTTGGGAAACGTTGCCTCACCAGAGTTGGCTCGCGATTTGTACCAGAATGTCGAGAAAATAGTCACTACAAATAATATGTATTTGCGTAAAAAAGCATGTATTGTTGCGGCCAAATTGATTGAAAAAGATCCTGATTTGGGAGAATACTTCTTGCCAAAGATTGACATGTTGATAAACGAAAAATCCCCCGGTTCTTTATTGGGTACGTTGAGATTAATCCAGTCATTATTTAAAGTTGAAGAGTATAAAGCCGAATTAATTAAGACTATACCAAAATTAGTGGGCCATTTGAAAAGAATCACCACCAGTGGATACATGCCAGATTATGATATCGTCGGTGTTCCTGATCCATTCTTACAAGTGAGCTTATTACACACCATAAGAATCGTCGCCGTGGACCCAAGAGCTTCAAAGTATATGGAGGAAATCAATGATATCTTAACTCAAGTTGCTTCCAATATTGAAAGTGGTAAGAATGCCGCAAGTGCCATTTTATACGAATGTGTGCGTACCATCTTTGCCATTGAATCAGATACTTCGCTTAAAGTTTTGGGAGTCAATATATTGGGGAAGTTTTTATCGACAAAAGATAACAACACGAGATACGTGGCGTTAGACGCATTATTAACGGTGATAAATATCGAACCTTTGGCTGTGCAAAGACATAGAGCTACTATCGTTGCTTGTTTGGGAGACGGAGATATCTCCATTAGAAGAAGAGCATTAGAGTTATCCTTTGCAATTTTGAACGAACAAAACATTAGGGTTTTAGTTAGAGAAATTTTGACGTTTTTGGAAACTTGTCAAGACAATGAATTAAAACCATACATCTCATCTCAATTGACAATAGCAGCAAATAAGTATTCACCAAATGACAAATGGCACTTTGATACTTTGATAAGAATGCTCAGATTATCAGGTAACTATGTTACCAGTGATATTATATCCAGCATTCTTGCATTAATTTTGCAATGTAATGATTTGGAATTAAAAAAACATACCGTTTCCAAATTATTTTCCTCAGCATTGGAAGATAACTCGCAATTTGGATTATCTTTAATCACTATTTGGTCACTCGGAGAATATGCCGAATTGATTTTAAACAGTACAATAGAAGTAAATTCTAAACCTGTTCAGGTCACTGAGAAATCTATTATAGATTTTTTGAATGAAGTTATGAATAATTCTGCTTTTTCAGACGCGGAATTGGTTCAATTGATTTCGTATATTTTGACTGCAGTCATAAAATTGTCAGTAAGGTTCAGGCAACCTGAATCTATCGAGCAATTAAGATTGATTTTGAACTCAAAGACTTATGATAGTAACCTAGAAATTCAGGTAAGAGCTATTGAATACCAGGAAATATTCGCCCTGGATTCGAAATTGAAACGTGGTTTATTATCTAGAATGCCGCCACCACCAGTGAAAGAAAGAGCTGCATTATCTTTGAATGCCAGAACCGTTAATAAACCAATTAGTACACATCATTCTTCTGAACCCAAGACTGCCACGCACGATTTATTAGATTTGATGGGTGACGGTGATAGCTCTGCTGGAAAAGCGGTTCAAAACCAAGACTTGTTATCTGATATTTTTGGTAATTCTCAGCCAAAACCCACCCAGTCAAATAATAATGCATTGATTCTCGACTTATTCAATACTGACGCTAATAAGGCAGCAAGCTCCGGTGTCCTGGATGCAACAAACAACAAAATTCCAGATAACGCTATTACTGCTTTTAGCAACAGTAATATAAAAGTATCATTTGTTCCTAAAAGCTTTCCAGGTGATGGCCAAGCTATTTTAGAAGCAATAATCGAATCAACTGGAAACAACTTAATCAGTGAGGTTCAGTTATTGATTGCAGTTCCTAAATCTCAAAAATTGACCATTTCATCAACATCTGGGGGTGACAAAATAACTCCCGGTGGTGCACCTATACGACAAACATTAAAAATAGTAGGTAAAGAGGGAAGCAAAATCAAATTAAGGGTCAAGGCAAACTATACTGTTAATGGTCAAGTTAATGAAGATCAATTTGATTTTGCTAAACTTACACATAGCTTATAGATAATAGATTGAAAAATAGTTGAGTATTATACATTATGCACAAGGAACTGAATCTATAAACTAAACACATCGTAGATACTTTTGAGTCTATTGAATCTTCCCATATTATTGATTTCTCTCGATTGTAAATTCTTTAACGTTTTCAATTCGGAGTCCAATAATAATTCTTCTTCATGACCTTTCACATCCTCTCGCTCACATTTGGCCAATAAGATCTTATGTTCATCTTTGAAATCTTGAATATTGGTCAAAATTTCTGCCATGGAAAACACAAGCGAACTTGAAACCAAGTCAAAACTGGTTCTTTCTTTGTGTCTAAACAAATAAAAGGTTTTGGATGCAGCACGATCGGCACTTCTTGGAACTTCTTGAATTTCCACAAAATTCAATTTCACCAATTTGTAAATTTCATTTCTAACAGTTTTTTCTTTCAATAACACTTCGTTAGCTATACTCTTTTCGTCACCGACTTTTTGTGATTTCAAACATCTTAAGACTCTGAATGCATTAGGTCCTAATGTTGATTTGACTATAGTTTCAAAATAGTAGTTTTTAAGCTCCCTTGTTAAGGATGTGAAGGGAACAGTATAGGTTCCAGGAGTAATCTCTATCAAGAATTGCACATTGGCTCCCGAGGACAATAGTTTAAGGTGTTGCTGTAACAATGAAATAGAATGAGGGTCAGAATCGCCCGTGGAAACAAGAGTATCGCTTGCATTCATTGAATCAATTCCGTTGCTGCTGGCAAACTCGGCAATTGCAACAGAATCATCATCATTTTCCGTTTTTATTTTCTTCGTTGCAGGTTCACCACCGTCGATAGAACGTTTTAGAGCCGGTTTGGCAAAGTTTTGTGTCAAAATTGAATTCGTTAAATCTACATTGTCTGGCAAGACTCTCAACAAATCTCTAACAGTAAAGACAATTTTCTTTTCGTCGACCAATTTGTTCTCAATCGAGTTTATAAACAATCTTTGTTCTTCTGGATCATTAATCAAGCCAGATATGCGTAAGAAAGGATGAGATAAGTCCGGGCTACCTGACTCTATGAATTCCAATGCTGTTTCGTAAACTTTAGCGGTCAAGGACCCGATTCTTGATTTGGCTAAATTGACGAGGGAAACTGTTCTCAAATGCTTTTGAAATCTGGCAAAATTGAACTTGACCACCAAATTTGGCTGTAAACGTTTAATCCCGTCTTGTGTGTTATATAAATCCTTTGGGGTTTGCCCAGCCTCCATTAGTTCTGTGAATTTTATTTTCGCCGTTTCTGTGGCCTCTGCAATACGTTTAACTTCAGATGTGGTGGAGTTTCTCGGAGTATTTCTCAATACTTCTTCGTACACCTTATTCCATACATCATCCACGGTATTGAAGTTGATTGGCTGCAATCGTACGATCCATTTATCAGTGAATAATCTGAAGAATAATGTCTGCTTTTCTAGCTTGATTTCCTCATCGTGAATGTCATTGAAATAGTCGGCGATTTTGATATTACCGTTGCAAAGAATGTTTTGCACGATTTCGGCAGCATCTTCACCATATTTGGACTTGATAAAGTTGATAATTTCACCACTACGCAAAAATATATTCATTCCTTCTTCATTAAACGAGTACAAAACCCGCTTTGATGTCTCGTCCTTCCAGTATAGAATACAATTAAGCTGGGTCAACGAAACTAGCGAGGATTTAACGACCTTTACCGGTAATTTGGTCCGAGTACTTAACTCTTTTACAGATAGTCTACCACAGCTTATAAGCGTAGAGACGAGTACTGCAGCCACTTCGCCTAAGTGGATTCTCGCCACAGAAGTGAGCAAGTACGACTGTGGAGACTGGGTTTTCCCAGATTGCAAGATTGAATCATCCATTTCTTGTTGCTCGACCACTGTAGAGCGTCTGTTGTATGATCTGTTTGTTAGTAGTAGCATCGGAAAAATTTAGATGAGGTGTGTATGGGGACCTAATTTATCTGCAGTACGTTTTTTCTAGCCAGTTTTTTGCAGCAGTGAGCGAGAGGTGGTTTTAGGAATAATAGCTATCTAGGAGATTTCGGGTTCTTGGTATTGTAAATAGGTGAAACTTGTTCACGAGGCATAATTGAACCACTGTATTGTGCTGTAGCGTTTTCGTACCACTTTTGCAAGGAATTCATTTGATATGAGTTCTATCAAGCACAACTTAAAAGCGGCCAAAAAAGCCATTGAGGCTAATGATCCCGAATCAGTATTGGAGTATGTTGAAGAGATCGTTGAACTGGAGCCAAAAAACTATTTTGCTTACATATTTCGTGGGAAAGCTTACCAGCTATTGAACGATTTACCTAATGCTCTCCGGGCATTTGAGGTAGCTACAGAGCTTGAGCCAGACAACATGTTGGGCTGGAAAGGGTATTTCCAAGTGGCGCGAATGGGAAATGATTACCAGTTGTTTTTCCGGGTTTTAACACAAGTCATTAGCTTACAAATTGACCAAGGTATAGGCATTGGAGAAACCTTGAAAGACATGAAAAACTATCTTGATTTGCACGGTTATAAGTCTAATTCTGAGTTGTACCAATTATATTTAACATCTATCATCCCTAGCTCTCCCTTGGGCCAATTGGTTGGGAACGAGCTAGGCAACCCTGAATCCAATTTAGTTAATTTAATCGAGTCCATCTCGAAAAGTTTGCACGACACCAATCAGAAGATCATTTCTAAAGAAAGAGTCAAGTTCGGTAGGAATCTAACTCCAGATCAAAAGTTCCAATTAAATAATATCACCTATAAAATTTATAAAGATAGTCCATTGGAGTCGTTGTACATTGAACTATTAAATATCTCCAACAATGAGGAAATCAGAATGAAGTACCAAGAAGAGTACTTGAAATTCAAGTATGATATAGTGCTCAAAGGATCACCAAATAAACAACAGACCATTCTTGAAATAAAGGACATGATAGAAGGCATGGTTCTCATAAAGACCAAATGCTTATTTGCATGGAATCTTTATTTCGATTGGTTGGACCCTAAAACTATTGGGGACATTCCTATTGAAAATATCATTTTCTATTTGAACAGCTTCCCTACCGAAGGTTTGGGACAAATCTTGTATGGATACATTTTGAGTGATATATCTCAATTTGACAAGCAAAAAATCATAAAAGAAACTTCTAAAGCATTCCAACCAAAACCAGTAGATACTTCTTCAAATGATGATGACGAATCATTAGAAACTAATGAAGACGTACCCGCAGATTTGCAAGATGAAGCTGTTGATTTAACTGCTTCTCCGGACCAAGTGTTATCACTTATGTTAGAAGGGTTTGCAAAGTCTAAGACCTCCGTCTTGGTTAACAGGATTATCTGTAATTATTACATTCATATAAGAGAATATGGACAAGGTTCTGCAAATTGTCACGATTCTATCAGACTTTTAGCAGATATTCAACGGAATATTGGCTTAGACCTTGAAAACACGAGAGAGGACTTGTTATGTTCGTTGGCAATTATTTATACTTACTATGAAGCCCCCAAAAATTTTCTGAGAGCTCTTCAGTTGTATGATCGTATTTTGGAAACAAACAAAGACAATGTGAAGGCAAAACTTGGTAAAGGATTGATTTTAATGGAGAAAGATGATTTAGAAAATGCTATGAAATTATTGAGTGAAGTGGCAGAAGAATATCCCGATAACTATGAAGCAAAGAATGAATATAGTTGGTGTCTTATCAAATTACATCAATTTGAAGCAGGAAGAAAAGGATTAGAATCTGTTTTAGAAAATATGAAAGGAGGCAACATCCACATTGGAGACATCAGGTCTACTGTGCATTGGAGGATCGCAAAAAGTTTCTTAATGGAGAATGATACTAATCCTGAAAATATAAAGGAAGCTTATACTCATTTGATTAAGTCATTAAAAGAAAATCAAAATCACGCCTCATCGTACACCTTGCTAGGTGTCATTTACCGCAAGTATTACAACGATAATGCCCGTGCCACCAAATGTTTTTACAAGGCATTTGAGCTTGATGTAAACGAAATTATAGCTGCAAAATACTTAGTGGAAGATTTGACTGCTAGTAATGAATGGGACGTTGCAGAAATCCTTTGTATGAAAGTAATTACATCTGAAAGTTCGAGAAGAATTTTGCTTAGTAAAAATTATGAAGATGCCGACAAATCATGGCCATATCGTGTTCTTGGATGCAGCTGTTTGAATAAACAAGATGACGCCAAAGCAGTGGAATGGTTTCAAACAGCATTGAGAATGGCATCTATGGATGTCCAATGTTGGATTGGTCTCGGTGAAGCATACTTTAACTGTGGTAGACTTGATGCAGCAGCAAAAGTATTTCGTCACACTTTAACCTTAGGCGAAAATACATGGATTGTCATTTATATGTTAGGTAAGGTATTGTGTGAAATTGGCGAATTTGAAGAAGGTCTTTCGAAATTACTTGAAGCATTGGCAATTCAAGCTAACGAAGAATGTATTTTATCTGCTATCTATGAGGGATATATGGCATATACACTTGTTTTGATACAACAAGGTTTTATTGGAAGGGCCCTTGAAGCCAATATTAATGCTCTTAGGTATATTCGTTTGACGCAGAAAGTAAATGCTAGTTCGCAAACCTTGTGGAAATCGATAAATGAATGTTTAAGAATTTACTTGGTTATTCAAGACAAGTTTGAGAATTTTCCAATAGATATTCTTAAAGAGATTTTCTCTGAAATTGACTTAACATCGGGCAATGATTTGGTGGTGGATATTAATGCTGATGATAAAGAGTCAACCTTGCAATCTGCCATTACTTTTTCTGAAGAAGGTGAATATACTCAATTGGTATTAACATTCATGATTCTTTCCTCAAAGGCTGGAATCAAATATTTACCATCTAAAGTTCATAAATTTGTAAGATCTATTGCATTTTATAATTTGGGATTATCATACTTAGAAGCCTTTCACAGGAATGACGACAATGATACTTACAAGTTGCTTTCTATTAAATATTTGAAAAAAGCAATTCAATTAGAGAACAATAACGCATCCTTTTGGTTAGCTTTAGGAAATGCTTATATTTCTCATAATCCACAGATATCACAACATTGTTTTATCAAAGCTATTACATTAGAATCAAGAGACGCTGGAATTTGGACTAACTTAGCCGCATTATATTTGAGATACGGGGATACTGAATTGGCTCAACAAGCATTCTTGAGAGCACAATCTGTTGCTCCTCATCAGTCTCAATCATGGTTAGGTTACGCCTTGTCTGCAGAAGCTAGTGGAGATGAAGAGTTGGCTTCTAGATTGTTTACTCATGCTTATATTGTTTCCAATGGTAGATCACCATTAGCGCAATTATTGTACGGATTATCAATTATCAAGAAACGAAATGAAGACACTGATCCACGTAATATTGAAGCTGCTCAGGAGTTTAGTGTGGCAAATTTCGCCATGCAAAAGTATTTACAATACCTTCCAAAAGATGAATTTGGTTTGACCGTTGCTTTGACAGTAAGTGAAAGATGTAAAAACTATGAATCTGCAAGGGGAATAGGAGAAAGATTATGTGAATTATTTGAGAAGCAATATGAAAAGACAGAAAGTGAAGTTATCTTGGTCAAGTTTGCTAAAGCTAAAACCCAACTAGCAAGAATCTATCTTGCATTAGACCTTTTTGAAGAAGCTTTAGAAGCAGCGGAATATGCTCTTAATATTTGTGATGAAGATAAATCGATTACTTTATCTTCAAGAATAGTTATTGGATTAGGATTATTTTTCCAAGGTAAATTTGACGAGTCGCTTGAAATCTTGCAAAAGATACTTGCCACTCATAGCGAATCAAGTAGAATGGTTTGTCTTATTGCACAAGTGTTGAATGAATATGGTAGTGATGATACTAAGCAAGCAGCATTAGATCAATTATTTTCGTTTATTGAAGAGCATGGATCTAATTTACTAGTTGTATTGGTGCTTGGAGCAATTTCAATTGTGGATAATCTTGAAGATTATTTCGTTGCCATTAAGGATGAATTAAGAGGATTATCATTACAAGATACCGTCAATGATTCTGTTAAAGTTGTGCCAAAATTATTGAGTGAAATCAATACCAGATTGAATACCAAAGAAGCTATCTGGGAACGGCAAGCAGTATTATTTCCTTCGGAATACAATGTATGGGTCAAAGTTAATAATTCTATGGCTATTGCCATTGGAGAGTTGCGTGAAAGTAAAGTTACTACGGAACAATTAAGTCAAGTATATTATCAAAGTGGTAGTTTACGAAATATTCAACGAAGCTTGTTTTTGAATGCTGGCAATGAAGCAATCCAGCAAACGTTGTGTATAGAATAGCTGTAGCATGAATATAATTACTTCAAATAGACGCACGAATATAGAGAGAATAAGCTAGATAAGGACCATGCATATACGTTTACAGACTAAGTAAAAATGCAATTAATAAAGTTGCAAAACGAAGTAAAAATGTAATTACTGAAGTTACAAAATTAATTAAAGTTTAGAAATGGTACATAGCCAGTAAATTAACGTGTAATGCCTGTACCAAGGCTATCGATCGAATCAGTATAATTACACCGAATATGTCATGAAACAACTAATGTCATGAAACCAAAGTCATGTAAAATTTCATGAAACTATCATGCTGCCTACCAAGCCACTGCAATATTTGAATTACTACGATGAAACTATTATGCATTTAGCTTCGTATTAAAATTGGTAATTAGTGCGATTCTTATCTATAGACACGATTGCAGATTACGTAGATATAGTACTATGTAGATATAAAGAAAACTGTAGTATAGTAAGCGTTGTGTCCGAGACAACTGAAGTGTATAGTTTCTAATATTGTAGAATATTGACTAAAATTACACTTTTCAACATTTTCTTAAAGTAGTATAAGCCAATTTAATTGTTGGTCGCAAATTAAGGGGTGGTTATCGCAGTAAATAAAGAGGGCTGTTTTCGTGTTTATATTCTTTATATTTTGCTTATATCAAGCTTGTAGCTGTTGTGATACTGTTCTACAAACTATTAGTACTTTCTATATACATATTAATAATATCATTAGATATTTATCAATAATATTACTAATAGTGACTGATCTAAGCGATTTAATAGTATCTGATTTAATAGTATCTTAGAATCTGATTAATAGGATCTGATCTTATCGACATTATTATCACTAATTAATACACAACCTACCCGATCCGATACTATTACTTCGGTATCACCATCGGTAGAGATTGTATCCACATCGCTGGCCGTATTGATAACACTTACTACTACTACCGGTACTACGTTCTAGGGCTACCCTTATCACATACTAACAGTGCACACCGGCTATAACTATTACACCGATCGATAGTGGTTATTATAAACTATTACCGAGCCAATCAATCATATACTGGTCTAGAACCTCTAGTATTAGTTACGTGTCACTCTTATTACTATAGTCATTTAATATCTCACTTCGTGCAATCTCATCGTGACTACGTCAAATTAGTCATTCTACATTTACATCATTAAATCTTTTGTTTAGTGTCATTTGTCCCAAACTTCCACACCACTTTAGTTTCAGCTGCCGATCTGTTTCACATCCACATATCTTTTCCTTACCTTTACCTTTATCCTGTAATACTCATTTTATAGCCCATCCTTTAATTTTATTTCTTAGTCCTAGCTTTAGTCGGCCTGTGTCAGTGTCACATTCATACAGTCTTGGTAGTATATGCTATTTCCAGTATAATATTACCACAGTTGAAATCTAAGACTCATTTACATCCTTCTCTACTCTGAGTCTTTTCTTTTATTGTTACGCTTGGAGTGTTATTGGTGGTTCTAATCCCGCTCCCTGTCTCCGATTTCCACTATCGGATTTTCCCTACATCTCATTTGTGTGGACTACATTACTTTGCATCATTCACCTGTGCCATCGATATATTTATTATCTATAATCTATCTATCGATCCACTAGTTTATCCTCCATTATCTTGTGGTTTGTATTGCTGATAATTCTCGGCGCTGCAGTTCTATCATTAAGTATAGTTGGCTTCACTCCACAGTGTTATCTTTGTTCCACAACTCGCTGATCCCTCACTCAAGTGCCTACAATTGGTTAGGAAGATAATTAAACTATATATACGTTCCCTTGGGCTGTTGTATTGCATTCCCATTCCTTAGTGCCTCCTTTTCCTTTCGTTATTTTCCTTTCATATCACAATATTATTATTATCATTATCCTTATTTTACAGCATTAGATTATCAAAATGGAAAAGACTGATCATTTAATAAGCAGACAACAATCGAAATTTGTCCAAGTGATACAAAACTTCTTTGTTAAAGCTGCTCAAATAATTCTACAATCGAGAACCTTGCCAGAAAACTCCTCTGACAATTCCATTGATAAACTAAACAAATGGTTTAACCTTTACATGTATAACAACAATGTAATGGATTTAAAAATCTGGAAGAATCATCAAAATTTGCTGACAATCCCTCCCATGATCATTGAAACTTACTTGGATTTACGTCAATTATCACCAAATCAAGTTGTTGTGATTCAAGATGAGCATCAAAATATTTGGCAGGTTATAAGACACAAGAAACAAGAAATTGTTTTGGAAAGGTGGTTAATCGAATTTGACGCGAACGATGTAAGAGAATTTATTAACGATGAACTTCCTTCCGTTTACAAACAGTCTATAATCTTGTTTCGTTCACTTTATGGTTTAAGTAGAATTTTACCAACTTTCAAGTTGAAGAAAGTGCTTGCTAAAGAAAGCTCAAACTTGGTTATTGGTAATAAATTGATAGAAGGAACTCAACAGATCAGTTCAAAGGGAAGAATAGGTTTATCAAAGCCTATTATTCCTCATCAAATGTTAACTACTGAAAACCATATCACTCATAAACAATTCCAACCCATTCAAACCACATTAGGAACTTTGAAAGTTTCAATCGCATACCGAAACCATTATCTTTTCAGTGTTCAAGATTCCGAACAATTACTCTCAAATCAATTTGTCAATATGGATGAACCAAGAAGACAATCTTCAATCGAAGATATTCCTCCAGTTGATATCATTAAAGATTTACATAGGAAGTCCATCGATCTTGAAATGAGAAAATCTCTTGAAGAACCTACAGCAAAGCCTGTAAATGACCTTATTGAATCAAATACATCCAATAAATTCAGCACTTCAATGTCAATTTCCCCTTGTACCTCAGGAAAGGAGATGTCACCAAGTCTGAAGAAACCCACACCACCTTCAAAATTGCCTATTCAACCTTTCAAGATTGGTTCCATTTCCAACTCGCCTCCTCCAAGTGGTGCTGTGCCTGGAGCAAATAGTTCTAGTCTTGAAAGAAGAATCAGCATAAATAGTAACAAATCAACATCAAATGTTTCCTTGGCAGCATTATTGAGAAACCCCAGAGGTTCTGCCTCATCAACCACTTCATCTGGTATTCCTATTACAAATACACAATCTTCTTATCCAGCTTCTATTGGTGCAACTTTCCCGAGGTCTGTATCATCAAGTCATGGAAATGATGATCTGTTTGATGGTTCTACCCCAAGATTTGCTTCATCATTCGGTTCTAGGGTAAGTAGAAGATTCTCCAACACTTCCAATCGTCAATCTACTCCTGGTGCTATAAGTCATTCTCATAATGAAAGTATATTAGCTACCTCGGCGGGACTGGCCACTTCAACTAATGCTCCTTCAAGTGGCCTTTATGCAGATGATGATATATCAGATTTTGTTAAAATGATTGATAGCACGGTTGATTTAAGATTTGCACAAGGTTCTGGTCAATTTCAAACAATACATTCTCAAAATTCTATCGATCAATTGAATAAATTTCAACTACTTAAAGGAACTCATCAACAAATAGGAGAAAATGTAAATGCTAGCTTATTAATTCAACAACATCCATTACATTCGCATCATCATCAACCACATCACCATTCACAATTGAATCAGACGCATCTTCAACATACAAACGATAGTCATTCACAAACGAATTCCTTGAGCTTAAGTGGCGATAGTGGAAGGTCTAGAAAATCGTCCATTTATTCACCTCCAGGAAGTTTACCTTCTGAAGGGTCTCGTTTCCCATCGATCAATTCTAGATTACAAGAAAAATCTCCTGGGGTAGAGGATCGTGATAGTGCTGGCAATAATAGTGCTAATTCGCATAGAGGGAGTTTTGGATACTCTAGTTATCATTCGAATGCATCATTTATGAAATCAAATCAAATGAATAGATTGGTTTCACCACCAGTTACATCGACTTCGTCTACTTTCGCTACGGCATCTACATCTACAGGCAATGACGGTAATAAGAATATAAACTTGAAAACCAATGTTGGTTTATCAACAACGCCATCTATATATGAAGCAATCAAGTACGAAAATGTATTTGACGATGACGATGAATTTGAAGAGGATAATCATCGTGGCAAGGTAGTAAGTGATACTATTATCGACCACAGCAAAAATACAAGTTCAGATGCAAATACAGAAGACAATTCTAGTAGTAATACTAATACTACCAATAAGAATTCGCAAACATCGACTTCAACCGAGGTACAACAACATAATTTACACCTCCACTATCTTGGAAATTCCCAATCACGGTCACAATCACATTCGCATTCTCACTCGCATTCTAGTATTCAAAGCCCCGATGATGAAGACGATGACTTACTCTTTGCGATGAGCGATATGAATTTAACGAAGAACTAAAGTGATTCAGTTATCGCGATTAACGGGGTTAATCGTATAATGATAACATGATAACTTGCACCAGAGTCTAAAAAAGATTGTTGGTTGCAAAATACTCTGCATAATTACTGCTCTAATGTCAATAATGTCGTGCTGGCATTGGTTATTAATAGAAGTTTTCAACAGATATGTTCTGTATAGTACTGCGGTACATAATATATAGTAGTGAACATGATTGCATTTATGACGTATTTGGTGAAGATGAATGTGTAAATGATCTGAAACATCCCTTAATACGATTTTATCGCACTTTGCTACCACTGATAAAATAACATCATTCGCGACCGTAACAATGCGTAATTTCATCCCTGTAGTACCTACATTGTAAATTAAAAATTAAGTATATTAAATATTGATTATTAAATAGAATTAAAATAATATTAGTTTGAAATAAAATATCCCGATCAGTTGGAACATAGATGTAGTGTGGTCAAAAGGAATTTGATCATTGATGCAAATAATTACGTTAAATAATTTATTCTTCTTCGACTGACATAACTTCGTATTTCAAAAGTTTGAAGATTTTCCAGATAGAAAAGGCAATTAAAGAACCGATGATTGGGCCAACCCAGTAAACCCAGTGGTACCCTGGGAAGGATTTAGCAGCAATACAAGGACCTAAAGATCTGGCTGGATTTAAGCCTGCACCTGTATAGTAGACGCAAATCAAATGGGCTAAAAATAATGATAAACCAATGGCAACTGGAGCAACGGCGTTACCTGGGTGTTTTTCAACAGCCATGAATAAGACAGTAAGACACAAGATAGCGGTACCGAAAGCTTCGAGGAAAACGGCTCTAGATTTGGAACAACCACCACCTAAGCTGTTGGCAAAAGCAATTGGACCTGGGGTCATAGCAGATGCAGCACCTGCAGCAGCCATACCAGCAACGATTTGAGCAATAACCATAAGAACACCGGTGATAGGAGCAACGGCTTGAGCAGCAACCAAAGTTAAAGTGACAGCAGGATTCAAGTTAGCACCAGAGATTCTAGAGAAAATGAAAATTGCAGCCATAACACCAAAACCGAAACCGAAGGCAATCATGATCAATTGTTGAGGTTCGGAACCTTTACCTTTAGAAGCGACATTTTGGTTGGCAATTTGAGCAATAACGAAAGCAATCCATAAGAAAATAAAAGTACCGAAAAATTCCCCAAGAACGATTAAAAGAGTCTTTCTGGCTGGAGAGTAGGATAATAATAAATCCTTTTTAGGTTCATAAACTTCAGCTGGAGCTGGGTTTTGAGCTTCTTGGTCGTCTTTAGATATTGTACGTAGACTGAATAATAATTTTCAATTGGCAAAATCACTCGATGAAACCTGAATAAATCCCTACTATTTATACCCTGGCAATCATCTCAGGGCCATCGGCTGACGCTATAATTAACTAAATATTTTTTCCTGTTATTAACTAAATCATTATTATTTTTAATGTATAATTTGCTGCTTTGGTCAAATACAATGCATATACATCGCTTTGCGAAATAGTATTTTATGAAGTTCACCCGTTCCTAGTATTATTTTTCTCACTCCTTCAGTTTTTTTCATTACGAGGCTGTAATTGATGAATTAATCACAGCTACGATGATATTGCGCTTCATATAGGTCATTAATCCGAGGATTTTATTTAATACTACCTAATACTGTAGCTTAACGTGTTTCTGTAAATGGTGTGTTCATTTTATGCTGGTACAGCCAAGCTGGAAATATGCAAATAGAATACTTACGAGTAAAGGAAAAAATAAATAAATGATCATGGGATGGGGAAGTTGTCATCATCAATTTGTCTTCAGTATTGACTTCATTGGATGATTTGGTTGGGGTTGCTCAGGTAGGCTGACTCAACTTATTATTCGGGGATCAATGGAACGGATTTGTTTGTTCCTATGCGATCAAAAACTTTAAAATCTCTAAACTGAACGTGAATTTCAATTTAATGCAAAATGCGCTTCTCATCAAATCCTAATTTATAAATCGACCGTTTAGGTGCTATTTTCATATGACTGTTTGCAGTATTTTTTATGCAGTTTATGTTTTCTACAAGGAAAAGTTTTTCTTCTTGCATTGATTTGCATTCGCATCGCCCTGGTTACTAAGCTCAAAAGTCAACATAGTATAGCCTTTTCCTATAGTTTTGAGGTTGTCACGTTATTTATGTAAAGGATGTCTTTGAAACAATTTCATCAATACATAATGTATAGCAATACATTGCTTCGCTGATTCCATTCCTTTCTTTTACATTCTTCATATCCCTAGTTATTCCTGTAGGTTGATCGGCAAGCCAAAATAATTGGTCCAATGGGTTACAATTGCCCTTTTCTCCAAAGCTGGAAAAATGTACCTTTTGAGATTGCTTATAACCTAAACCTTCTATGCCACTGGCTTGCACTTCAGCTTCAAATATTAGTTGCATTAACTGCATAGCATCTTGGCAATTTGCATGATTATTCGTCGCGGTGATGGATTTTCCTTCTTCCGTATTCCGTGCAATGCGATTATTTTCAGAATAATTTGTTTGAGTCTCAAGCAATCAAAAATTTACTTTATTAGTTGCATTCATGTAAGCCGGCGTCTTAAATTTCACTCTTTAGGCAAAATGGCAACCTCAAGCAAGTTTCCGAGGTTTCCCTCCGCGTTCCGGTAGATTTCTTTTGCATTTGTTCCTTGTTTCCCGGTCACCTATTATTTGTCTGGTTGCACTAACTTCTACTTTAGCTAGCTAGATTCCAGACTTATACAACGGACCATATTTATTTTCCTTTTATGGTTTTTGCGGAGGATTCGTCTCCCAGATGTCGTCATCGTACCTTACCAAGTTGTCTATATTAGCATATTGTCGAGAACATGTCTTTACTTCATAGAAAGATCTGAACATGTAAGTAATTAGCTGTGCATATTGCTACATGAACTCAATTTCTTCATTTGCTATTCACAAACAATTGACCATACCATGCAAACAACTGTTTGAAATTTTATCTCATGATTTCCTCAAACAATTAATAAAATGGTTGATCAACAGCTGACTAAGGTGATCCCTAACGCAAAAGATTGTATGATATACAATGAATACTTGGCATTGTGTTTTTCCTTAATTTTGCAACTTTTCGGGAATAACCATTAGCTGTAGTAAATTCTTGTCGAACATTGCTGTGTCCCGTAAAGTAATTAGTAAATCCGTAATTGCATTCCGTAACTTTATTCTATGCTTTGTCTTCAGATTTAGCTCATGTTGTAAACTAGGTTAGTGCATACTACTTTGCTTCTACCTATCCATGAATCATATAAAAAAATACCAGAATCTACTGAAGATTGAACAACTTTAGTACAAGGTACTAATTTATTGTTCAGTTCTTCAGTCCATCCCTCTAAATACCCCTTAAAAGCTACTAGCCATGATACTACAAGTCTACTATTTGCAACCAAAGAATACATTGTGATGATAAAATGGTAGCGCCGCAAAGATGGGAAGATTTGCAGACATCATTACACAAAGTGAAGTTGAATTACCAGCTTCAACCCAAGGACAATCACACGGCCAATAACAGGGATTGTTGGTGCAATGAGTCAATTTCCCTCACCCTTTGATATAAAACCATTGAAACCCCTGAAAAATCAGGTTTTACCCGATGAAAGTGCCAATATTCTGACTTCCACCAATATTTCTTTACCGCTTAAAAAGCTTAATAGCAATCACACAAGTCTTATCAAAAGAGACGATAAAGATTTGGATCAGGTGATATCTTGGATTGACCAAGTTGATTTACAAGTCAAATCGATTTTAAAAGATCAACATTTAGATTCAATTGAATTACAAAAACAAAACGATGCATTATTGTTGAAAGAAAAGTACAGACAAAAAATCTATGACGATGAGTTTAATAAACTAGAACTGTTTCTACTGAATCAGCAAACTAATGAGTACGATGAAACAGAATATCATAAGTCAGTTGCAGAAAATAGTCGAGATTCTTCGCAAAGTGTAGAGGTAGTAGATATTGAAGATGACAATGAGGAAGAAGATGACCATGAGGTAGAAGAGAGCAGCAATGAAGATATAGGGAGCCACGATACAGACAACGAAAATGACGAGAGTGATTCAATAGATCTGAGAAACGAAAACAACGAAGTATACCAGGAACTGGATGATGATGTGATTGAAATCTTATCAGAATCAGAGCCGGACTCCAAACCAGTAAGTAAAAGCAAATTTTCCATATCGCATGTGCCCACTGCTCATTACGGAGAAGAGGAGGAAGAGGAAGAAGAAGAGGAAGAAGAGGAGGGAGAAGAGGAAGAAGAGGAGGGAGAAGAGGAAGGGGAGGAAGAAGAAAATTATGAAGACTACGGTGTTCAATATCCTTATTCGCATGATTCTCAAACACACGTTCTGACAGCACAATGGGAAAATGAGGAGCATATAGAAAGTGAGAGCGATGAAGTAGAGGAACAAGAGGAAGAGGAGGAAGAGGAAGAAGAGGAGAACGCCGAAAACAAGGACTATGAAAGCGAAAGTGCAGAAGCTGGAAGTATAGATCTTCAGCTTAATGAAGACGATGAAGATCTTGTAGCGGAGAGAACACATTACCAAAAAGGTGAAAGTAACTTATATTATGGAAACGAAACTTTTGGTACTTCCCCGAGGTTTTTTGGGCAAGAGGAAGAATCAGCAAAATTGTCACAATCAAACAGCAGTAATGCTCAACAAGATCATGATGAGATTTTGGATCATTACAATGATAGCGAAGAAGAGGATGCAGACCAAGAAGATGAAAATGAAGAGGAAGAAGAAGAAGAAGAACGATTCGACGACATCGACCACCAAAGCAATCAATACGAGGA
Organism: Suzukiozyma fluviatilis; assembly: GCA_030560825.1. Classification (NCBI taxonomy): domain Eukaryota; kingdom Fungi; phylum Ascomycota; class Pichiomycetes; order Serinales; family Debaryomycetaceae; genus Suzukiozyma; species Suzukiozyma fluviatilis. Next base: position 173,373 of record JAKTVZ010000016.1, read on the forward strand.
GTCCGATTATGACCAGGAGTACGATCAAGAGCATGATGGAAATACCCAGAGTCAAGATGTTATAGATAGTGCTTTGCTTGCGCTGCAAGTTTTGGAGTTTCAAGGATTTGATATAGAGAACCATGATTCAAATATGGATATGGAGATACCCACCTCTAACAAAGATTCTTCTGACGATTTAGTTGTTGTATTAGATAGCGATGAACAAGCCGATGAGGTGGAGAAGGAAAAATATGAAGGAGAAATCGAGGAAAAAGACGAGGAAAAAGATGAGGAAGAAGAAGACGAGGAAGAAGTTCAAACTGATACGAATTACAATTTTGATAATGACGCGGAAACCCTATACGAGAGTGTGAGTTTTGGAGAATCAATTCAACAACCACCTACATACGATGGTGTAAATCTTAAGACTGAATCTGATTTTGTTGCTTCTATGAATATTACTGACTCGATACTTGGAATAAGGAATTCAGATTATGCCGCTGATATAGAGTCTGCTGATAATCAACTAGATACTGGTGTTAAGGTACCGTTTGATCAAGAAATAAATAGAGCAACAGAACTAAGTGAAATCAATTTGGAAGCAAATAAGCATGATACCATGGCAACGTTACATTTGCATGATGTCCAAGATAATGGCTCCGAGAGTTCATTTGCAGACGAAGAAAACGAGAACGAGACTTTGAAAGAAACACTTGAGCGAGAACATAAAGTTAGTAAAAACAAACACGATGATCTGGATAGTGATGATTTCAATGTTCCGCCCGTGCCAATTTTCAAAACAATAAAAGAAGAGGATCCAGAGGATACTTTACGCAAATTAAAAGAGACAGAGAACAAATACAACATCAAGTTGAACTCAGTCGCTGATCTTGAGCAAGAAATAAGAAATCTGACTCCGTTGTCGTCAAATGCTCCCTCGAGAAATATTTCAGTGGAACCGGAGATAACCAGAAATGAATTAAACGGGGATGAAACGATTTATTTTGATGCTGAACCAATCGCTGAAGAACAGCTTGAACAGTCAATAAGTGATTCAAGAGGTGATGATTCAGAAGATAACGATTCAGAAGATATCAAGGGTGAAGAAATTGATGAATACACATATCGTGAAGAAAGTAATAAAATTACACAAGAGAAGAAATACGTTGAACATAACCAAAGCAAAGTGGGCTCTCTCGATAATTCGCAAAGAGATCTGAGACATTTCGATGCTATAAAATCAAATCATGAAGAAGAAATACCGAGTACTTCATACAAGTATGATATTGAAGTGCCAACATTGGAAGCTTTCGATATTTCAAATTTAGACGACCAGGGAGACGAGCAAGATTCGTACATTTTTTCTCACGACACCATACCAAGCAAATTCGACAAAACAATAATTGAGTGCAAATCCTCGGAAGGACCGGAAATAATATACGAAAGCAACGAAAGTTCAACACTTCCCGTAGTGGAGAATGCTTCCATTGCAGGAACGGAAATTGCAAAAGAAGAAAGGGGAATCGAAAGAAATGAGAAACTTGCACTGATTGAGGAAACGAAAGGAATGGTAGAGTCACAAGAAGTCAGTGAAATTAATTACACAAATGAAGAAAGAGATAAATATCTTGATATACCAAATGCAGAAGTATTGATGGAAGCAAACGCAGTATATTCGTCTATGGAACCTAAGGAAAAAGAAATATCTGCATCAGCCAATACAATTAGTGTGATAGACGCGATATTTGACGAAGTAGAAAAAAGTGGAGCTAAAGAGGAAGAGAAAAATGGAATAGATAAAATAGAAGTACAGGGAGAAGAAGAAGACCTAGAAGAAAGATTAAAAGAAGAAATAGAAGAGGCAATTGAAAAAGAAATAGAAGAGCAAATTGGAGAACAAGAAGAACAAACAGAACAGCAAATAGAAGAACAAGAACAACTAGAAGAGCAATTTGAAGAACAACTCGAAAAACAAATCGAAGAGAAGATTGAAGAAGAATTCGAGCAGCAGATTGAAGAACAGATTGAACAGCAAATAGAAGAACAGGAACAACGTGAAGCACAGATTGAGGAGCAACTTGAGGAACAACTTGAGGAGCAACTTGAGGAACAACTCGAACAACAACTTGAAGGGCAACTTGAAAAGCAGTTCCAAGAGCAATTTGAAGAGAACCTTGAAGAAGAACAACTTGAAGTAGAAGAACAGCTTGAAGAAGAACTTGAAGAAGAGCTTGAAGAACAAATTGAAGAAAGAATCGAAGAACAATTTGAGAACCAGACTGAAAAGCAATTAGAACAGATTGAAGAACAAGCTCAAGAACAAGGAGAACATATTATTGCGGCTGATAATGATACGTATCTTAGGACCGCAGAAGGTATCGAAACACTAGCGGAAAATATTGATGTTGAAACTATAGTTGAAACCCCACATATGGAAAGCCAGAACCTTGAAGATAGCGTTGGAGCACCGATTAACAGTCAGATACGGGTACCTATTATTAATCCAATATTGGAAAGTTCCATTTTAGATGAAACATTAATTGGTAACACCACTCAAATGCAAATGCAAAATGACATCGAGGAACCTGGAGCTGAAGGCTTTACTGTCAATGACATATTGATGGAGCCCGAAGGCGAGGGAATCTCCATAAATGAAAGTTCAGCCAAAGATGAGTTCAATCTGAGAAATGAACAACTATATGAAGAAGCCTCCCAAATGAGGGAATCTAATCAAACCTCTTCTACACTCCCAGATTTCAATGTAGAGCATGATCACACTAAAGCAGCTGAATCGGAGGTTCCAGTATTTGGTACAAATAACTTTACTGATAATGTCGATAAGCAAGCTGAATTTGAACAGCCAGAAGTCAATAGCACTACCGTTGGACTGGGTGAGAAAGAGCCAGAATCTTTATTCGTTGGAGTTCAAGTTGAAGAACCAGAAGAATCCGACCAAGTTGTTTCCGTATATAAGGAAGGTACTGTCGTAGAAATTGATTTGGCTAACATCATTCTCCCATCACTCGTGGAAGAACCAAGTGAACCTACTGAAGACGAAATTATTTCAGAAAACAACAGATCTGTTATTATTTTGTCCGAATACCCGGAAGATGAACCAGAGGTTGATAGTATTCAACCAACTGAAATTAGGGAACCTGAAACGGTGTCTGTAGAAGAGTGCATTATTTCCGAAATAGATTTCGCTCTAGAAGAAGATGAAACAATCAAGCCAACAAATGTGTACTCGGTAGAAGGTACTCCTGAAGTTTTCACGAACCCAACATTAGAGGTAGTTGAACTTGTTGATGAAACAAATGTTGAAAATGACGAGTTGTCTTCAAGAACAAGCGACAGGAAGAGAAAACTAGATTTAAACGATTTAGGTGAACTTGGTCCTATTAAAAGATTGAAACGATTTATTGGCGGGATTAAACCCGTTAATTGGTTCAAAAAGAAAAATACTGCTTTGGACTATGAAATTCCTATTCCAAGCTTAGAACCGCTTAACGATAATGACAAATATGATCAGGATGCTGAAGATGTAGTTGAAAGCTCGTCTGAGGCGACATCTACAAGCGACAATGATGAAACGTCACAAGAAGAAAAAGCAATCATTGACTTGGAAAATGAAGTTGCGGAAAAATATAATGAAGAATTGGAACAAGAATTGGAACAAGAATTGGAGCAAATAACAGAAACTGAATCTGTCGGGACTATTGACAGGTCTATAGTTAATAATTCCGATTTAATTATTACTGAAGAAGAGCTAACGGATGATATTGTAACCAAACGTGTGTTGAACCTCGATGATAATTCCCAGATAAATGCTGAAGAAAAGAGTGTAACAGAACGCACAGAAAGCGAAGAATCTCCCACGCCACCTAGCCTGCCTAAGATTGTAGGAAAAGTGTTGGGTTTAGAGATAAACGAAAAGGATTTAAGAGAGTTAGAACCTCAGAGATCACTTAGAAGTGGGAACAAATTTGGCGAAAAGTTTACTGAGGTTCCTATCACTACCCAACTTCGGAAAATTTCCGACCACAAGGAACACGATCATTCACACGAACTTCCTCCATCTTCACTGAAGAAAGCTTCTACTAATCAAACGAGACAAACTAGACATTCAAAAGGTCAAACATTGAAGTTAGATATGAAGAAGCAGCGAGAAAGTGTACCCAAATTGCCAGCCTCGAGTTCCCAATCTAGCATAGATCGATCTGATCATCCAGCATTACGAACTAGATCGAAATCCCCACTCAAGAGAAGCTTGCATGAAATCCTTGAAAAAGATAAGGAAACCAAACGTAGAAGGTTAAGATCCGATGATAAAGCGGACGACACAAGAGGACGAAGTAGAGGGAGAGATCCATAGTTCTATAATTGTATAATTTATGTATTCTATCAATCTAAATATGTACAATGGACATGATAAGTTATAATGCTAACGAAATGCAAATTGAGCTCAGATTCACCCGGCTATCAACCAAGCGCCGTCAATCATATAATGTGCGACATGGCGAATTCATAAACACTAAAGAATATCATGTTGGTGATAAATGTTCTGGTGATAGACATCCCTAGTCCTCTGAATAAACGCTTATTCAATTTTTCAATTTTTCTACACTTTTTGGGGAATGGCTCTAGTCCCTGTTGTTTCCGTAGGATATTTGCTACCGCATCTTTTTGTATTAGGGATTTGGTTGTATCAATAGGGAAGACAAAGATCCATCCAAACACTCCTGAAAGGCCACCTGAAAGCAAAATTGATACTTGTGATGATTTGGTTGGGTCCTTGTTTATAAGCTGGTTCATGACATATTTCATTGACTCATAAACAGAATAGTAGATGGCAGAGCCAAGACTATCACGAATGAAGTGATAGCGAAATCCCGCATAAAGTCCCGAGACTCCATCATATTTAATTATCTGTTTCGCTATCTGAAGTGTAGATGGTGTGTACTCTTGGTTAATAGTTTGTAAGGCCTTTGGAAACTCATTCATAGACTTGTTCTGCACTAGGCGGAAGATCTGGGCGTACACCTTGGTGTATTCAAACGGGCACGCTAGAAACGAAGTGACTCCCCCACCAATAGCTCCCGATATAAAGCACACGGGTATGTTTCGTATGAATGGGTGCTGTGTAGGTTTTGAAGCATCTGCAAATTGGTACAACGCAGAATAGGTGTAGGGCTTTATATTACTGAATACACTGACGGAGATAGACCGCATAATGGAGGATGAGATCAAAGGTGCCCATATTCCCCTAAAAAATCCCCCCAACCCTTCAGCACGGTACGATTTGCTAATACAATCCCAGTAACTGGTAAAGTTTTTGTGGGTTTGCATTCTCGTCTTGATGGTGTCGAGTGGAAACCCCACAAACACCGATATTAACGAGGATCCATAAGCTATGGCAGTACTCCTTATTGGTTGTAATTCTGGAGGGAAAACATGGTACGCTTTGGAGTAATCTATTTGGCCTGTGATAGCGGGAATGCCTTCAGATTGGCTATTTGAGCTCATCAACCACCGCTAGCTGTGTTTAGCACTACAAGTTTCAATTAGCACGGTGGGAAGGAAATTCAAACAAGGTGAAACTAAGTTAAGGTTACGTTTAAGGTAACTTCCTTGTGAAAAATCGTTTTTCCGGACAATTCGCTCGCTTGGACCCAATTACAAGGAGATCAACACAAATTCGCCCACTTCAACTACAGTACGATAAAAATACCTGAAACAGCTCTTTTCCGGGTTATTGATTACATCTACACGCATGTTATAGGTCTATCGGACTTCTCACCATCGGAGAAACCCGGTATCTACACGACAAAACTTTATCTTGTTAACAAACAACACATTGAATATTTACAGGGGGATATTGGACTATTGAAATATGATGGTGAACATGTGGAGTAGTTTGATAGAGGCGACTGATGGCTATGTGGAGGTGAAATTTTTTTTTTTTGAAAAAAATCTGAAATTCCGTAGTCGAATACAACTCAATGCTCAGGTTTAATGGATGGTATTGAAGTGCAGTATTGGTTTACCATGTTGATGTTAAAGAATACGTAGTCATTATTGATGTGATTGTCACTTGAAACAGTGTTAAAAACAGATGCTTGAACCTGTCTATGCAGTATGAACGACAAAATGCGGTATAGAGGAGTTGCAACCAAAGTGCAACGGCATGGGGCACCACATTTCCTAATAACCTCTTCTTCTGGCATCAGTAACTTGACTCATCAAGTCTTTGAACCCATCAGAGAACTTCCGTCTCCACCAATCTCTCTTCATTTGTTTTCTCAATTTGGCCGGACGGACGTATCTGGATTGAAGCTTTTGTAATGGTCTAATCCGATTTTGCGAGATGACTTGTTTCATATTGGCTAACGCTCTGTTTAAGTTACCGTAATTGACGTCTACAACTCTACCAGCCATAGGACCCTGGATTCTGATGTTCTTGGCCACATCTCTTGGATGGGGGATGATTTCGCCTAAACCATATTCATTTGATTTGGAGTTTAAATACAAGTTGTCTGGGGTCTCTAAGGAACTGTTTAATAACTCGTTGATATCTTTAACACTGTCGCTATTATCATTTTTTGTACCTTGTTGAACTGCTCGACTTAACTGGTCGAAACTGGAATTGAATCGGGCGAAAATGAAAGAGTATGGAGCACTGGCGCCTGGGGCTACAAAACCTCTACTAATCGCACTTTTAAACATGATCTGTAACGTTGGGTGCTCTGGGTCTGTATTAGCTTTGTTCCACAAATCGAAAATTTTCACCTCCACCAGGGTAAAATGTGTCACGTGATATAATCGTCATACCGGATATGAATTCCGGTAATTTATCGAGCGAACGGTTGTGGTCGGGTAAGTACTGGCTTAAGCCAGACTAAGTCTACTGCGATTCTCAGAACTATCTTGATGCGCAGTAATTGTTGACGTCATTTAGAGCAGATAATATACATCATTTTAGTGCAGAATAATTAGCAAGAAGTTTATGAGGTGAGACTGTTTCTAGCATGGATTTGACAAATATGCCATAGAATTAACCATCATGACCTAAACTACGACTCATTCCTGCCAAAACCACAATCTCCACGATACCAAGCACCCCCAAATCTTGTTCTTCAACTTAGTGAAATGAACTGGATAAATTCACGTGACAGGAGCTGCAAGTTTTTAAGTTGCTATTTAAGGGGAAGTGTACAGGGACCTTACTCCATAAAAGAAGGTTCCATTGGGCGAAGTCAAGTGCACAAACAAAACATCTATTGTAATTCTGTTGTGCTGTTAAATGAATAGAAGAACAGATGAAGTATAATGCGAATATAATTTCGACAATTTTATTTGAGTCGGATAACGTAGTGGTATATAAGATCCCTCCTGGTGATAGATGGAACTTAATTAGGGATAATGTTGTGTGGAGAGGAAATTTTCGATTGATTGAGGAAGAAACGATTCCGGACGATAAAGAAACAAACGAGGAAATCTCCCAGTCGCACAATGTGCGCACACCATTTCTGGGGTTGCGAGCCAAAGTAGAGCTATACAATACTATCAATGATGAAGAGGTCGCTTGGGGTGAAGTTTGGTATAATCCTCTTGATAGAGGAGTGCCAATTGCAAATAATAACCAAGAAACCATTCAGATGAGCCATTCGATTCGAGAATACAAGATCATTGCTCAGTTGCCTGGTTCTGGGTATTGTCCATTGAAAAGCTACGAAGACGATGACGATGAAGATCTCAGACTCCAAATTGCATTAGGTTTACGATTCGAGCAGTTTGCTGCGATTTCGTTCTTGGAAAGCTTATCTCTTTATAAAAGAAGATTTAGGAGCTACCAGGAGCAAAATGCTTTGCAGCCAAATGAGGTTAATAATAATTCAGCCACTGAATCTGCGGAGCATAAGCAGAGTAAGGAAAATCACAAACAGCAAAAAGATAATGAAGAAGAAGAAGAAGAAGACGACGACGATGAATTTGGCGACTTTGTGTCTAATTAATCTTTGTAATATACTAACAAGACCTAAAATTAACCAATTATAGAGTATACATACATAGCAAATCATTCTTGATTTATCATTTTAATGAAATTTCTAATTTCTCTATATATATTCCCTATTTAAATGCAATCAAAATTATTATGTAAATAAATGCTAACTTAATGTTTTTTTGTCTTATAGTACATTTTTTGAATCAAAGGATGATGCTCCCTCAATTCCTTATTCTTGTCCTTCTTGTATTCGACGTATGCCATATCTTCACCACCTGCCAAACCTGCTAATGATCCAGCAGTTCTAGTGGCTTGTGACTGCTCTAACCGCTGTCTCTTCTCCGAAGAAATGAAATTGGTATCAATATCATCCCCAACATCAATGTTTGCCGCATCTTCATTCTGTAACAACACTTGTTGTAACAATTCTCTTCTTTCTCTTGGAGTAGAATATGCCAAGTCTGGTAACTGTTCCATACCACTCAAATGGGTGATAACCTTAAATGCATAACCTTGATCAACAAGGAATGCTTGACGTTTAGTTGAATAATACATCTCCTGTGTATCTTTGGATACTAATGAGTAGAAAAATGCGTTAAACCCTTCATCATTACGTCTTTTTGCTCTTAAAATACGCCCTAAACGTTGAGCTTCTTGTCTTCTAGACCCATAATGTGATGAAATTTGAATTAAGCATGTTGCTTCAGGTAAATCAATAGAGGTATCCCCGACTTTCGAAAGGAAAATGGTATTAATTAAATCGTTGTGTTGGAAATTTTGTAAAATTTTCATTCTTTCCTGTTGTCCAGTTCCCCCGTAAATGAAAGGCTTTCCTAATTTCTTTGCATACTCTTGTAATGCACACACATTGTCTGAAAAGACGATGATTTTATCACCCCTCTTTTCGTGGTAATGAATCAAGAATTGACATGCCTGGAACTTTGTTGGGTTCATGATATACAAGAGCATTCTCTTTCTTGCCGTTTCCTTCAAGTATTCTTGATAGAACTCCGATGTCATTGGACACCAAACTTCAGCACATTGCACATTAGCAATATGACCCTTTTGCGCTAAATCCATCCAATTTGCTTCGTATAATTTTGGACCAATCAAGAAATTCAAATCAGCAATCTTATCATCTTCTCTGACCAAAGTAGCTGTCAAACCCAACTTGGCGTGTGCAGCAATAGTCGTCACCACTCTTCTGAACATGGCAGCAGGAACCACATGCACCTCATCTAGAATAATGAACCCCCATTCTCGAGACCGCAAGAAATCCATAACTTTTTGCGAATCATGCGACCTATTACGAGTATTAGCAACCATCGAATAAGTGGAAACAACTAATCCTGCTTCTGTGGCAAACATTTCTTTATTTTCAGATGTAAATACAGCAACACTTTCAGGCTGAATGGTACACCATTGTAAAAACTGTTGACGCCATTGCATCACCGAAACCGATGATGTACACAAAACAATCACAGACTTCTTGATGGTACATGCAGCGGTGATACCAACCAACGTTTTTCCAGCACCACAGGGCAAAACAATTACACCAGATCTTGCCCGTCCATTACCAAACATTTTTGACAAAGATTTTTCTTGGTAAGGTCTAATTTGCGTCGAGGGCTTCAAGTCTATCTCCAACTCTGCATTCCGCAAATCGTTACGGAAGTCATATTCTTCCAACACAGGATATTCAATGATTTGACATCTTCTCTTAACGATTTCCACCGAATCGTTGGAGATTTCAAACGAGTGTACGGTATCCATATCGTCGTCGTCGTCTTTATTTCCTACTACGGAGGCAAAAATGTCTTCTACGTCGTCCTTCTTTTTGTCGTCATCGTGAGGTTTGATACCATTGATGATATCGGCGGGATTAGGCTTGTCCTGGATGGAGGCAGTCAAACCATTGCTTGTGGTTGTGTTCTCCGACGAGTGGATTCTCAAAGGTCCGATTACGGGATCCTTCAATAACATTTGCAAGATATCGGCTTGGGTACTTTCAAGGAAGTAACGATTATTTTTCAACACCAATTTGATTTTCCCATAGGAAATAGTAGCGCTTCTGATAAAATTGACAATAGACTCTGGAACCGGTACTTTTGACAACCGATTCAACACAGAAATGATATCGTCCGTTTCCAACCCCACAGATACAGCCGCATACAACGAGTACATATTGATCCCATACTCGTGAATGTGCGATGGCCGCGAAATAGGTTCAGCAATTGTAGTTAAAAAGTCTTGTGCCTGTTCAGCCAAAGGTGAAAAAGACTCCAAAATGATTCTCAAGTCGATAGGCGAGATCCAGATGGGTCTACTGAAGTGGTCGGGTTTCAATTTTAGATACGAAAAGTCTGATTTTCCAAACGCTTTAGACACGGCATCAGGGACATAATCTGGAGGCAATTCTGGGGTGAAATCGATCAATTCTTCGTCTGAGTAGCTCTTGTCTTCAATGCTCAGCTTAATAGTGTCTACGGTCTCTCTAGCCCTACGTTTTCTTGCCTGCTTATCGGTGGCACCATTGGTTGGTCGTTTCTTCTGCGGTTTAGAACCATAACTATAATCATCGTCCTGTTTGTCGGGTTCATCAAACGAATCGTCTGAGAAGTTCCCGTCGGCGAGTTCAGCATAGTTAGGTTGTCCCGATCTACTGCTCATATTGCACTGAAGAAGAGAGTATAAGTTTAATAATCTGATTTAATTTTTCTTCCTCTAACTTTAAGTTCTGGTTAATATACACTCCGTATATTAGAGCAGAGTAAGGCACCAGATCTAAAGGTGTATAGGTCTACTTAGTAGTACGACTTGAGATATATTACACAAGTATAAAGTATATATTCTATATTACAATGAACTCCAACGAAAATACAACGAAATTAGTATGTATCAGCAATTATTTGATAGCAATCAAACCAAACGTAGACGATTAATCTTCAAACTTGTAGGAACCAGATGCAAAGGTGATGGATCCTCCTCTATAAGCACCTCTTTTCATTTTGTTTTTGTTCTTGGTGAAATCTTTGCCTCTGACCTGTAAAAGCTTTTCGTTAGCTTTTTCACCCCAAGTTCCTGCGGCACCTTTGTAGGTGTTGTCCTGTAAAACGCTGTCTTGGAAGGAGATTTTAGATCTGTCGATACGGGAAAAGTGTTTTCTTTGTCCTGGTTTCAATTCTTCTTCTGGGGCAGCAGCTATTCCATTTGGTTCTGGGGAGGATGAGGTGGAGGAAATGGATTCGGTTTGGGAGGATGAATGGTCTTGTTTTTGCTTTTTAGATGGCTTTTCGTCTTCAGAAACAGACTTTCTCTTTTTGGAGTCTTCTTCTGCATCTGAGTCTGAGTCTGAGTCGGAATCTGAGTCGGAATCTGAGTCTGAGGAATCAGAGGAATCAGAATCGGAGGAATCAGATGAATCAGAATCAGAAGAATCGGAATCTGAGGAATCTGAGGAATCTGAGCTAGAGTCGGAATCGGAATCGGAATCGGAAGAATCGGAATCTGAATCAGAAGAGGAATCTGAATCAGATTCAGAATCGCTGGAAGATTCAGAATCGCTAGAAGATTCTGCATCTTTTTTGTCTTCTTCTTCATCTTCATCGGAGGAATCTTCATCAGAAGAGTCTTTCTTGTCTTCTTTAGATGATTCTTTGTCATCTTCGTCTTCAGAGTCTTCCGATGAGTCGTCTTCGTCTTCATCTTCAGAGTCTTTCTTTTCTTCTTCATCAGAAGAATCTTTTTCATCTTCGTCGTCAGACGAGTCTGAAGAATCAGAGCTAGAAGAATCTTCATCGTCATCTTCTTTGTCATCTTCTTTGTCATCCTCATCGCTGTCTTCATCTTCATCTTCATCTTCATCTTCATCCTCATCGCTGTCTTCCTCTTCATCACTGTCTTCGTCTGAAGAGTCCTCATCTTCTACTTTTTCGTCTTCATCTTCGTCTTCATCAGATTCATCGCTTGAGTCTCTCATATCAACATCTTCACTGCCAACTTTGTGGTTCAAAATATCTTCCAAGTTCTTATCTACTTTGACTAGTTCAATTTCATAGTGATCGATTTGTTTTTGCAAACTTTTGCACACTTTGGATAACTCATCATCTCTAGACAAATAGTCCTTGATGTAGGCTAATACAATCTCTCTCGAAACACCCATGTTGCTTGATATAATAGAAGTTGCAAAAGTTAGCTAGAAAGAAAAAACGAGATGAGCGGCTTAAAAAGAAAAACCTTTAAAAGAAGAGCTCACGTGAGTACAAAGCAATTTGGCTGCAAAATTTATAACATCTAAACACTTAAAATCTATCTATAGGGAATATATAGCGGAGGAGAGGAGCCAGGGAATGTCTATACCGAGGCTTGTTCGACGTAAAGGATGTGGCATTATTCCTGTAAAATTCGTCGAGTTATCGATGAAAATCGAAAATGGCTGCGAAATGTCCGCTTTTAGCTATGCAAACTTTCAAAGGCTGCTAGCTAATAAAAGACTTATAACTTCCCGTAATAACCATATCTAAACTGCCCGCTCAACAATCTCTCTTCTTGAGCCTCAAAGATCTTTTTTCTGTCGGATTTGTTCTGGATTTGAATATCTTGTGCCAAAACTTCCTTCTTGAAAGTGTCGATTCTCAATTTAGTAAAGTTGTCGACAATCTTGACAATTTCGTCAGGATGCTCACCGTTAACCAAGTGTTCTCCGATAGGAATGTCGATGGCTTGTGCCAAATATTGCGGTGGAATAGCCTTTCTGATGTAAGGAATCGATTCGGGAGGATTCCACTTACCATTAGTGGCAACAACGTGACATACAGGCACTCTAAGTAACTCCAAACATTTCACACCTAAGACAAGCGAATAGGCCGACCCCAAGTAAGTAGCCATTTGGTTCAAAGTTGAAGTTTTAGTCTTGTATCTAATTTCTCCATCAGGCTTAACTACGGTATATAACTCATCCTCCATAAAGTCGCGCTGGACCTCTGGATGCAAGGTTTTGTAAAATGAGAAGCTCTTAAAATACTCATCGAAATCGTCCTGCGAATCAAAATCATCAATAATAAGACTAGATATTTTTCCGAAAAGCTTGATAAATTTATCCGTATATTTATCATCATGGAATAATACCGCTTCGATGGGGATAACTGAATCTACTACATTGGGGTCATAAAACCCTGCCATAACTACACCATGCCCACCTAACGAGTGGCCAATCAAGATGTTTCTACTACTATAATCGTTTTTGAAATCACCAGTGGAGTTCTGCTCATGCTTAATAACTTGCAACAAATCTTTTCCACCTTCATCCCAACGATAAATACTCCCCAACTTTCCTGCATTTAACAAAGCGGAATCACCATGGCCAGCAGCATCCACCGAAATCACCGAGTCCAAATACCACCCATTCTGGCGGGAAATCTGGTACAATTTATTGATATGATACTTCCAGATGGACTTGTTCATTCCGGTACCATGACTGAAAACAAAATTAATTTTTATGGCATCTGGAGGTGGAGCTAAAGTAGACTTGTATTTATTGTACACCAAATTCAAGACATCCGATTGAAGAATAGTGGAACCACTACTTCTTGGGCCATAAGCCTCGATAGTTTTCTTTTCTAAAGTATACATGATGAAAAACAACTTCCACAAGCAAGACTACTAAAATGGTACAGTTTATATAGCAAAGAACGATAGTATAATTTGTACGTCTAACCCCGATTTTCAGTTGCCGAGGATAAACGAAAAGCAGTTTTCCAGACAGAAATTAATATCACAGTCAACAGTCACAGAAACGTATTTGGCCGAAGGTAATGAAATTACGATACGTTGGTGGTACATGGAGGGTTATCTACGCAATCACACGTTGTTGTGACTGAGGTAATCCAAACGGTTGGATTTACGTCGGCCATTGTAATTGCCGATAAGTGCAGGCCATCGGCTGTAGCCTAAAGCTTGTAGATAATGGATTAAAGATTAAGATTAAGATTAAGAATGGATACAGATTTACAATTGAGAATCTTAATTCTAACAAACACTAATTGAACATATGAGCAACAATTACATGGATACTAGTAAGGTGGTTAAACAAAGTGTGAATGCAGATAAAAGTAAAGTCCGAACTCTGCGAAATGCAATCATGTACAGATATCATATATCATATGTAATCTAGTAAACTCCGTATCTACGTAAACATCCAAATCCAGATCATGCGTAAGCAAAGGAAACAACCGAAACGGAGCCACAAATGCACATTTCGCAAGTTTCACAACTTGAGGGGACGACAGATATGATATGGCATTAGTCCATCGGCTGCAAACGTTTATTTCGGTAAGAGTCAATCCTATACATAGCATCATCAACACATTGCGGCGGTGATTAGAACATGAAACTTAGTTTCACTTGCCAAGGAGATTGAACGGAATCAACGGAGTTATCCTTCTGATACCAACCATCACCATTCCATAGTTTACCCATTTACCATCACCGCTAGTATTAACTAATTCGGAGTAGTAATTGTGTAGCACAAACACTAATGGTTATTGATTAATGTTTGCAAATGAAATCATATTTAGAATGTAAGCATTAAACGTTTCAATTCCTCACATACAGTATTCCAGTAGTATATATTTAAAGTTATCTATATAATAGTGTCTTGTATGTGTAGTCGTTTAACAAAGCTATGACGCACATGAGATGGTCCGAAAAACTGGGGTAGATAAAATTTTCATGTCGCACCGTTAAAGAAAAGAACCGAATCTACAGTATACGATCCTCCAATTTATACGAGGAAAGAGTGAAAAAATCTCAACTAAAGCTTTAGTTTTTCCAGAATGACAAATAAAATCACCATACTCCGAACTGTGAAGCAAGTTAGACAGTGGAGATTACAATGTTACAAACATAATCAAACCGTAGGGTTTGTTCCTACTATGGGTGCTCTACATGATGGTCATCGCTCTTTGGTGGATCAGTCTTTACTTGAAAATGACAAAACCATCGTTTCCATTTTTGTAAACCCAAGTCAGTTTGCTCCCCATGAAGATTTAGATGCGTATCCGAGAACTTTGGACTCAGATTTGGCCATTTTACAAGATAATGTACAAAACAACAAGATAGTTGATGCTGTTTTCGTTCCGAAAGTTTCAGAAATGTATCCCTCGGGAATAAATCTTGATGTTTCACAGCAAAAAGGTGCCTTTGTTTCCGTGTTAGGTAGTTCCGAACAATTGGAAGGGGTTTCAAGACCACATTTCTTTAGAGGTGTCGCTACAATTGTCACCAAATTACTTAATATCGTTACCCCAACGAACATATATTTCGGCCAGAAAGATGCTCAACAATGCGTGGTAATAAAACGGTTGGTAAAAGACTTGATGATTGACACCAATGTCAGAGTCATGCCCACTAAAAGAGAACCTAGTGGGTTAGCGTTATCCTCCCGTAATGCTTATTTATCCGAGGAAATCAAACGTGAAAGTTCTATCATTTTCCAAGCCTTAACAGCCGGAGAAGAGTTCTACTTAGCTAATAAATCTAACGGTAAAGTTGACGCTTCCCAAGTATTGGATTTGGTAAAACAAAAATTACTGCAACAACCACATTTTAATATAGAATATATTGCCGTTTCTCACCCAGAAACCTTGCAAGATTTAGAATACGTTGAACCAGGTACTGGAGCTATTATTTCCACAGCTGTTAGAGTTCCCAAAGAAAATAGTACAGAATTCGCTAGATTAATCGATAATGTTGTGCTTTATTAATTATTATAAACCTTAAACTGTATATATTGCTCTTTTGCATAGTTTTGATAGATTTGCTGTATAATAAATTACGATCTTTTACGGAATAACTTGCATCTTTAATTAGAATGGTTTTCTTAGTTTAAAGCCCTTGTTGGTATTTTTAACTTGTGCAATCTTCTTCTTTTTGAAAAGTCTGGAATTCTTCAATTCAGCATACGTTAAAGTATCTTTATCAATCCTAGATTGTAATTCTCTCTTATCTATCAAATTAGAAGGCAACTTTTCTTGATACTTTTTGAGATAATGATCAGGAATATTGTAATAAATATACCCAAATTCTAGCAACCAAACAGGATTGATACAAGTAACATAGTTCATGTATTCCTTGGAAGTCAATACTAGTTCATGATAGATAACATATGGAGACGAAAGATTACTGCCGTTCAAACTACTTGTAGGATGCAAGTACATCTTCATATACTTATGCCGTAAATTCATAAACTCCGGACTTCCATGAACATTGACCTTCATCAATTTAGCCAGCTGCTGGTAGAATGATGCACACAAACACTTTTTAATATTTTCATCGTTGGTTGATCTTATCAAAGGGAACTTATTCTTCTTCATAATCAATTGTAGTTGAATTTTGATGTCTTTTGCCCGCAATAAAGACTTCAATTGTAAGAAATTCTTATTACACCATTGATTGATTTTAGAATAGTTATTTTTCAATCGTTTAAGATTTTGTTCCCATTGATTGTAGACGTTCAAAAGCGTCAAATGATCCGATTCACTAACATAGAACTTTTCCCGAATCATATCAGCTTCTTGGGTACGTTCTTTGGGACGGTAATATACTGGGGGAACAGATAACATAGCGACAATGGTAATTATGTCTTCCGAACATTGGAACTCAGGTTTACATGAAAGTAAAATAGTTTTAGCTAAGGTAGGTTCCATGGGGAAATTTGTCATGGACTTACCCAAATCGGTTAGTTCACCTAAATTGTCTAGAGCTCCTATGGCCCATAAATCATAAAGCGAACAGTTCAACAAATCTTGAGGTGGTGAATCTAGGAATGGAAATTGGTTCACATCTTGTACTTTTAGCGATTTCAAAAGTAGCATAACGTTACTCAAATTTGTCCGCTGGATTTCTGGAATTGGCTGCAAATACATCTTCTCGGGCTCCATGGCCCTTTCTGTGTACAAACGATAAGCAATACCGGGTCCAGTTCTCCCAGCTCTACCACTTCTCTGTTGGGCATTTGCAACCGAAATGGGAATCACTTGTAAAGCATCCATTCCAAGTTTGGCATTATAGACTTTCATTTTGACTAATCCCGCATCGATAACGTACTTGACACCATCTACAGTTAACGATGTTTCGGCGATGTTTGTGGCAACAACCACCTTTCTTCTTTGATCGTTTTTCTTGTTGAAAATCTTCTTTTGTAAATCAGCAGGCAAACTAGAATAGATGGGAAATATATCTAGTGGAGGAGGATTATCTAACAAGCTTAGTTTCTCCTTCAAAACCTCGCAAGTCATTTCGATATCTTCTTGCCCAGTCATAAACACCAAAATATCCCCATCGTTTCCGTGGTGACTGTTTTGCAAATGTATCGTTAAGATTTGTTTTACGGTAGCTTCCACATAATCATTACAGCTAGTCTTACTGTAAAACACATCAACTGGAAAGGTTCTTCCGGGAATGGTGTACTGAGGAGCTTCGCCGAAGAACTTGGTAAACCTATCAGCATTCATGGTAGCAGAGGTAACGATCAACTTTAGGTCCTTTCTTCTGCTTATTAGTTGCTTAAATAGCCCAAGTAAGATATCTGTGTTTAGCGATCTTTCGTGGGCTTCATCCATGATTACACACAGATAGCTTTCTAGTAATGGGTCTGTTAAAAGTTCTCTCAACAATACCCCTTCTGTCATGTACTTTATTATAGTCTTTCTCGAGTCAGTTCTGTCTTCGAATCTGATTGAGTATCCAACCTCTTCACCTAGTTTGACGTTCATTTCCTCGCTGACTCTTTTGGCAACCGACATCGCAGCTACCCTACGGGGTTGCGTACAACCTATCATTCGTTTACTTCCACTGGTGGCTATATTGGCTCCGAATCCTTCTTCGAACAAGTACTGGGTCAATTGGGTTGTTTTACCGGAACCAGTTTCACCAATCACAATTGTGACTTGGTTTTCCATGATAGTTCTAACTAGGTTTTCTCTAACAGCAAACGCAGGTAACATTCTTCTTTGTCTTTGTATCGAAGCAAAAGACTCTACGTCTGCTTCCTTATCTTCAACTGACGTCTCAACAGACTCTTCTTCTTCGTTTACTCCTAGTACGTTTCCTATCAGAGTACCAGATAAACCAGTAGTTTCTTGTGCCCGTTTTGCTCTTTCTTTCTTAGACTTTTTGTCTTGAACTAGAAAACTGCCTCGTTTGGCCGATAGAGCCAATTCTGATGTTTCGTCCTTCACTGGATTGACTGTAGCACCGATACTTCGTATATTAGTCCCACCTTCAATTTGAAATTGCAAGTATTCCTTTGAATCTTCAAGAAATGGAGGAACAAAGAAATGTGATTCCAATGGTATCGACAACAAATCGTTCGCTCCAGACTGCTCGTGGTCATAATCTACGTATTCTCCTGTTACTTCATCAAATTGGCCCCCCGATAAGTTCGTATTGCGGAATGTTCTTGGCTTGATAACTTTTGTAGGTTTGTATTCGTCTTCCTCAAAGTCGTCATAGCCAGCATGTTCAACTTCGTCATTCATATACCATGCTCTGTCATTCTCAACATCCTGAAACGTATCTTCGGCTGTTTTCAAGTCTTGATAGTCGTCCATTTCCACAGGTATGGGGTTAGAGTTTCCTGCCTCTATTTTTGCTAAATCAGCCAAGGAAACTTGTGGTTTAGGTTTAAAAGACAGCACTTTCGGCAATTCTTCGACCTGTGGCGGTGTTTTAGTGCTAGCAGTGTCGTCAGTTTTAATTCTTTGGGCGATTTCCTTATCTATGCGCTTGAACTTTGTTATCTTCGGTTTCACAGGAGCACTAGAAGGCAAATCAATATCTTCTAAATCAAGCCCCACTGTGCCCATAGACGCAGAATTTGCTAATTTTTTGAATTTGGCGGGTTCTTTCGAAGAAACTTCGTCTTGAAGCATATCTTCATCGTCGAATGATAACGCAAGTGCCGGTTTTTTCTTTTGTTTGGCGCTTTTCTCAGTGGATTTCAACGGTACCACGCTGGAATCGTCCTGGAGCAATCTCGATTGCAAGTTATTGATGTTATCGCTGATTAGATCGTATATTTGCTTGCAGTGTTCGGGATCAGTTAAACCGAGAACCTTAACGTAAGTCGAGAAGGAGTCATATCCGTTATTTTTGCGGTAAAATTGCACAACTGATTTGGCCAAGTTGGAATTGACCAGCTTATTAAGATATAGAGACAATCTCTCAGTAAGAACAGTGAGAATATCTCGCAGGACAGACATCTGGCAAAAGAAACATCTGTTGACATCAGACGATGCGATGCGATGAGCATCGCATAAATTCAGGCACACACTCATAACCAGAACTAAGTATTTAAAATTTATTTCTTCTTGAAGACGTTGGCTTTCTGACGGTATGAGCAGCATTAACAAGCGGTTGTCGGTGTACTTCAAGCACCATGTGGTTGCCACTATCAAGGTGACTCCGCCTCCGAGCAATAGCAACGAAGTGAACCATCTTTTTCACAATTTTAAGACTGTAGGCAATCTCGAGTACTTCCATATGCAGCGAGACAGAACCAAGATCAACACCTATGGGCCCATGCTATCGTTGGTGTACAACCCTACCACGAGACAGTCGTTGCTTGGGTCCATGTTGTACTCGCGAAATCAGAACTTGAGTTTAGTGGCTATTGAAAAGGACGAGGTTCTAGCCTCTAAGCAGCAAGTACTAATGGATAGATTACACCTGCTTCTAGCTATCCCACGATACTCGTTTATTGAAAACGACGACGAATACTCGGGGAGAAGGTTGCAGATCCCTTTTAAACACCAGTTGACCCACCAAGGGTTGAAATACGGTAATCGTTATGAATTGAACAGTTCAACTGTAGATAACCAGTTTGTTAGTATACAAACTAGCGAAAATAATTTGTTTGGTGACTTTAACGATTTCAAAGCCAACACTCGGTTCAATTTCCAAAAGTTTCACAAATTCGATAACATCGTCTGTAGTAAAGGCGTGGAGTCTATAAATAGTCTAATTGGTCACAAAAAATTGCAGCAATGCGATACATCTGTCTCCAACTCTCAGTTGGTAGATTTAAATTACAAGTTCCCAGTTAACACAAGCATTCTGGAGGGGAAAGGGTTTCAAGGTTTCTATAGTTAATTACAAATTTATTTCTATAGTGTAATATATGGGTTATACATTTATTATGCTAACACGACTTGCAAAGTCATAAGTAATGGTACAATTGTATACAGACAGTATACGAAACGGATCATTACACGCCTGAGATTCGGATATACGATGTTTTCGCGGTAATGGACCGTCTAAGAACTCTTCCCTGGTGTCTATCTCGTAGGCTTGGTGACTGCTTCCAAGTCTTTTTCCAAGATTTCGTTCAAGTAGTTCAATCCAATCTGCTGTTTGAGCAACACCTTGGATAGCTTTGCAATCACTTCGTCGGTGTTGGCCTCCTTTTTGGCAGAAGGTTCAGTGGCTTGAGTTTTGTCCATCGATTGGTTCATTATGCTGATGGAGTTGTCAAATTGGTTATTCAAGTCGTCGGCTCGATCTTTCAATATGGCTAATCTGGCAAAGATGTCGTTCAATTTGCCAATGGAGCTGTTGGGGTCGTTCAATTTGCTGTTCAAGAGATCAAATTGTTTCGAGATCTCTTCTTCCTCGGGCAAGAGCGGATATCCTTTCAATTTGAGAATGGCCAAAACCGTGGCCAACCTTAATAATCTTCTCGATAACTTGGTATGTCTTGCTTTGGCTCTCAATATTCTTGTGGTATTGTCCAAGTCGTGCTTGGATGACAATTGCTGCTGTCTTTGGTAGATATTGTTTAACAACACTCTCGACTTGCCAACATGATCTATTTGCGTCTCCACTCTTTGTGCTACGTCTTCAAACGAGGTTACTTTCACAGGATAATGCAATGGCGACGGTCTTTCGTTCATCGCCTTGTCCCATTCTTCTGGGGTCTCGTTATTGGGTCTGGGCTGGTTCATCAAAACCGTGATTTCTTGTTCGCTGAGCTTATTGTAAAAATGGCTGTTTAAAATGCATTTGGGAGAAGTAGGATCCCATTGCTCTTTGACCTTCACTAGCTGGTCGTTTATTGCGGGGGCATAGGTGTTTATACTGGTATTGGCTTGTAAATTCGCGCTCGCATTCAAGTTGCCCATGGAATTCAAGTTGGATGCGTTGGTGGTGTTGGCAGGTTTATTTGTTGTCCAACCAAACGAAGGTTGTGGGTTATTTATGTTATTATTTCCAAAGAGTCCACCTTGTTGCTGTTGTTGTTGTGGCTGCTGTTGTTGCTGTTGCTGCTGCTGTTGTTGGTTACCAAATAAACCGCCAGAGGTATTGGTGGCATTGTTTCCAAATAAACCTCCTGTAGTGGCTCCGGTGTTGTTATTCATAGTGTTGCCAAATAAGCCGCCAGTGGTTCCGGTTGTGGCTGGTTTTGCTCCAAAGAGACCGCCAGACGTGGCTCCAGTGTTTGAGGTATTGCTGCTACCAAATAAACCTCCAGTGGTTGCGGTATTAGAGGTATTGTTTCCAAATAAACCGCCAGATCCAGTACTGGCATTATTTGTGCTGCCAAATAACCCGCCGGTAGTGGCAGTAGTGGCCGGTTTGGTACCAAATAACCCGCCTGAAGCCGTGTTGCTGGCGTTGGCGTTGTTGCCGAATAAACCACCGCTGGTGTTTGTGGCCTGGGTGTTTCCAAAACCGCCAAAAGTCGACGGAGCTGTCGAGGTATTGGTGGCGTTACTGGAGCCAAAAGTAGACCCAAATCCTGGTGCTGTGGAAGTATTGGTGCTGCCAAATGCTGGTGCAGTTGAGTTGGAAGTGGCCCCAAATGCTGGTGCCGAGGAATTGGTGGCACTACCAAACCCGGTGGTGGCTGGTTTGGCTCCAAAGAGACCACCAGTGGAGTTTGCGGCAGTATTAGTACCAAACGAGTTGGTTGTGGTACTGGCATTACCTGTATTGGAGCCAAAACTGAATCCAGTGGATGGGGCAGCTGGTTTGGCGCCGAAAGTTGTGGCATTGGAATTGGAGTTACCGCCAAAGAGCCCGCCGCTCGTATTTGTACTTGTTCCAAACATGGCACTACTATCAAGATACTCCTCTGTGTTTGATCTTTGATTGTTTGTTCAGATTTTTCTACACAAAGAATCATCGCAGGTGTGATGACTAAGCGATTACGTAATATTTTCCCATCCTAATTTTTGTCGCTGGGGTGGTGTGGGCCCAGTACGGCGTAGGGGTCAGAATAGCGACAGCTAACTAACTAACCTGAACTGGCAAGGAATTGTACTTGCCCCAGATTTGGGAGGTCTACAAACAATATAAGACTAAGTGTACATTTTCAATATCAAACATACTATATATAGGTAACAAGGCGTAGAATGGTTTCTAACATGAAATAAAATGCAAGACTCATGGCAGCAAAAACTGCTTTTCGGCACTGGTAGCACTGATAGCTGAAAAGCCGGTGGATGAGAATGAGGGCTTATATGAAGGAACTCTCAATTTGCTTGTTTGGCTTCTCTTTGTTTCAAGAACTCCGCAGTAACGGCCTTGTCGTTGGATGTACCCTGGAAAATAGGGTTCTGATTCAAGTGAATCTGTTGCTCAACCCCAGGGATCTTTTTTTCCAACTTCAAGTTGTCGAATACGCACTTATTTAAAACCAGTTCCGAGGCTCTACAATGACCGGTTCTATGGTTTTCCTGCTCCAAACACTCGTAGTGTAACTTGAATTCGTCGAAACAGTACTTATTTATATCTTGTAAGACAGAAATGGCACATCTGGTGACTCTTCTCCCCTCTTTTAAACACTCCAAAGTTCCGCCGTTGTTTTCGGCTTTGCACATCATAAAGTCGTCATTGTATGGTTTACATTTGGCACCAATAAAGTAGGAAGCTGACACCAATGGGGCCGAGGTGGCCCCCACTTCGTCCACTTCTGGGATTTCTTTGGGTAATTGATTCTTGTCAACGTTCTCCCAGTGATGTCTCGAAGTAAATAATTCCCCTAAAACCATGTCGTAGCGCTTAGTTATGTGTGTACTCTTTGTTTGAAAGAATTTTAAATTGACAAAACGATGTATAACGATTGGATGAAAATCGAAAAATTGGTCACGTGACTGTTCACGTGATCGTATCCATTCGATCCTAGCTATAACGAAGCTCAGGGTAGTGGTAAGCTGGTTGTATATTGGCCTATGGGGTGCTATGTATAGAGTGGCGGTGCTATATGTAGAGGGGAGCGAGGTTTATGGAGTGGGTCCAAAAAGTGAAAAAATTTCACTTTCGACCAAAAACAATTGCTTGGAACGAGACCGAAGAGAGTCAATGCAGAACTATTTTGACCAGCTGTTGAGCTAGTGTGTACATGATACTTTTCTAATGGGTTCCAAAACAGCATACCTTCAATTGAGCGATGCATGATCAGATTTGGTGACATTGCGCAAAGTCTTCAGAGAACCACAAGCGTCTAGGAAGCACGGCGTCCCACTGTGCTACGATTTGTATCTTAGAACAGCACTCTTTGTAGTTAAAACTTTCTATTTTAGTCTGAGCTACAATAGCGGGCAGGGTTTGTCTGAGGTCTCTTTTCTCTAATCAATGTCTGTGTAAAGATCCGTGCCTCAAGCATGTAAATCTTTATAAAACAGGCACATCAGTCTCTCAGAGACAGCTAACAAGCGATAAGACGCTGGTAGATATGTAGGAATCTCCTTATGTCCTGCTAAACAACAGGAATGCTATTCCGCAGTCAATGCAATGGCAACTATGATTTACTTGTTAACGCACGCAAGGCATCCGATTCGTGGCCAATCAACTTGTAAATGTTAAGCAACAAGAGGACGTTGTCACTGTCGCCTGTCAGCTTTGCGTTTTTCATTAGATTCTGCAAATGAGCTAGAAATTCCAATTTTAAGCTGGAAATTTTATGCGATAAATAGTTCGAAATGAATGGATTTTTCTCCGTTGGAGGAACGCTTGAAGTAGACAAGTAGTTGAAGAGGTTAGTTATTGATAGATAGAAGCCAGTCAACTGCGACAAGCTGTAGTTGTTCTTATTATTTTCTAAAGCAACTTCAAAATTATCTACTTGGAGCGATAAAATCAAGCTGATTTTGGCCAACGTTTTGATTTTCACCAAAGTCTTTCTGTGCGCGATGATGTTGTTAACCTGGTCAATGGTTAGGTCAAAATTGTGCGAGATTGAAGACAAATCGGCCTTGAAATTGGCCAAATCGTTCAAGATGGTATATATATTGTCATGGCTATTATTAATAGACTTACCCAAAGTTATGAAATCATTGTAGTCGTGATTGACCAAATCCAACAAGTTCTGATTCAAAGATTGTGATAATTGGCTTAATTCTTTCATTAGTACATCGATCGAAGTATAACGATGGTGCTGGAACAAGAATTCATCGATATTTTCGCTGTCAAACTGCTTAAAGTTAGTTTCTAGGATTGATTCGGGTAAGGGAAACTCTTCTGAGTGAATGAGCCCGTTGACTTCATCATTAGGCGATAAAACGTCCATGTCTCCAGGAAGAGGATAGTTGTATTCTTGAACCAGAAGAACGAACATTTAAGAACTTGCGGCGCTACCATGTACCACATTGCGTCTTCCATACGAAGAGGATAAGTGAACGAAACGTTATTAGACGGTTGATTTTTGGGGCTGATAGCGGGCCTTGGGGTAGTTGATGTGTCACCAATAGGGCTGGTTGCAAATAGCAATATATTGTGACCGAAACTAGGTGAGATACAAGGTATCATGGTGAAAACTGCCTAGTACTGTACGTTACTATTTTTAGTCTGCAAGACGTCTTTTCAATCTCCGCGCAAGAAAATCCATTTCTTCATAAACATCGACCTGAGTCGAGCCTTCGAGACAGTTACTATCAAGCAAGTTTACCTCTGAAGACTGTCAATTCAGGTGGGCAAAATTATTTGCGAAAATAGAGAAGACCCAGGAATTAGACCAACTTGGTAGCGCCGATGAGATGCAGTAGTGGAGTCTAACTGTGGTTATGAATCATGCGGCGACTTGGATATAGAAGGTGCTCATGCCGTCTGTCGCCCAATTGTGTACTTATGTCTGTCTGTCTGTTTGTCTATCTGTCTGTTTCAAATCTCGAGAGATGGTCTAGGTGATTTTATAACCGTCACAGACCGCCCCCCAAATATGTACTAGGTCCTAGTAATTCGAAGCAACTTCCTTTTTGATGGAACAATTCGTACTGGTTACATGTATTTCGCATATCCAGGAGAGCCCGAACAATTAGTATAAGAAGCTCCATGCATCAGATTATGTCAATTTGGATCAGCATCCAAGAAGCGCAGTTATTTCAAATTTTGCGCTAATTGATCGGCATTTTCATTCACCGAACAATTATGGTTTGGCAGATGTTTTTACTAACAAAAGAGATTTCATTCAATTGCGAGCGCAATTATCTGTCCAACGGCACTAGTGAAATATAATCATTCTATGTAATCAAACGCCAAATTATGTAGGTGAACCCCTTTACGAGTCATCCAATCGGGATTCTTGTTATCTATCCGTACTAGCATTAATGAAGGATTAACCGAATATATTTTAAGATAAGTGTATGACAAGAAAAGATCTTAAGGTTCACCTGAAGAATTTAAAAGAAACACTGCAGATAAACCAAACAATGTGTTGTTTTTATCTATTTTAACCACAAGCCAGGTTTCTTTATCCCTCAAATATTATTCTTCGTTTAACGAACAAAAATGTTTTGGCAAGTATTAGCGGTGAAATGCAAATAGGTTGTAAGTACACAAACGGTACTGTGCACTTATACGTGCATTCTCATTTTTCCTTCAGGGGTTGCGCGAATAAACCCTTTCTAAGTGATTATTTTTAATGCACATATTATATTTGCTCCGACAGTTGCAGTGAATAAGCATGTGAACATTTCTTCTAAGACTAGTGTCTTTATATGTGGATAATCTGGACGACTTGCTACTACTTTTGAATACCTGAAATGTTCATGCTTTGTTAAGCTCCCATAAGAATGATTTATTGCATCTTGGTCTAGTAGGTTCCTCTATAATATTCCTTCTGATTCAATTCAATTCACGTCGGAAATTTAATTTGGGAGTGTATATAAGCTGATGCTTTAAATAACTCTTACTACTATTACCATTTAAGTTACCATTTTTTTTGCACTAATTATACAAATGCCTCAATAGCTAATTAACCATCGTAATCAGTAAGCATCCCAAGATCTGTCACTTTCTAAAACTAGAAAGGCAGAAACCATTCAAATAGTATTTAATAGCCAGCAGATTTTATGAACTCTCACAAGATCATCTTCAACGATTGCAAATGTATACTAGCCATTGAAGAAATGTGATCTGTGTCTATAATACACACATAAACGCCTCTGGTATCGCTTGAACTAAAATATTTCTTTATTTACCAAGGTACATAAACTTTAATGTTCACACAATAGAGTATAATCATCGTTCATGTTAAAAACCGCGACCTTTATGTCTTACAGAGTGTAATGGTAGAAATTAATAACGTATTTTCACGCAGAAGTCAATACTACCTTCAAATAAATGCACTGCAACTACGAAGCAACGTGCATTGCCTAATACTACTCCCATTACAAATCACCAATGCTCTTGGTTATTTGTAGAAGCTCTATAGTTCAAGGCTTTTATAGTGAACTTGAAATTCATACGAGTAGATGAATGTTGTATAGAAATATGGGAAACAATGAATCGTGTGGTATTACGGAAAAATTGTTTAGTTATAATTTCTCCCCCAATAATAATGGGGTATTGAAGAAAATTTTTCCTCTGAACAGGAATGTTTACAAGAAGAAATTTACAGATCTCTGATGAATTGACTACTGAATTAACACTCTAGTGTGCGGAACACCATGGCCGCTACTATTGACTTCTAGCTGGGCTGTGGCTGGTTTAATGTTGACGTATTGTAGTATCAGACATGCTTTTGGGTGTGTGAGGTAACTTCTTCCGCTAACTTTGTTTTTCAATAATAGAAATTACAAGCGACATATTAATCGTATTGTTAAATATTTCGAAGTCTAAATATATACAACTAACAATAATAATTGAAGATGATTATTCTTGCATTATTGTTTATTGGATAGAGAGTTATTGTCCTGTCAAGCGTATAATTCTCGCCATATCTCTCACAAAATAAGACAAAATAAAAGCGGTATAGTCGGCCCTTAATTAGATATAGTTCCTATTACGAGCCCCTAGGTTTTCCTAATATGAAGAGTTATTGGATCACATTCATGCATGACAAACATAAATAATATTTCTTATGATGCGTTCAAAACAGATACATGAAAATATTACTAATGATAAAAATATTTTTCAATTTCTTCAATAAATAATAATGTGAAATTATATAGAGTAGCAAGCCAGGCTAATCGGACCGTTAAAGGTGCGCAAACCTGGTATACTTCCGGCAGCATTGCTACTATCACCACCCCCATTAATAGTTCTACTCGCAATATTTATAACGAGGCTACACTTACTAAAACAAACACAGAAAAAATATTGTCAAAATATACAAAAAATATTCGCACTACTGTTCAAAAAATATTTCCAAGCTATAAATAATATTAAATAATATTGGAGGGAATATTTCATGCTATAGTTATATAAATAAAGTTACTTCCTAGAGTATTTCCAATAGCTTCTTTATTTTTGCTTTATTCCTGGATAACTATATACTAATATAGCTGGCTTTTCCTTGACCCTAGCTTGCAAACTTTCTCCTCTTCCATTTCGTCAATCGATATATTTTTCCTAGTTAGTAACTGATCCTAATTGACAGATACTATATCTACTTGCGATATCTTTATTACTTCCAGGTAGAAAACCATAGTCCAAGTTACTCTGTATTGTTCGTGATTTTGGCCATTGGTATAATATGTCAACTGCAGTCTACTATTCAAATGTTAATATGTCCATGGAAGAAAAACATACATTACCTCCATTAGCGCAAATCATGCCTCCAGTATCTCAACAGTACCAAGATGTGACCGGTTCAATTCAGCATTCGCCCAAATCGTCCATGCCGCTGGCTAATTCTAACTACTTGGAAACCAAGTATGTAGCAAATCCCCAGCTTGAGGTGTATCCTACAAACACTTCCAACAACGGTGGTGCGACTTTACCAGCGCAAACTCCACCACAACAAATTGTTCCCATGCCCTCCGACAAGTGTATCTGTAAGCAGAGCGCCAACAAAATCCCCCGTCCTAGAAATGCCTTTATTTTGTTCCGTCAAAAGTACCACCAATCAGTGTTGGACGAAGGTAACGTCATCAGAACCAACCCCGAAGTCAGTAGAGAGTTGGGAAGAAGATGGAGAGCCTTGTCAGCTGACGACAAGAACCATTGGAACAACCTAGCTAACGAAGAAAAGAAAAACCACGCAAAGAAGTACCCTGGATACAGATACACCCCAAGAAGAAACGGTAAAGCCAAGAACTGTCCTCATTGCCGTCAAGATTCGCTAAGGCAGTTACAGTTGCATAATCAGCAGGTTATGCAATTCCAGCTGGACCAATACCAGCAGTACCGCCAACTTCAACATCAGCAGAACCAAGTAGTACAAACCCCCCAACAATCGCTTCAGTCGCAGCCATTGTCGCAAGATATACCACAATACCCCAACCAACACTTTGTCATTGCGTCCAATCCATTTCCTCCTCCACCTCCACCACAACACAACCCTCAGTACCAGTTCCCCTTCAGCTACACCAGCGATAACTTCAACCAAGAAAAGTTATCGCCAATCTCCAACGGACAGCAGCTTTCGCAAGCTACAAGTCTTCAATCTCAACCTGCTGGTTCAGGACTCCAACCTTCTTCTACCCCTACAAACACCCATGGCGAGTACATAAACCCCAACCCCCAGTTTGTCATGGGTTCGTACGAGCAAACATTACCTCCACATCAAAGATTCAATTCCTTGCCAACGCCCATAAACTCTAACAACTACGGATTTGACAGCTACAACCAACCACAATAGTTTAAATTAGGTGAGTAGAACTAACGATAAAACATGAATAGAGGCGATCCAGCTATAGTTTACATAATTACATAGTTCCAATTAGAAGAAAGAACATTCGCATTGGTGTACATTCAATAATAATATTTCACACATATTACAGGGTTAGCGCAGTCTAGCCGACCTATGTAGCTCAGTAGCCGACCTATGTAGCCAGCCAGTAGCTTCCACAGTAGTCTATGTTAATAGTCTCGCTTACTACAAGTATTTTCATGTTCTAGTCTCGGTTAGTAGTATTTTTATGTTTATAGTCTCGGTTACTAGAAGTATTTTATGTTTGCTACTTTTGTTATCTACATATCTGCATTTTTTTATCAAACAGCCTCTTCAGACCGAAACGCACAGATCATTCTCCACCTAGTTACTACTCACGGGGACAGCAGGTGTAGGAGAAGATTTTCTGTAGAATGTCTTGGCAAATCGGTATAACGGATCGCTCAAGATAGAGGCTTGTTATCATTCTGTGAGGTTTCTTAATTTACTGACAAATATGCGACTACATCTATCACAGAATTTGCATACAAGTATATTGACGCCTTAACACAGCAACTTCAGGTTGTGGCTGCAGTTTGTGTCAGTGATTTGGACGGTGGAGAAAATGTCTGATGTCCAGTATGTTACTGACAATCATTCAAACCCCGGCTATCAGTGATGGATGCATTTCATTGGGCTGTGGGTAACATCATGTTCCTTTGGATCCAGTTTTGTGCAGAGTACAAGGTACGGTCCAGCCTTGATCAAATTCAACTTTGAGTCATAGTGTAACAGGTATAAGCCACGCATATCAAAGAAGCCATCGCAGAGATAAAATTGATGTCTATTGTTGCTGTCTGTGCAGCATTCCTTCCATGAGAAATAAATTTTCTTACAGCGAAATCTCTTGTAGCGAAGAATTTAAATGGCTACTGTATATGAATTTATCAGATGGACGCCCCTCCTGTTGGTTAAACTGCAAATTGATTGACAATTTTGCAAGCATTGAAACCCCAATGTAGAGTGTTTACGATAGAGTCAACTTTCGACGAACAATAATCTACGATGAGAACGAAATATACGACAGATTTAGATAAGAAAACAATGTAACTTTAAGTATTGTTTTGTAATTCTATGGCACTTTATAACTCGGTAAATCAAATTACACAAAATCTCAACTAAGAAAAAATATTACACAAAACTCCACCAAATCATTTTCCAGGTACCACGAGCCACGCTGAAAAGGCTACTGTTTATACGGCAGATAACGCAGCAATCAACACACACACACAAAATATTTGAAAGCTGCCAATAACCTTTTATTACGTCATAGTTAGTATCACGACTTAGTTTATGCCCTTATCAAGCTTTCATGGTTAGACCTCATCGGCCGAAAGCTAATTGCGTCCCAGCACCCACACAATTTGCATTGAAGCTATTCTTTGCTGCAAAATTAGTGTTTGTGGACATCAGTGTTATTGAAACTATATGCATACCAATATCTATTTAGAGAGCTTTACAAAATATTTGCTTTGCAACATTTACCAGTATAATTGGTAGGGTTTAATAACAGACGGTGGTTGATGTGATACAGCTTACTAACGACGTGGTTATTTAAAAGTAAAATCTAGCAACTTACTACTTCAACAAATTGTTGAACTGAATCTTTCTAGGGTGTAGCACATGAATTACTTTCGGTGGATGTATAACTTGTCTTCAATTTTCTAATCCTGTGGGTGAAGTACATAAAAAATATTGTATTTTTTTCAAAGCAAGTTTAGCCAATCCTGATTAAACAGGTACGCTCAAAAGTTAATTTCTTCTACAACAATTATACCCGACCCATAAGTCATAAATGACGATTATAAACGATAAGCCTTTTCATCAGTATGCACTAGGAAAATTTATGTGCCAAGCGCTCTCTCAACCCTCTTGATATTTATGTGGGAACCAGGTTACCCGAGGCGGTTTGACAGCCTTTAATCTATGTATGATAGGTAATCTAGCGAACATGCTTAGATGTACAGGGAATATCTTGACCGGAAGTATTGTTCCCTAGCAATATTACTCATTTTCTACAAGCGTGCGTTCAGTATAATAATAACTCATGTCGAATTAGTAATTGCCTATAATATATACTCCGTCGTAGTGCTACTTGTTGTCAAATGCGCTTTCATATTAGTAAACTCGATATTCATCTCTACTATTGCCGTAATAGTAAATATAACCCTCCCGATTCATGCATATACCATGCAAACGGCATTTTGTGTGAACGATTCGAATAGTAATATAATAATATTATCAACCTGCTCTAATAATAATCCTAGGGAATTTATACCTTAATTTTGCGTTTCTTCCATTCTGCTATGAAACTATCTTACGTGGAAATAAACTCGGTTAATTAAATTGTTCTTTATGCTGCCCCTTTGCATCATACCAATTTGTTGTTACTTCCGATTTTGACCTCGGTAGTACAACTACATACGTCCTGTCCTAGTACACAAACATGCAGTGCTTATCATTATGGCCATCAATAACACTTCAACCTCACTACAGATATTTTGTATAAAATTTGTTAGTAAACTGGCATACGATGCAGTATTACAAATAGATTCTTGCTGGCTCTAACATTCACTGGTTTTAAATCCTATATCTGACTCGGGACATAAAGTCGAAATAACCTTCGATTGACCGATTATATCAACCTTCCTGCCCTCGATTTTCTACTTGCTTTTTTCTTTACATTATTGTTCCCCAAAAATTGTTCTGCGACTTTGACCGTTGTCTGCTGTTTCCTTCTATTTTCTATCTATTGTAACTCTAAATTGTTGCAGCAATTACTAAAAGTGACACTTTCTTTTTCGTAAATCGTACATTTCTTGCTTATTAAGTACCTATTAACTTGGCATTTGCTAACTAATATCTCTACTTTGAGTATTTAGGTAGGCTATACCTTTTTTCACTTCCTTTTCTAGTATTTCTGGGCTGCATCTTGCTTTATTTCTTCGAGTTACAAAGTATAGCAAATCCTCGCTGTCGGCCGATCATGCCCTGTTTATTTTCGTATTCGTACCGCATTACGAACACTCTTTTCTTTTTCAATCCTACCTACTCCTACGTATACTTGCAAACTTTACCAATGTTCCATAAATACCTGTATAATGCTATAACGAATCTATTAATTATCTACATTTTTACACTATCATACTTTTAAGCCATATTAACCACCCTTTAAATATCCTCACCAAAACTGTCAATTGTAACGACTTGACCTGGTTTGAACGGAGGCAACCCCAAATAAGGACACCCGTCACATCTAAAGGCATCACCTAAAGCACAAGATGAACACCCTCCAGTTTTGCCCTGCACCGTGAAATCGATTTCTGCTAAATCGTCGTGAGACAATTTGACTACATTCTTGGCAATACGGTCTTCAATTTTCATGGCTTCTAATGTAGCAGATTGTGCGAGAGACGCCAATACAGTGTCCTGCAAGCTTCTTTGTTGTGAGTCTTCTTCTTCAATCAATTCTTTTAACCCACAAGTACAATCTTTACAAGCCTTTCTTCTTCGTTTTCCACTAGGTAACTCACATTTCTTAGGAATAATTATATTAGATGAAGGTAATGAGCCTAATAACTCGTTTTCGTCAATGTTCTCCTCGTCGCTGTCCTCACCAGAGAAATATGTCAATTTTGTTTGCTGTAACTTTCTCTTCATAGAAGTGATCTCGTCTTCGTCTTCAGTAGAAGCATCTGTTAAACTGTTTGCATCTGGTGAGCTGTTTAATCGCTTAAAAGTAGGCAATTTTTTAGTGGAAGTGGTGG
Organism: Suzukiozyma fluviatilis; assembly: GCA_030560825.1. Lineage (NCBI taxonomy): Eukaryota > Fungi > Ascomycota > Pichiomycetes > Serinales > Debaryomycetaceae > Suzukiozyma > Suzukiozyma fluviatilis. The sequence continues at coordinate 206,275 of JAKTVZ010000016.1, forward strand.
TTTTTTTCGTCAATTTTACTGATTCAACTGGTTGAGGCTTCAACCATACGTTATTTTCAATGATAAATCCCAGAATTAACACATCCAAGTCCTGACCAGAGGGTAAGTCTCCCGAAATTTGACCTTGTTCTGTTAATGTTCCATGGAGGAGCTTCAAGAGCGATGGAGGAAGTGCTTGTTCGGGTGCATTCGGGTTCAAATAAACAATATTATCGTAAAAGTTTGTTGGTAACTCTATCACACCTTTAGTCACTCGGTCAATAATCTGCTGATGTAAGTCTACAGTACCATATTTCTCGTGTATGTCACGTTTAACCTTCTCTACTAATTCCTGGTCTGTCACCACAGTCGGATGTAACAATAAAAGTACGACTACCATATCACTGTATTGATTTCTACAAAAAGATCGAATATATTGCATCATTTATACTACGCAATTTGTAATCGATGCACAAAATTTCTGAAAAAAATGAGTCACGTGATAGATTACCTGGGAAATTTCTTGTGATAATTTGCAGCCAATACTAAGAAAGTAATTAGTCAATGTTTGTGAAAGAAGGGCCCGGTGACTGTAATACCGGGGAATGTAATGTTATTGGTCGGAGTTAGGGTGATCAAACAGATTTTACGGCGTAGTGATACTCAGATTGATCTATACGCATGAACCATGAATGGAACCATTAGCATCTATGCAATATAATACCAGTAGTATACCTTTTTGTTTTAGTATAACATACTCTTTGAACTCAATGCTGAATCGGTTTTGTAGAAGTGTTCGGTGGTGTTGTAAGAAAGCACATTTTTCACTAAACAGACGGTGCTATTAGCGTTGTAATACTAGCCTTAAGTAGGGTTTGTGTGATAAGAGATAAAGCGAAGTACGACGATAGATAAGAAAGTGTTTAGGATTTCTGAGACTACATTCAAGCTTGACTTCTGTAGCTGTATATTTTTCTCTTTGGTAGCTGTTAAACTCAAGATAATGGCTAAGACTCTTTGTTTCTTGTAGCTCTTCAAGTTGATTGAAATTTGTCTGTGTTCATTGTTTCTTCGGGGACGTAATGAAAGCTTCTTGAAATGATCTCTTTGGTTCTTTTCTTGTTTGTAGACTTTAGTTCTTGCTTCATTTTTCTTTTCAGTTTCTCGCGCTTTCTCGATGTTCCTTTATTTACAGTTAAGTATGTAAATTGCTTCACTTTGTTTCTCTAATTGACCTTTCGCTCTACTCTGCTACAATTGAACAATTTTCTTCTTTTATTACTAATAGTTTAAAGTGTAATACTATTGTAGAATTAAATATTGATTATATTCTCAAAATATAGCTCGTTGAAATCTGCTAGACAAAATTGACTATGTTGTCGTTTACTATAATCAATGAATATCAAATCTTTTTGGTACATCTGAACTATACCTTCAGAAGTTACAAATGCTAACTTCTGATTATCTCCCACCAATTTCTTTCTAATGCATTTCATTAGCTGAACGTACAGGGATGGTTGGTGATCGGTATTGTTCATTTTCCAAGGCTCTAGCAGCGTCCTGAATTGTTTCTATTGTCTGATTGTTTCAATCTTCATCGGTGGAGTTATCTACATCAATATCAGTGGCATCTTCATCGTCCTCATTTGCATTTTGAACGTCAAGTTTCCCACTATTTACTTGATTTATTATGCCACTGATTGGTGGTAATGTCGTTTTCGTAGGAGAATCATAACTATGCGTTCGAGAATGAGTGAATTTGACGGCTCTGGGCGAAGACAAACTCATTAGTGATAGAACAGCATCCTGTTCGTTATTCTTGTCGTCGTTGAGGGCGACATTTAATGGGGGCAAAATTGGTGGCCCATCGTTTGTAGATGGTGACTTATGACTAAATGAATTCCTTTCGTTTCTTAATTTCTGTCTCGAAATCGCTGCAAGTAAAGCATCGTGGGCAGAATTGTCTTCATCTGGACTGGGAATATTCACTCTCTGTTTTCCATGGTTCGAGGGGATATTAAGTGGATCCAAATGTGCTAAATTAGATGATAAATGGGTTGGCACAGATTGGCTCACGGGTATCTTTATTTTTCGATCTTCAAAAGGGTTTGCCAAAGTCTGAGATGGCGAGATTGAGGTTTTGTGATGTTTTGGTGACTGTTGTAAAGTCTGTAAATTAATATTGGCCGTTTGCAAAGATTTTGAAGGGGACCAGGAAGAATAGGCCGAGCTTTTGGACTTTTTGGTGGGAGACTGATCGAATGATAGCTCAGTAAAGACAAACTTATTGGACGAGCTTGCTGCGCCTGATTTTTCAGGCAATTTGTTTAGAGCTGAGCTCAATTTATTCTTCAACTTGTTTGAAATTTCAAGTAAATTATCACTATCTTCTTCGTTAAACTGTAGTTTTTTGGCGGTTTGAAAAAACTGTGGTGTCTTCAACTTCTTCAGCTTTTCATCTTCGTCGATTACCCGAGGGGTAGAAAGAATGGTTTTGCTATCAGGAGAACTGTCAGAATTTGACCGTTTCAAACCTGGAGAAAATGGCAAATTCAACCCCGGTTGTTCGGGGGTCTGTAGGAATTGAGACGATAATCTGTGACTTCGTACGGCGGGAGGAGGAGTGGAAGGACGCTTTGTACCGGGTGAATTAGTGGCAGTCATGGTAAGAAGGGCTATACAACAACTAGGAAACACTAACAAGTGGAGGATAACAATGGGAGCACAACAAGTGGGGGACACAACAATGCGACAATATCAACACCTATGGAGGATGGATGGACCCAGTGGAGGAGGTTTAGTGGATACAATTGATTTATTAAACCAAACCGTGCTACAAAGTTCGGGTAAATATCCTAATGAATGACTAGGTACAACACGCAAGGAGACTATGGAATGTGCGCAGGATGATGGTAGTCTACAAACGAAGTAAATGGATATATTGGCCGCAAACAGTGGGAAAAACAATAAACTTTAATCAACTACTACAAGAACGAAAAATTAAAAACAATAGTGTGAACACTGGGCCATATACAAACAGGTTGCGATAAAAATAACCAGCGGCTAAAATTGGCTCTACAGTGCGAGAATGGCAGCAAGATTGTGCGGCCACCGAGCACACCAAAGGTAGTGTCGGGAGAGGTTGGAAGAAGCGGTAGTGGAGGGTAGCAAAGCGTACAACACGGCAGCAGAGGAACAGGTAGTAGGAGATGACGCTAGATTATGGTTAGGCTACGGCAGTAGACATGAGATTAGCTACAGGAAGGTACATATGATAATTACCTTGGACACAACAGAAACTACAAAAAGGATATACATCAGAGTTTTCTCGTGCTGCCACAGGATATTGCACCATATCGTGGTTAGGGTAGTTGTGTCACGACAGCAGACAATGCTTCAACGGTTTATTTGGTGTTTGTTGTTGTTTATGACATCATACCTGGCTTCCTATTTAGTGCCGCAACCCCTGTTTAGTCAGGCTAAACAGGAACAGAAATAAGCCTATCTGTAGCGTTGACGATTATTATTGAGCCCTTTCTACGGATATACCAGGAACGACGCACCATTGTCTGTACTCCACCCAGGTGATCACAGGCATTTGTTCATGTTTTGGTAGTAATTGACCAATATTGGTTATATTTACTGGTTATATTGCTACATGTAAAATGGTACCGGCTCAACCATTTTTGATCATCACTATGTAGATGCGCCAATGTGGTACTCGTAAATATAAAGTTTGCTTGGAAATAGTTTGCTATACTTGACTCTTTTGTAGTTGCTACTGTCGCTAGTTACATTCGATCGTACGTTTTTGATGCTATGTAACCTTGTAGACTACTTTTTATAGAAATTAGTGTAATTACTAGAAATTGGGAGTGAATTAAGCAACTGAAAATACTCGTCCAAGAAATGATTTCAAAATAGCTAATATGATTAATTGGCATAATATGATTAATGATTAATATTGTTATAATTATTTTGATTATTATGATTAATTCGCTTAATTGGTTTAATCTGTTTGTACGATGTAGTGATGCTTGGCTGCGAAATTGCTGCACTGGCCGTTACCAGTTCGCTAACTCTGGGGCCATCTCTTCCTCTATGTAAGCTCTACCACTGAAAACCTAGAACCACCGGTAACTGTTTTTTCTAATCCTCGAGTATTTCACTTACTATCTGATATATACTACCTCTACTATCTCAACTCATACCTCCTCCTCACACTACACCTGCTACACCTAGACTAATTCCCTCACTTATCAAAACTATTGCGGCAAGGATGTTTCACCTCACGTCGTTTCGAGTCCCGCAGTTTTGTGTTACAAGAAAACGTCGTGTCCCCACCAATGCTCTCTAGATTTATGTAAACAACCAAACCAAGCTACAACTACCCTAGCAAGTTTTTCTAAGCAACATCACTTGAATGGTAATTTGCAGATGAATTCTCAGCCAGGAAGTCTATTACGTAAGAGTAATGGCAAAAACCTTTCAATCGGGTCTGCTTCAAGAAACTCGTTGTTTGGATCAAGAAACTTATTCGATGCAATATCCAATGGAGTAACTACTACCAACGCCAATAATGGAACCAACGGCGGTGTAGCTACCAATGGTAGCACCGCAAATGCCCTAGCCAACGCAAAAAGAAGATCGTTGTTGCTGACACCAGCATCTACAAAACGTCGTCAAAGTAGTTACCAAATATATTCATCACAATCGACCCAGCAGTCATCACAACAGACTCCCCAAGCACCATTGAACTTGTCACAGTCTACGCCGTTATCTCAGCAAACGCCAGACCAAAGGCCCTTACGAGACAAGAATTATCAGAATTTGATCATCCAAGAAATATACGATTTTCTCGTTATCAATCAGTTTGAACGGATCTCTGACCACCCCTTGACGTTGAAGACGTTGCGGCAACCTACCCAGAAAGATTTCACCTTGATATTTCGCTTTTTGTACAACAAAATCGACCCAAATCATGAGTTTAATAGAGCAATTGATATTGAAGTGTTTTCCTTATTAAGAAACATTGGATACCCTTACCTTGACTCGATAAATAGATCGCAGATTTCTGCCGTGGGAGGACAAAACTGGCCCTCTTTCCTCGGCATGCTTTACTGGCTTGTTAAGCTAAATCTCAATCTTGCAGTCATCGATTCCAACGATGATCTCTTACTATGGCCCGAAGATGAGGTGGAAAAATTAGTGGCGCAATTCTTATTAAAGTCCTATACTGCGTTTTTGAACGAACAAGACAATTTTGACGACTATTTGAATCAATTGTCGATAGATTTCAATAATCTAAAACAAAAGCTTTCCCAGGATATTGTCAGTTTGCAAGAGGAAAGCACAGAACTAAACAACCAATACAACATTTTGAATAAGCAGGTTTTTGAATTGCAACAATCAGAAACGAAATCACAGGCTTTGGAAAGTGATCTAGTCAAATTTAAGGCATACATTGAAACGATGGAATCGAGGAAATCGAAATGGTCAGAGACCTTGGACAAGATAAACCAAGAGATTAGCAACCAAGAATCACAATTGCGTCAATTGAGCGAAACAAAACAAGACCTAGAAACGAAACTCGTCGAACAAGGTATAACAATCACAGAAATCAATAATTTAAACCAAGAAAGAGATAAGTATTCCAAGAGTATTGATACAGTAACAAATCAAATCGAAGAGTTAAGTTTCATTGTTAAAGATAATGAAATCGATTTAATTAAAAACCATCAAAGTATAGAAAACTTCATCAAACAATATAACAATGTTGTTGATAAAATAAAGTCATCTAATCATAATTACGAGTTAGTGCTAAATCCTGATATTGCCATAAACAGGCTAGCAAATTCCAGCAAAGCGTTTTCTGTCAATGAGATCATTGATAAAACGTTAAAGCAAGAAAAAATTGCATTATTAAATTTCCGAAATGACATTCAAATCAGAATCCATAAATATCAAGACGACCATTTGAAAATACAGGAGCAATGCGACAATCTCAAAGAAAAGAATTTGGAACAGATAGATATTATTGATGGCATAAGTTCTAAAGTAGCTGGACTCAAAAACACCTACGAAGAAATGTATGAAACCATGGTCAATAGAACCACAACATATACCACGGAGATTGAAAAATTAGAACGAGACATGAGGGCTATCAAGGTTCGAACCGATCAAGAGTATATCACTTTGGAAAATAGATACCAGAACTTCTCCATGAAATTTGATGAATTAACCCATTCTACATCAAGATCAAGAAAAGAGTTGCATGAAAAATGTCAAAAGATATCGAATTTTGTTGGAAACTTCATCCTGGATAATCGTACCTATTTATTGCATTTGGCCGATTTTACCGATTTACAATTTGAAAATGAACAAAATGATTTACCGCCATCCACTCAAGATAATGATAACGAAACTAATAATGATTAAATTAATTCGCTGTATACTATTCACTTGTATTATGAACTGATTATAGATAATACTCTAGGAGTATTTGTATTAATAATATTAATAATAATATAGTAAATCATGTAGAGTATTCTATATATACTAATAAGTATTCAATGAGTACGGAAAGCAATTAGTTATCAACTGTGAACTCCAGTATAGACAATTTGTGCTACCAAATTGGGTATTTTGCAGCCAAAATGCAGCCAAAATTTAGAAGCCATTCCAAGAACTCCAAGTAAGAAAATTCACCTAAGAAAACAACATAAACAAGCTAATCCATAGAGTCTACGACAAGGCACTAAACGAACAAGTTTGGTCTGTTGACACTTAGTTAAACAAGTTAAACGAATTATAGGTTATACCTGTTTCGTGTATATAATGCAGTATTTACAAATCGCGATGATTTATTTACCAAATACAATATTCCTTTTTTCAATGGCCGACATAAGCGTATATATCACATCTGATTTAACATCTTCTGAGCGGAGAATCTCACCGCAATGGGATTTGCACTATTTGAAAACGAAATTAGAGTTGATTACTGGTATTCCCCCTAAATTTCAAACAATCTATCATTATGCAATCTCAAACTCGAACGAATATACAGTAATTAGTAATGCTCTGGAATATGATGAACAACACGATAGATCTGTTTTTGTTTCTTCGTTGAACATTGCTCCGTTCAGTCGGTTGCATATTGTAGATACTAATCCTGACTCTGAATTAAAGGATATTGATATGGATGCAAATGTCGAATTCAAGTTTTCTGAGGAAGATTACCAGAAAAGGAATGATACTGTTTTGCAATGGAAACAAAAAAACCAGCTAGGTAGATTTGATGCTCAATATGCTGAGGTTAAACTGAATGAGATCGTGACAAATGAAAAGTTAGCCTCCAATATGAAAGTAGGCGATAGATGTAGAGTTATAAATATTGAAGGTGAAAGACGAGGGACCATAAAATTTGTAGGCAGAATTGATCTTCTTGATAAAGGGGAAATTGTTTGGATCGGAATTGAGTTTGACGAGCCCGTAGGGAAGAACAACGGCTCCATTAACGGAGTGAAGTTCTTTGATGCAAGACCTAAACATGGTAGCTTTGTTAAGCCAAAGCAAGTAGAGGTGGGAGATTTTCCCGAAATCGATGAATTTGCCAGTGACGACGATGATGAGTTGTGAGAGGAAGGCGAACCGATCAATAGATCATCACTGCATCTGCCCTGGAGCATTCTGCGCTCTTTACTATCACATATGGTATATAACTATGTATATTGTTAGATAGATCTATGTATTTTACGCCCAAAGAGTATACGTTACAAAGTGAAATCCCACACAAAAAAGTGAAATCCCACACAAAAAAGTGAAATCCTACACACCATAAACCACCCCTACACCCTCCATCCACCACTACAACCTCCTCTTCGCCCCAACCAGCCCTGGTCGGCCTCTGATTCATCCGATAACTGCGTTTAGCGGCGCTACCATGCGGCCGTTATAACCGATCTGTCAAAGACAAAATATTCGGATTAATTACTAAGTATCTATTCTTGGATATTCATTCTTGGGCACCATGTTTGAAGTGATTTACGACTATATTGACAGAGACACATTCATCAAGTATTTCCGGTTGGGAATATTCGTTATAGTTTACATTTTAGCCAGAGGATACTACTCTAATTGGGCCAAGAATGCTGCAGTCAAAAGACAAATCGCCGTCGATGAGCAAGAAACCTTAGATGCGCCAGAAAAGAAGAAAAAGGAAAAAGAGGCCGCTGACGAGAAGTTGAAAAAAGACGCGCAAGCGTTTGGCTGGGGAAAAAAGACAAGAAAGAACGTAAAGTTGCAACAACAAGTTCTTCAACAAACCTTGGATGAATTGGCTACTGCACATCAAACTGCCTACGATGCTGCTGAAGATCACGATATCGAAGATTTATTGGAAGACTAGGGAGTCGAACCCAGTCGAATTCGGTTCTATTCATAGCTTGTTCATGTCATTGTAGTACATAGGATGTTCGTAATCAGTCCATTAGCTTTATTGCTTATGGGTATCAAACTGTGTATATAGGTCAATAATCACGAGACGTAAATGCCATTGAGTGTAGTATTGGTGGACCTAGTGAGAACAATGCGGTGCACTGCGAATTTCCGGCGGCAAGCATGCTCGCTGGAACTAAACTAGTTAGTTTTAAGGGTGCTGTGGGTTTAGTGTTTCACAAATGTGTAGTTAGAGGGTTTATACCATTGAGGGTATAGAGCAGATCATCTGCGTGCATAGACGGAACTATCCGTACAATTGTGGAACAAATTTGAAACCTGGTGAATTTTCGCAATGGAAACGATAGCAAACGGACGGTACGATTGCAACAACCACCGCCAAGCAAACCACCTAGCACTGACATCTGAAACACCATTCCAATGCTCTAACTCTGTGTCAAATTTTGCGACACATCTGTCACTTTTTACGACAAGATGTGCTGACTAAGCCGCGATGAGGCAAATAAGAAATAATTTTTCAAACTAAACCAAAGAAACAACTACGACAGGAGAACATGGCAGGAGATCCGTTTTTATCTGATCCAAGTAGGAAGAGAAAGAGATCGCAAACCACTCTGCGATCCACACGAAAGGGACGCAATCAAACTCCGAAATCACGGAGCCAGACCCCCAATGTGGACGAAGCATCTGCAGATGAATCGATAGAAGAATCAGACACCAGTGACGAAAATGAAGTATTTGAAGACGCAAGAAACGAAGACGAGTTGGACTCGGACGAGGAGTTTGCTGAGGAGAACGCTGCCGACAAACGGAGAAGATTGGCCAAACAATATTTGGACAATTTGAAGTCGACCGAATTTGGTGACAACGAAGACTTTGATGCCCAGGACCTAGATGACGATATTGTCGCCAGGCGGTTGCAGGTCGATGTCGCCGAGCAAAAGGGACACATTTACAAGTTTTTTGCTGACAAAATTGCCGACCAAGTCGACGATAACATCAAGATTATAACCACGAGAATTGGCTCGAAAAACTTGACGGACATGTCTGTAAGGTACCCTAATCTTTTCACCGTTTCCAAGGACTGTCAGTTGATCAAGTGGAACATAGCAGCCAAACCACAGAGAATAAAGCATGTAAATGGAGGTGCTAAGTACGTCAAGATCAATAGTGCCAATCCACAGAACAACCACCATTGGGACCAAATAACCTGTGTAGCAGTGTCGCCAGATGGCAAGTATGTTGTCACTGGAGGAACAGACTCGAGACTTATCATTTGGTCGAGCGAAAACTTGGTTTGTCTCAAAGTATTGGAGACTAGAACTGCCGTCAATTCCATCACCTTCAGAAGAAATACCGACCAATTGTACGCCGCCTGTGCCGACTTAAAAATCAGAACATACTCCATCAACCAGTTCACCCAATTGGAGATCTTATACGGACACCAAGACAACATCACCGACATTGCCGCTTTGGCCAAAGAGACCTGTGTTTCTGTTGGTTCCAGAGATAAAACCGCCATGTTTTGGAAGATCTCCGAAGAAACAAGATTGACTTTCAGAGGGGGAGACCACGAGAAAAAGAAGAAGAAAACCGATGACGCCTGCACCGCAGCACCATTCTACAACGAAGGGTCCATTGAAGTAGTTTCCATGAACGATGAGTCGCACTTTGTCACTGGTTCCGATAACGGAAATATCTCTTTGTGGTCGTTGGCTAAGAAGAAGCCATTGTATGTGGAAAGACTTGGCCACGGCTTACAGCCGCAATACACAACCGGCCAGGCCAGTGCTGAGACGTCGCTGGAGATCGCAGGTCAACAGGTTCCTCAAGCACTCCCGTACTGGATTACTGCCATCCACGCTATTCCCTTCAGTGATGTGTTTATCACCGGATCAAACAATGGCTCCATCAAGCTCTGGAAATTGGGCCACGATGGGTTCAGATCGTTCGAACTAATCGGCGAAATTTCCAACGTCAAGGGCTACGTTAATGCTATTGAAAGTGTAGAAATCCCCCACGAAAAAAAATTGGCCATTTTTGTTTTGGTCAGTAAAGAACACAAATTCGGAAGATGGTTCGCCAAGACCCAGGGTGGAAGAAACGCCCTTGTCAGCTTCACCGTAAGTATCTAATGAGCCATTCAATGTCACCTACGAGTAACCCTCGATTTTGCATAACTTGTATAATAGCATATAGTATCTACAGCACTAATAATACATACGTTTATTGAGTAATATACATAATGACAACCCCATTTTTGCCGACCCGATTTCGCAAACTTGCAGGGAGCTTACCCTATGCTTAAAATACAAACTGCAACTAGAACGCTGCTTCGTCGCCGCCTTCATCGCCGCCGTCTTCGTCTCCGTCGTCGAAGTACTTCTCAGCATTATAGTCGTCGTCGTCATCTTCTTCAAATTCGTCGTCCATGTCGTCCTCGTCCTCCTGTTCGTCTACACCATCCTCTGGGTTCTCTACTAGCTCCTCTGCCATGTTCTTTAACTTTTCCATGATGGAATTTGCTTCGTCGTCTTCATTGAGAGTAGACGCCAAATTGTACTGTTTCAAGCCCCCGTTCGATTTATAGGTTGACAATGCCAATAGTTTCTTCTTCTGCTTACCAGTTATTCCCATTACTGAGTATAACTCGTCCGGGAAGAGCTCTAGTTGGTATGGATGCTGGTCTATGGTACGGCCTATCTTCTTGACTTTTTTGTACTTATCTGAGTATCTGGCGATCCCATCTTCGCTCATATTGCCCAGAGACTTCTTATCACAAAGGGCATCGTTTATAGTGCCAGTATAGAAGCCTGAGTCGGCCATTAATTGACAGAATGAAATCGCTTGAGTACTGGCATCAGCTTCACCTTGCGTTAACGGCCCGTGAATAGGCAAAATTAGTTGTGGTTTCTCTGTGGAGTGTCCATTGTTGAGAACATCGCTGTAGTCCAACCCAAACGGCAAAATCGTTCGCCCTGAGTTTTTTGAGCGGAAAGACATCTGTTCGCTAGAGATTTGATTTAGAGCATCTCTGAAAAATTTAGAAATCAATGCAGGTACTGCAGGATACCAGTTTGGCTGGAAGTAGAGCTACCTGTCGAAGCAGAGGCACAGAAGTGAGAGTTGGACCCATAAGTGAGTAAAGAGTCTGGTATGGGAACGGTGGTGATACTTTGCCTCGAATGGCTCGGAAAACATGTATATCAAAATAAATGTCTGGCATTTTTGCAGCCATATACCTCCTAATTATGGTCGCATGCAGAACAAGTACAAACGAAACTACGCTACTCCTGTTTGAACTCTGTTCAGTGAACATGGACATATTCAAGGTTCACGTTTAAGAAAATTGTATTACTACAGTGCTGGTGCTTCATTTCATCGATGTTTCTCTCAGGACTGGCAATTGTGCATTACTCGAATTATTAGTGCGGCAAGGGTGTTTGTGGTATTGTATTATAGTTCCAACGAACAAGTTCAATATACGCCCCGTCCTGCTTCGTTGACGTTGATCAGACAGTATAAATGGCTTCAGTTTTGTCAATTTTACTTAATTTCACTTAATTTCGTTCTAACACTATCATCTACATGTGACCTGCCTCCAACCATTGCAACCTGCCTCCAACCGTTGCACCCTCCCGCACTCCAAACTCAAATAAACCAATTTCCTTCCATTCTGCACAGAACCTTTCGCTAGCATCAGCACACCTACAGCCTCTCACCGTCTTCCTTCTCATCCTAGCCAACCTTAAACTTCATTCCCAAAACGGTAATGGTAAATACTGGGTTTATATGCAGGCAGGCTTGTTTTTAGCACATCACAAACTAAACACAGCTTGGAACGAACCGATTCTTTCCCTTCATCAGCGAACCAATGGTATTGTCGGATCCCTTGACTGGAGACGCGGCGACTTCGCTTCCTCCCGATAGCGCAGACGGTACTTTAGTCGTGGTTGTGTGTAGAGCCAAACACTTACCGAACCGTCGTAAGTTAGACAAGCAAAACCCATATGTGACCTTAAGAATAGGCACCACTGCCCGCAAAACACCGTCCCATTTTCGTGCTGGCCAGACTCCTGAATGGACCCACGAAGTTCGCTTCGATTTGACCAGAGAAAAGCGACCAATTATGATTGTAGATGTTTTGGACGAAACAAAGAATGATCCTACGCCCATTGGAAACGTTGAAATCGACTGTTCTTGTATCTTTTCCGACCCACAGAACCACGATCGTGGTAAGTTCATTTATGACAAATGGTTTGACTTGACTTTGATGGGAAAACGAGCAGGAATGATATATTTGGAAATGACATTTTATCCGTCTGCGCCTATTTTACCTCCTAAAATTGTAGACCATCATAGACTCCTTCATCAGGAGGCAGAAAATTTCGTTCCTGACGAAAGTGCGCACAATATCCATGCGAATAGCAGCCATGCGCGCATATCAGCGTACAAATCGCCTGCGAATTCTCTAGGAGACATTTCTTTGCACCGGTCTCAATCACCGCCGATAAAGAAATACTACGATTCTACATCTGGGAGACATTCTCCGACGAGACAGTCGCCTTCTCCTACTAGACATTTACACCACCATTCACACCACCATGCACTGAATGCACTGAATGCACTGAACGCACACCCTTCGTCGGAGAATGCGCAAGCTCTGGTTCCCAAACCGAAGCAGAGAACTGTAGCAGACGATATATTTGTCAATTCGCAGGGTTCGGATAAATCTGTGTTCCTGAAACGGCTTTCGTTTCTCAAGAATTCCGGTGGTACCTATGATAGTAGCGATCTGTATGAAGATTCTGCGTCTGTTCCATCGGATAAAGGAAAGCGTAATGGTAAATTGTCATCAAAATGGCATAAATTCGCTAGCAAATTTCAGTCAAAGGACCCAATTTCCACGCTTTGGCAGGCCGAATCAGAAGAACAAGACGATTATCAAGTGCACAATTCATATTACGACCAGGACCAAGACAACGACGCAGAACCACCATTACCACCTCCACATTTGGTTAGTCCAAGCCAAAGCTTTGCTTCGCCTACACAGTTGCAGCCTCAAATATCACCGGTTAAATCCAATCCTACACGAAGGGTTCCAAACGAACTACCATTAACCAGTCTGATGTTGACCACCTCTATTCCATTTTCTGCAGAAACCATTGGGTTAAATAAAGACGACCTTCCAACACAAGTCTATCTTGGTGATAAGAAAGTTCAATCATTGACCTACGAGCATCAAAAACACCCACCGCAGAATCAGAGTGACGAAATCGATTCCAAATACTTTGCTCCTACTCCAAGTGAACACCTAAACTATAGTTTAAGATTGCAGAATGGACACGCTAAGAAGGAAGATTTGGATCTTGATTTACGTACAAATCAAACTGGGTATTTGGGAAATGGGAAGTTTTCCCCTAGTATCTTTGAGAGAGCAGTACAAGCTGATTTGGACGAGGAAGAGAATCAAGAGAATAAACCCAAAGTGCCGCCTAAGATTCCTAAAGGGTTAACTAATCAAGAGTACTACGTAATTGCTAAAGATCAGTATTTGCGTGATTTAAATGGTAACAGAATGTAATATAGGATTGGGACATGGATAAACGTATATAGATTATTTATTTAATATAACCTGGATACACAAAACTGATGTGAAACCATGCGAAAAGTGCAGTTATTGAAGTACAAGTTTCGCTGGTCAATATTACTTTGTAGATAAACTTCCATACGGTGACGGTGGAAATATGTAAGTTACTTCATTCTGCAAATATATTTTTGACAACAGTTAGGATACTCTCTTCTATCCCACATTAAACCAACAGTAAAATAAACAAGAATATGTCTTATTTTGGAAATCTTAACCGTTGACAAGCATTTGTACCCCAACCTACCTTTAACTAAAATATGCAATCCATCGCCTCTAAACTTTATTACTCTTTTTGTATTGTTTTCCGTGCATGACACACTACACAGAATCGCACATTTGGGGGTAGAGGTTTTTGTAATTGGGGGGTTTCTCCAGTGTACTTCAGGAAATTGGATAACAAGGACCACGAACTTCGCCACATAGCTTCAAGAAAATCCATCTGAGAAAAGGATAGAAGGGATGATTAATGATGCCCACCTTATTTTCACCCAAATCGTATTTCTTCACCAATTTAGACCCCTCTCGTATATTTTAGACCAACGGTTTCAGTCACCGAATTACTGTATAGGGACATGCATAGTACCTATCTACTAATTGTATCAAGACAGGTTAAATATATAGGCATTCGTAAATGCAAGATTTAACGCATAATAATAGATTATAATAAGCTTAATTTTCAATAACAGATCATTCTCGGTGACCAACATATTGGAGTTTTTTGTACATGAATCTCACTCGAAGCCTCTAGTCGTGTAGTTTATAGCGTCTGCTGAAGTTTTATTTCAAACTACAAAGAAGAACAAACTAAACTATATGATCAGGAATAGTTATAAGCACTCAAATTCTGTTCACTTTTAATCGCCTACTTTCGCTTTCTCTGCCGCTTCTCTTGCAATTGGGTTCGTCTAGCCAACATTTTGAAGTGGGGGTCCTTAGGGTATTTTTTACGCTTCATGACGTAAACTACGGGATTTGTTCAGATTTGATGGTAATTTAATTTGAGTTACCTTGTTACTTACGATATATGAAATGTAGTTCCATTCATTCTTATTCCGTTTTGGGGATTTTCAGGGTAAATTAATTCAAGCATCTCATTTACCCGCGGTTGCAAATTGAAAACTATATCACCTTGAATGTAGTTATCAATGGGACAAAATTCAGATATTCTATTGCAATAAAACATTAAAACCTGAAAATGAACCATAGGATCACACTACAGAGATACACAAATTCTTAAAAATTAGAGTTATCATTCAGGTACAATTCAACTCATTTGGTAGTTCATGTTGACTTGAGCTTTTAGCCGTTTGACGTTAGTCTGCACCTTATTGTGCTTTTCTATGCATATTCCACTTTAAGATTTTACTAGTAACAAAATACTTGGCGCCTCCAGATGAAATAGGGCAGTAGTAGCGTTTCTATGTCTGTTAGTAGATTTGTTTCAAACTAGTTGCAACAAACCCTGTTCTCCATTCCGTTCTCCATTCCGTTCTTTTTCCGATTTGGTAATTTTCTGAGTCTATGAAGCTGTTGCGGCTGCCGTGCACATTTGGCAGCATATACGAAGAAACTCTAGTCAAACTTATCAGAAAGGTATGGGCCATAGTTATTCGTTCCGAAACTATTTAAACTCAATGATATTCGTATTTTCACTTTTTTTATTGAATTCATCGCAATTTGCATTTGTGGAATTTTGCAATTTATTTTTCGGGTTGCATTGGCTGCAAAAATTATACAATGAAACTTTATTTCTTCTCTTTCGTTCTTTTATTATTTCTAGTCAAAGAAGTAGTTTCAGCTCCTGTAACTGTCTTGACTCCTTCTGAAGATCCTTTCTATAAAGCTGATGAAGGGTTTGAAAATGAGCCTCTCGGTACTGTTTTAAAATGGAGAAAAACTCCATACAAATTAAGAAGTATCTATTTCCCAATTGATATTCAAAATTCGTGGGATATCTTAGTGAGATCAGAAGACCCCAATGGTGTGCCAGTTGCAGTTGTTTCTACTATTATTGAACCTTATAATGCCGATCCTACAAAACTTGTCGCCTATAATATAGCTCAAGATTCTTCAAATTTCAATTGTTCTACTACATTTGCTATTGTCCAAGGTGCGCCAGTATTTGGTAACCTTGAAGTGCAATTGGAATTCTCTTTTATGGGAGGTGCTGCAGTTTTATCTCAAGGGTATTACATTGTAACCACGAGTTATGAAACTACTGCTAATTATTCTGCAGCATTCGGCGCTGCAAGATTAGCTGGCCAGAATATTCTTAATAGTCTTAGAGGTACTTTATCTACTGGTAATTTCACAGGTTTGGATAACCCAGATATCGTACTTTGGGGATACAGTGGTGGAGCTCTTGCTTCCGGTTGGACTGCTGCCTTAATGAACAACTATGCACCTGAATTAGAGAAAAATGTCATTGGAGCTGCTCTCGGTGGGTTGCCAGCTAATTTTACGGAAAGTGTATTAGCTGTTGATGGTACCTTATTTGCTGGTTTTATTCCTATTGGTGTCTACGGATTACTAAATCAATATCCACAACTTATTCCTATCATCGAAAAGTACATTGTACCTTCTAAATTGCAACACGCTTTAATTGGCGGTCAAGAATGTATGATCAGTGAACTTTTTGAATTTTCTGATGTTAGTTTCTTCAAAGGTAACGACTCTTATGCCGTAGGTGGAGTAAATTTATTTCTGCTTCCAGAAGTTCAAGCGATATTGTTAGATAATACATTGGCAATCAACAATACTGAGGTTGCTGCAGTACCTGTTTTCCTATACCACGGTTACTGGGATGATATTGTTCCATATACGAATCCTGAAACTATTTATGCAAACTGGTGTGCTGCTGGAGCTCCATCTATTGAATTTGCGACTGATCTTACTGGTGGCCATCTCTCCGATGCTGTAATTTCACTTCCGGCAGCTGCTAAGTGGATTCAAGATAGGTTCAACGGGGTTGCACCTGTACAGGGATGTAAAGAAACCAACTATCTTTCCTTGCTTGAATATCCTGGAGCTATTCCCGAATTAGTCGATGTTGCTAAGAATTTTATGGGAGAAATGTTAGGTGACAAGATTGGTCCTGCCAGCCAAAACATAACTAAAAGGGACCTTGTTGACTACCATGAACAAGGTTTACTTTCTGATGATATGCTTGCCAGGAGCATTTATAAAAACTTGCAAAGCAAAAAAAATTAGATTATTACGGCAACTGATTACTGGTTTAGTCGGTTGTCCGTCATTATACCTTCTATTTAGACAATTAGAATTATCAACAAATTTATTTTGGATTAAAGCATTTTCGTAGTCTAAGGTAATGACTTTAAGACCAATTGTGGAGAAACTGTCATTTATTGCATTAACGAGACAGTTGGAACTAGTTTGGACATGAGGGTGCTTGAGGGTGCTTATTTTTGCAGCCAAACGGCGGAAAAAGAGAGTACTTACATTTAAAGGTTTCACGAAGCCAAATCTTCGAGCATTTTGCAAAATTGTCGCCTCCTGCTGAATTAGGGCTCGTTTGAAGGTCCAATTACTCTTCGGCATTTGAAAGTATCATATGCTTCTTGGATACATAAAGAATATGCGACTGGAAATAAAGGTGCATCAAATTTTTAGATACCTGAGCCCCTTGCACCAGTTTTTCGCTAGAATATTTCATTAGTATACCGCATTAGGTTATTTTCCGTAAGTCTCCCCCGAATAATACATTCAAGGGTTCTGAATCTATGGACTATACAACTTCATCAATGCTATACAAATCTATGCTATACCAATCTACGCTTCAGATTGTATGTATTTATCAACCGGACACATTTCAAGATAGTTGTTTCAATACGTTACTATATTTGGCCATGAAACTAGAAACTTTCTAAAGTAATGAAATTCTTGTAACTTAAACATAGTATCATGTGAAGTTTGACGAAACTCGTATTCCATTCTAACATTGGTGGTCTGCAATCGTTTGCTGTTAATGCTCACTTAAATATAGGCTTTTACTTGCATATTCCTCTTTAAGATATCAGTTAAAGTCAAACAAAGGGTGTCGGCTCCAATAATGTTGATTTTAGCCGAATTTGTCGCGCAATCTATGAACTTAGTGAATATGTTTCAAGCAAATCCTACGGCTAACTTTAGTTTATTCCGCTCTCTTTCCTTTTTGGGTAATTTTCTGATATGCAGTTGATTGAACTATTTTGTGGCTACCATGCACATTTGGCAGGACCAGGAAGAAACTATAGTCAAACTTACCAGAAATGAATATATTCGGTAACTTTATAGTGACTCGTTCCGATTGTATTTAAACTCAATGATATTTGCTTTTTCTTTAATGGAATTTATCGCAATTTTTGTTTGTGGTATTTTGCAATTTATTTTTCTGGTTCCATTGGCTGCAAAATTTAAACCATGAAACTGTTTTTATTGTCATTCGTTCTTTTATTATTTCTCGTCAAAGAAATAGTTTCAGCTCCTATAACGGTATTACCACCTACTGAAGATCCGTTCTATAAAGCTGATGAAGGTTTTGAAAATGAGGCTCTTGGTACTGTTTTAAGATGGAGAAAGACTCCATACAAATTGAGAAGTCTTTATTTCCCAATTGATGTCCAAAATTCATGGGATATCTTAGTTAGATCAGAAGACCCTAACGGTGAACCAATTGCAGTTGTTTCTACTATTATTGAACCTTATAATGCCGATCCTACAAAATTAGTAGCTTACAATATAGCTCAAGATTCTTCAAGTTTCGACTGTTCTTCTACATTTGCTATCGATCAGGGTGCTCCAATATTTGGTAATCTTGAAGTGCAATTCGAATTCTCTTTTATGGGAGGTGCTGCCGTTTTATCTCAAGGGTATTACATTGTAACTACGAATTATGAAACAACTACTAATTATACTTCAGCATTCACCGCTGGAAGATTAGCTGGCCATAATATTCTTAATAGTCTTAGAGGTACTTTATCTACTGGTAACTTCACAGGTTTGGATAACCCAGATATTGTACTTTGGGGATATAGTGGTGGAGCTCTTGCTTCCGGTTGGACTGCTGCCTTAATGAGCGAATATGCACCAGAATTAGAGAAAAATGTCATTGGGGCTGCTCTTGGTGGTTTACCTGCTAATATCACGGAAACTTTGATAGCTGTTGATGGTGGATTTTTTGCTGGTTTGATTGCCACAGGTATTAATGGGTTAGCAAATCAATATCCAGTTCTTACCGATATTATCAAAGAAAATATTAGACCAACTAAATATGATTACTTTTTAATTGGTGGTCAAGAATGTTTAGTCAATGCTGTTGTTGATTTTGCAGATGCTAGTTTCTTGAAAGGTAACGACTCTTTTTTCACCACTGGAGCAGGCATATTGGCGATTCCAGAAGTTAACGAAGTCATATTGGACAATACATTGGCAATCCATAATAAGTCTGAGGTTCCCACAGTGCCAATTTTCCTCTACCACGGTACATGGGATCAAATCGTTCCATACACCAATTCTGAATATAGTTATACAAATTGGTGTGCTGCTGGAGCTCCATCTATTGAATTTGCATCCGATCTTACTGGTGGCCATATCACCGATATTTTAGTAGGACTTCCGGCCGCTGCTAAGTGGATTCAAAATATGTTCAACGGTGTGGCACCTGTACAGGGATGTAAGGAAACCAACTATCTTTCCTTACTTGAATATCCTGGAGCTATTCCCGAATTAGTCGATGTTGCTAAGAATTTTATGGCAGAATTATTAGATGAAAAGATTGGTCCTGCCAGCAAAAATATTACCAAAAGGGACCTTGTTGACTACAGAGAACAAGGTTTACTTTCTGACGATATACTTGCCAGGAAGTTGTATAAAAACTTACAGAACAAAAAATTTTAGATTATCAGGGCGACTGATTACTGGTTAAGTACGTTGTCTGTCTGGGTGAATATTATACCATTATTTATTTATATAGTTAGAATTATCGACAAAATTAGATTGGATTAATGTACTATTTTCGTAGTCCGATGTAACGGCCGGAACTCAAGTGTGGAGAGAATGCCATTTCTTGCATCACCGAGATCGTTGTAGCTGGGTTGGACTTAGGGCTTGAGGGTACGGATCTTTACGATTTATTTTTGCAGCCAAACGGCAGAAAAAGAAAGTGCATGCATTTGGAGATTTTTCGCAGCCAAATCTTCAAGCATGATGCAAAACTATCGCTTCTTGCCCGGCTAGGGCTCGTTTGAAACTCCTTTCGCTCTATTCAGTAAGGGTTTTCTAACCTGTCTACAATCATACAATCTCATATTTTGTAATTTATACTTTATTTATTCAATTTTAAACATAATAACTAATAGAAAAACGGATTGATATTATTAATCATATATGTTATTATGAAGTAAAGTCAAACAACACCAGAGAAAAATAATAATACAACATAAAACCATACACGTAAAAACGAAATAAATAGCTGGTTATTGCAATTAACCATAACGATTCTAGAATGAAATAAATAATCAAACTTATAATAAAGCAACCAAAGCAGCCATACCAACAACAGCACCGTTGGCAACGTTTACGATACCGTTAGCTTTTGAACTGGTGGAGGAAGCAGCTGCTGAACCGGAGGAAGTGGTGATAACTGATCCAGAAGTTAAAGCGTGGCTAGAAATAGAACCAGATTTCGAAGCAGACTTGGTAGAAGTAATTGAAGTTAAAGGAACTGAAGAGTTTGAGTAAGATGGAGTTGGTAAAACGATGGAGGTGTTTGAGTAGTTGGCAGCTGAAGCTACAGCAATAACACCTTGGAAGGCAGTTAATGGGGTTACAGCAGCATCTTTGGCAGCGGCACTAGCAGCAGCAGCAGCGGAAGCAACTGAAGCGACTGAGGCTACTGAAGCTTCCGAAGCGACAGAGGCAGCAGAGGCAGCAGAAGCAGCAGAAGCAGCAGAAGCAACTGAGGCAGCAGAGGCAGCAGAAACTGATGAAACGGAAGCAACTGAAGCAACTGAAGCAGCCGAAGCAACAGAGGCTACGGAAGCAGCAGAAACTGATGAAACTGAAGCAGCAGAAACAGATGATGCTGAAGCGGCAGCTTGAGAAGATTCTTCCGGAGTCAACAAGGTAACAGTGACAGTGATGGTGGCAGAACTGGTGGTGACATCAGCCAAAGCTTTAGAAGCAATCAATAATAAAGACAAATAAGATAACATATCAAAAATGGGTATAATAATTTTTTTGTAGGATATTCAGATTAGGAATAAGTAAGGAACGACTATAGTTAACACTATTGAAAGAATGTGGTACAAAAAATGTAGTTTATGACACTTGACTAAGAAAGAAAAGGAATTAAAAACTAATGGGTTTATTTATTTATTTAAGATGTAAAATTTTTACGACACAAATGCCAGTTAAATTGAATGCATAAAATATTTTTGATTGGATCGGGATATCATAGTGTCCTTGGCCACACTATTGGAAGACCCTCACCTATATTTGGTTATGATTCGTCTTGATTCATCCACATGCATTATTTTTTTAGTCAAAAGGTGAGGCTGTTCTGCAGATAGTAGCAGAAATTATGCACGTTTTATTGTAATTTCGATCTAGATTCGGCAGTGCTGTTGCCTAATTGACAACCGTCTGCAACCAAATCTACCATTTTTCCTATTTACTAGCTAGCAAGGTGTTTTCCATCAATGAGAACAGTGTACTTGTGGGTACTTGTGCATAGTGTCAGTGATGTGGTTCCAATGATCCTAGGTTGACTACGTTTACTACCGCAACCATATGTTGTTTACATAAACTAGGCTCGTAAAGACATGCATACATTGATGTTGCTGCAAGAAATTAACGAATGCTTCCACAGCTACTTTACTCCTCCACACACACAAGTACCAATCGCTCCACACCAGAAACAGTTCCTTTAACCAAAAGGACGCCTCTGGCAGCTACAAACTAACACCAATTGCATGCAAACACGGAAATTCATGCTCATCACCAACCTTAACGGAATTTACTTGGAGCCTGTAGCACCACTTATTCTCTCGTGCCACATCTTCCTCAATATGCAAAGCTTAACCTCACAACCTTCTTTCTATTAAAAAGAACTGTGTTTAATCTATATTCATATCTTGCGCTACGCCTACGTTCTACGTTTGTGTCACACTCTTGCGGTGTTCTTTCCCTGTCATATATATGGTATTCTCTGTCTTGTTATAGGTATTTGACCTTTGCCTGTATATAAATATATTCGCACCAAAACTTAATTGGCACTTTGTTTTGATTTTACTTTATTGGAATAATTTCAGAAGATGGCAGAACAAATCGTATAAATGTGTCATTCATTGTCAAGCGTGATTATTTTCTCTATTCTCCGCTAATTACCACCAGGTTGGCTTGTGTTGCATTCTGAGACTTAAAAGTGTATTTTGCACACTACCGTAGAGCATGGAAGGAAATGACCAAAATTTATTTTGCAGCAATTGAATACTTTCTTATTAATCACCATCAAACTCTATTTGGCTCTACCCAAACTCTACCCAAATTCTATCCAAACTCTATCCAGATCTATTTTGCTCAATTTTTCTCTTTATAACTCTGTTAACTATATCTATTTAGCTCTATCTATCATATCTTTACTCTATCAATGGTTCTACATACTGCGTTCACTATGGCCACAGATTAATCAAATAACAGAATTTCTCAATATGCCAACAACGAAATATCAAGTCAAAATCCCAAGTCATATAGACGCTAGCTCCAAAATTCGAAGATATTTGAGTAGCGTTAGCACAATTTTCAACTATAGTCATTGTCACACGAGGAATGATCTGAAGTGTACCGTTCAATTCAAAATCACAAAAAAAAACAATGAACTTTAACCAACGCTATGTCTCTATGATCTCATCTCTATGTTTGCCAACTACTGGTGCTACATATCCGTACTACATCGTTCTGTATTAGTTGTTCTCTTTGGTGTGATTCAAGGTAACTGAGATCTAATATGCACTCCATTGAATTTTTCATGGCTAAGCTTCAACCAAACTAGCTGATTCTTTTGAAAAAAATGGTTTCCGTTTCCCATTTCAACACTGATCTTGTATATCTCTACCCTTTCATTATATCTTGTTGTTCATCACTAGTTCTTCCCTCATTATTTTGCACCCAGTTACAAATACTTAGTCGTGGACGCTCGGTTGACTTTTGATTACCTGCACTCCAGATTTTCAAAAGTGAAAAATGTGAAAAAATTTTAATAGTCAACCAGTTTGATCAGATCAACCACAACAATAACGGAGGATGTTGAAGAATTTTATACGTTGTAATAGCTCATCTATTCCTTTCGAGCCAGTTCCACTCAATAAATATAACCAAGCTCGGTCTGCATTCAATTTTAAACCAAGAAAGACCCAAGGTTTAGTTTACAACCCACCTTCCTCCATCAACAAGCCTTCAATAAAGACTGCCAATGCATTTTTACCCGCCAATGATCCTAGAAGATCGTTGCCATCGAAAAAATTCACCCAGGATGAATTGAAAAATTATCCATTAATCCAAGGCTATAAACCTCAAGCAGAAAGAACATACGATATCACCCCCGAAATTGTACAAGAGATACAAACTTTAAGAAGTCAAGACCCTCAAAAATGGACCATTTCCAAATTAGCAAGCAAATTCAACCTTCCACAAAACAAAGTGAACGTTTTATCGGGTCAATTGGAAACTCCAAAGACCCAAGATTTATCCGACAGACAATTGCTTAGACAACAAAACAAGTTGAAAAGAAGCCAATTGTGGTTACGAGGCGAATTCTAGACTCGTCATTTGCATCATGTCACATATTTTTCATTGTTCCTACCTTACGTTTCCTCCATTGAGTGTCTTCTATGGTCCGTGGCGTAGAATAACTAGTCAAAAACCATACGAACGGCTCGAGATCTGCGATGATACTCATATGTATATACTATAATAAACCTGTAAATTATTCATTCTGAAATCTTTTGGTGGAACCCTGTAGCGTCTTGTCTAGGTTAAGAAAAATCTGCGCCAAAACGGTTAAAACGAAGTAAAATTTGACGAAATGCGACCTGAACCACCGCTACGCTCTCTAGCATCCACCTCTTCACCGCCAGCTCCTCTACCGCTGTTCTTCACCAGTTCAATCAAGTCTGGCCATGGGTGTTCTTATATGGTAGCGCCGCGCAACCACTTGAATTTTTCACTGATTGATAAAAAGAATTTATTAGAGTATAGAGTACTACAAGAACCAAGATGTCTGACAATGTAAGTATCGTATAAGATGTATCAGAAACGATCGTACTAACAATGCAGCCAAGAAACAATAATCACAACCAACACAACAACCAAAACAATAGAAGAAGAAACAATGCACAAGGTTCTAAGCAAGAGGGTCCAAAGAGAGAAGCCATTTTGGACTTGAATCAGTACAAGGACCAGCAAATAAGAGTCAAATTTATTGGTGGAAGACAAATCGTGGGTGAGTTGAAAGGATTTGATCAATTAATGAATTTAGTGTTGGAGAATGTCCAAGAGTCTCTTAGAGGTATGTATCATGAGATAAGCGTAGCAGCAAATGGAGGTGTGTGAGGAATTTGTTGTCAGAATTGTTGTGTGCGCCAGCAGGTTGTAGTGCGAACCGCAGAGCACCAGTTTAACGGAAATTAGGCGT
Source organism: Suzukiozyma fluviatilis (assembly GCA_030560825.1). Classification (NCBI taxonomy): domain Eukaryota; kingdom Fungi; phylum Ascomycota; class Pichiomycetes; order Serinales; family Debaryomycetaceae; genus Suzukiozyma; species Suzukiozyma fluviatilis. Next base: position 231,051 of record JAKTVZ010000016.1, read on the forward strand.
AGAACTGGCAGTAAAGGAGCGAAGGTTCGAATGAAACTTTGGTCGCACTGACCTCTATCGTCGAGATTTGTGTTTGTTTACACTATAGAGGCTAGTAGGTGTGAATTGGTGTAATAGACCAATATAGACACTTAATGAAGTCAAAGTGGTGCAAAGTCCAAAACTACGGACACAAAACTGAGATGGGCCGCAATAATTGTGCACAAATACACCTAATACGTCCATACAGTCAATTATACATTTACTAACTATTTAGATCCTGAAGATGATACCGTTTTGACCGGAAAAACCAGAGATTTGGGTTTGGTTGTGGTGAGATGTACATCTATATTGACCATTTCTCCGGTTGAAGGAAGTGAAGTTATAGAAAACCCCTTTATTAGCCAAGAGTAGGTATGTAAGTTATGTAAAATAGGTTATAATTACGGAATAGAAGTACTTTGTTCGGTAGAAAATATTGGGCTTAACCTTGGAGTCGAAAGTGGAAGTTTAGGGTCTACTTTTGTGCATTTTACTTCTTGTCTTTCGTCTACTCTACATCTTCTCTACACCGCTATAGGTCTGTTCTACGTGTGCTCTATGTGTGCTTTCTATGCTCTGGTGTTGTGCTTTTGTAACCGTTTCATTGCGTGTGTTTTTGTATGTTCCTCTATATAAGCCTCATAACCTCATCTCGAAATATTGGAAACGAAAGATAAGATTTGCAACCCCAGATAACCATGTCTAGCAGCAAAGAAGTCAGCAAAAATGTCATTTTGTTGAGACAAACAAACCAATTGATCGGTTTGTACTCCATCATCAGAGACCAGAACACAAAAAGAGGCGATTTTGTCTTCTACTCAGACAGAATCATCAGATTATTGGTGGAAGAAGGCTTGAACCAATTGCCTGTGGAGAAAACCATTATCAAATGTCACGGAAACACTGAGTACGAAGGTGCCACCTTCTTGGGAAAGATCTGTGGTGTGTCGATTGTTAGGGCTGGTGAGTCGATGGAAATGGGTTTAAGAGATTGTTGTAGATCGGTGAGAATTGGGAAAATCTTGATTCAAAGAGACGAAGAGACTGCTTTGCCAAAATTGTTCTATGAGAAATTGCCAGAAGATATCAGCGACAGATACGTGTTCTTGTTGGACCCAATGTTAGCCACCGGTGGTTCGGCCATGATGGCTGTTGAAGTGTTGTTATCCAGAGGAGTATTGGCAAACAGAATCTTCTTCTTGAACTTGTTGGCCGCTCCAGAAGGTATCAAGGCTTTCCAAGACAAGTACCCTGACGTTCATATCATTACTGGTGCTATTGATGAAAAATTAAACGACCAAAAATACATCATTCCTGGTTTGGGTGATTTCGGGGACAGATACTATGGTATTTGATTTCTAGTACTGTTAAACTTTGTTCTCATATCTATGGCACAGCCATAGACTGCAATATATATACCATGTAAGCATTGTCTCCATGTGATTAATACGACTTATTATGCAAATTTGTAGCACTAACTCTACAACTCTATAGCATGCTATTATGCAACATTTCTCTTATGCAAAATACTCCTATTATTCGTTCTTATGCAATTAATTCCTATTATACAATTGGTGATATTCACATACATTTAACGTGAACAATTTCAGGGTTTTCCTCGTATTCCTGCGACGTCACCCACATCTTCTTGAAGGTAGACAATCCAGCAAGAATGGAGCCTCCGATCCAAGTCGAGTACTTTCTTTCTGGTGGAGCGTAGATCTTAACTTTCATCTTTGTATCGTAGCTCGCTGGTCCAATCTGCTTATTCCAAACATTCTTGTACTGGGGATTGGCACCAGATTGCTGCTGCTTAAGCTCCGAGAGCAATCGATCTCCAAAGTTTCTCAATAGGGTGTTTCCTCCAGATAGGATAATATTCTGGTATAATGAAGGTCTCAAGTCTAAATCAGTTTTGGCTATGGCTAATGTTGTGAGCTCGTGTATACCAGGCGATTCATTGCCAATTAGTTGTGGGTTGAATAGAATTTCCAGAGACCTGAATCTTTCGGCTCCTAGCTGGATCTCGTGGCCATCTGGGAGTTTATAGGATGTGAAAAATTCTGAGTCGTTGTTGCCGAGATAGTATGAAGTTTCAGCAAGCTTTTCGTCGTTCACGGGGTCTTTCGAGATATAGCAACACTTTTCTTTAATCAAGCGAGCAATTTCAAACTCCGAACTGCTCGATAAGGAGATCCCCGTCATTTTGCGTAGATTAAACGCTAATTGCTCGGTGATATCTCTTCCTGCAATGTCCATTCTCTTTATGGACGTAGGTAACGAAAACCCTTCAAAAACAGGGACTATATGTGTTACTCCGTCTCCACTATCTATGACTACCCCTGTAGTTCTCCCCGATGCGTACAACGAGAGTACTGCCTGAATACTCACAAACAAGCACGGCACATTGAACAGCTCAAACAAGATCTGACACATTTTGTCTCTGTTTGAACGGGGGTTCAAAGGTGCTTCTGTGATTAGCAAAGGATGATCTTCTGCGTTCGCCTTCAAGTCGTGGGCGTAGGTGTGGTACCACAACTTTTCCATGTCGTTCCAGTTCTTGACGATCCCGTGCTCTATGGGGTACAGTAGCTTGAAAAGACCCCGGTTCTGTTGTGCCATGTCACCAAAGAAGGTTTCCTGCTGCGAATTTCCAGCATCATCTCCCAACAAACTGCCTGCCATTATCTTCTGGTACTTTGGCCGGCCAATGATGGCAGAAGCGAAGGTTTTGGGCCTATCTTCACCGGCAAATCCTGCCTTTAAGTTGCCGGATCCATTATCAATCACAACTGGCTGATTATAAAGCGTATCTCCCTCCATAGATATCGGTTCAAATCGGCTCAAGTTTGAAAACTGACTTAAATACACCTATATGGACTCAGGTATCGAATTTCAGCTAGCAATTCCAACTGGATGTACAAATTGACGGGAACAAAAATGATGGTTCTTTTGTTACAACAGAAGAAAAATAAAATTTCGCGTTGTTTTTAAAGCACAAACAAATACTATTTACACCAGTAGAAGCGACCCTAGCGATATTCAACAAAATCTTGTAAGACCACATAGAAATTCGTGCCGCCATGAGCTCCTTGAACCGACTTTCAAACAACCAAAAAACCCAGTTGAGAAATGCTTTCACTCTAATTGATGGAGATTCACGAGACTCTACTATATCCAAAGAAGACTTGGCCAATATCTACGTCCAATTGGGCCAGAAAGTGCCGGATGATGCCCAGTTGGTGCAAATGCTTACCATAGACGGTGAATATCACGAAAAAGGCATAAATTTCACACAATTTCTGCAGATCATGTCGAAAGAGCTTCTGAAGTTTGATGATAGGGCCACCATATACAACGCTTTGACGGTATTTGCCGACGAAACGGGGCTGGACGACTTGGTTGTCGACGTAGAGAAGCTCAAAGATGCCTGTTGCTCTGTTCAGTTAGGAGAAATTGGTTCAGGCGACCATAGATTGGATAGAGGTGTTTTCGATACCTTGGTAGACGGGTTTGTGCAGCAGCAAATCGACGGAAAGAAGCTATTTCAGGCATCCAAGTGGATAGATGCGTATATTGATTAGGATAGAGCGGAATAGAAGCATAGGCTCTGATGGTGTAATTACTGAAAAAACAGGCTATTATGACCTAAGACTATAAATGATTCAGTAGTGAGATGCTGTGAGAATGCTAGCACCGAGAGAAGGTTAGAAGTGATCGAATTCTACTGGAAAATAACGCTATTTCCATAAAATTAAGGTCATTACCATGAAAACATGAGTTTTGCCATGAAAAGTAAGACTATTTCCATGAAAATAAAGCTCCTACTATGAAATTACGCTACTAGACTACACTAGGCTATTGTCCTATACTGCAGCGGTCATAGTACTGGTACTGACTCAAAATGTCAACAGAGACAAAGACTCCGGTAATTATTGACCCTATTAACACAAGTTCTATGAACTCTACCCTCACAGTACTAACCTACACTAGTTGGTCTTAATTTCTATGTTTATTAATGTACAGTATGCAATACAATGAGAACTATATAGCTAACAGTATCTCAACTCAGTGATCAATGATTAACTCATCACATCCCCAGTCTTCATAGGATCCATCAGGTAAATGTCTTCTGATCACCAAAGGAATTTTCTTTTGTGCTAATTCTTTCATAGCAATTTGCAAAGGATCGGTTTCCCCTTCAATGTCCACCAAAACTGGAGCATTAAGAGAAATTTGTAAGGCTCTGGTACCCAAAATTCTGGCTCTTTCATATTTGGTCATATATGGGGTGGTGGTTCTCTTTTCTTTAGGAATGGCCAACTCTTTGGCCGTCTTCTTCGTTACGGAAGCAAAGTTTGCGTCTTCAGCACTGAGTCCACCATTTATGATGGTCTTACCATCAGCAGTCTTCATTTCTACATCACCATTTTGTTCGATTTCTGGTTCGGCAAATTCTTCGTCGGAGATATGGTCTGGGGCGTCGAAATCATCAAAGTTTTCAGCTCCCTCGTTAAAAGCGTTATCTTCAAAGTCTGACATTGTTTACCTAGCTAGCTATCAACTGTGTTTCAACAACATTAACATTAGTTCGATGCCTGAAAAATTATTCAAAATAATTTGGTAGCCGCACGCTCGTGATTTTGACATTTTGCTGGAGTGGTTTTCGATAATGATAAATTGAAAGGTGACGTAGGAGTAGTTGGGTGGTAGTAGTTTAGACTGGTTCATGGTCATTCGGTCCAGTTGTAGTTCAAGTTTCGTGAAATTTGCGATGAAATTGACCCGAATCTGTTGACGTTCTTGCTATTTGGGCAAGATCTTGGTCAACTGTGTCAACAGTACTACAGGCACAGCTTCAACTATTTCAGTAGAAACGAAGATATAATGCTTTCTATGATATAAGAATATAATTGTGCAATTTGAGCATCTTGCTATCTCTCTGCAACTTTGAGATGTTTTTTTCTAGATTTTTGCAGCCAATGGCCAAGGCGTTAGCCGTGCTGGTAAATGATTCTGTATCGAACATGGAAAATTAGCAGTATCTTTGTTCCATCACTACATTGTTCTTTATATGTATTGTTCGTGGAATTGGGTGCTCTTTCATGCAATTTTCATAACATCTCTATGGCTGCAAAATTTATCTGTATTGCAACGTTGCACTACCATCATATCTACAACATTGATTTCTATACTTTTTATACCTACCGTATCTACAACATAGATTGTGTAGACCCATTCTCGCTAGTTCTATAGTAAAATTAAATATATTGAATCATATATAAACGAGCTAATTTATATGGAAATTTATCTTTTAGATATCGACGATATCATTAATGCATGGAATACATGGATATGGGGTTACTCCATTAGGTGAATGTTGTTTTTGTACTAGTACCAGTTCGATACAGAAAACATTGAGGACTTAATTATAATTCGGAAGCATATGGTAACACATCAACATCACCAACAGCCACATAGTTGAATTTGTCGAGTTTGACTTTACCGGCACTTGGTTTGAAGTTCAATGGCGATTCGAAAGTGGATTGTAATGCAATGGATAATTCAGTGGTTTTGCTGACGTCAGCGGTGGATACTGAATCGACAATGGATTTAGCTTGTTTAATACCTTGGGCAACAGCGGCACCGGAACCTCTGACAGAAATGACAAACAAACCGGCGTCGGCGTATTTGTACAAGTGGGAGGAAGCACCTGGAATTTGTGATAATGGAGCACTTGGGTTGCTGATGGTTTGGTTACCAATGGCAACAGATAAAGTTTCGTATTTACCGAAATCAGCAGTCTTGACTGGAACACCGATTAAAGCAATGGATTCACCGGCTTTTCTAATTCTAGATTCACCTCCGGTGAAAGATTCACTGGAAACGGTAGCAGAAGAACCAACTGGTAATTGAGATAAGGCAGATTCACCAATGAATTGGGTTAAATCAGCTTGGTTAACACCAGAAGCAAAGACAGCTACGTTAGAGGTGTTGACAACATCGGTAGCAAATTGCTTGACTTCGTCGATAGAAATTGGTTGGGTACCATCGTAGTATAATGGGTTACCTAAACCTTTTCTAAAGGATAATTGATGTAAAGATTCTAAACCAACAAAGCCGGCATCAGCATTGGCAGCTTCGTATTGTGCTTTGGCAGATGGTAAAACAACTTCAACAAGTTCGTGAGGTCTGAAAGCTGGGTTGACTAAGGTGTTACCTAAGGCTTCAACGTAGTAAGGTAAGTCTTGTTTTAAGAATTTGGCGTTAAGAACGACGGAATCTCTGGTAAGAGTGGAAGAAAAAATACCACCTAACAATTCGGATTCTCTGGTGAATCTCAAAGCAGATCTGGTGTTGGTGTTTAAGAAGTTGAATTTGGAATATAAGTGACTTACACCAGATTTACCTGCTTTTGAACCTGCATTATTTACAACAACAGATACACTAGACAAATTGCCAGCAGATTCTCTGGCGGTCAACTTAATTGAAGCAGAACTATAGGATCTAGCAGCAGTACGAGATAACATTTTCGGTTTAAATTTGGTTAGTTCTTATAAAACTTGCAAGTAAAATGATAAATTTTTCACCAATTAATTTTATTACTATGGTGGAAATTTCTTCAATCTTGATTGGTGAAAAATAGGTCACGTGATGAGTCCCCATTATAGTGTTGATTGTAACGGCAATGGTAACGGAGGGTACGTGGAAGGTGTGATGTGATGGAGGGTGGATAATGCTGTGGTTCTGGCGAATGAGTACCTGGTGTCGAAATTTTGAAAAGTTTGTGATGAAGGGCGATATTTTAACAATGGACTATTTTGGTGTGGTTGCGAAAATGACGATAAGTGATCGAGAAATAAAGGAAGTGTGTTGGTTGGTTGTTTTAGTAATGAACATATGAGTGTGTCTAGTAGTAGTTTAATTGAAATTCAGTCGAAGTATAAGAATATAAAAAAGTAGGAGTTAATGGGTTGGTTTCTAAATTGCTATATGGCGGCGAAAAGTAAGTTGAGTAGGCGTGGAAGTATAGCTTCTATTTGATAGCCTTGCAAATAGTATCAGATGTTTCGATATACGATGCTGATCAGAATTAAAAATTGCTTTTGGTTGCAATTATGGAGATAATCAAAGTTTAACTCCTCTCTATTTTGGTTGCAAAATTAGTTATTACAGTATTAATGGGATAACCCAAGTACGGTTTCTGGACGTAAAAATGAACATACGGACATCACGTTCCAACAATAGTCCCAGTCGCTCAAGATTGATTATATGACACTATTATAAGTTGTACATTTCAATTGTTCTGTTATGAGTACTTTATTGAAAGGAATCAACAAGCATTCAAATGTACAATTAATACTAAATATTTGCGTAAAGATAAAAAAAGAAGAAGTTTCTAGAAATGATCTAAATAAACCACGAGATACAATTGATGAAACAACAATACAATTGATGGAACAAAAGATAAACTACTACACAACTATGGGCTCGTAAAAATTGTGTTTATTTTATTTTTCGTTTTCGAGCTATAGGAGTTTTTGCAGCAATTGTTTGTGCGACACCCCCAACCAACCAACTACAATTTCCACGATAACTTCGGCAATTGCCATTTTTTTATGACAGTGTTTTAACAATAATTGCTCCTAGGACCTTAAAGTATCCCTTGGTGACATTATTTTAATTTTAATTTTGAATTTTAGAATTAGTGAAATTTTGCAATTAGTAAGCTCTAAACTAGTGCTATCATTCGCTACAGTAAATCTACGCTAATAGTGCCATTGTTGCAGGAGGGCACAAATGGAATTGAGTTATGCTAATAGCTTTTGCTGTAATATATTTGGCTATTTCTGTTACTCTATTTTGTGATTTTTGACCAAATTATATCTGAGTTAATCTTAACTTATCCACTTCGGAGTTTGAAATCGAATTTTGCAAGATAAAGTCCAAGGTTAATTTACCCCATAAGAGATCAATTAACACTAAGGCATGAACCACTCCCCAAATAAGATTGATCGAGTAGAAGAAATTGGAGTTCCCGTTACCTAAAACAATCCAACAGTAGTAGAAAATAGGCGATAATAACAAACAAACAAGCAAGGTCAAACCAGTAATAAATGGGTATTTACAATGAGGAAACACGGTAGCTTTGAATATTGGCAATAAACTCAAGCAGAACCCAAGGTCTCCCACTGTAGGATATGATTTGGTGAATGATAACCAAACGCAACAAAGAACAACGGCAAGGAACGAATCTCCGTTTACTTGGCTAGCATCAACAGAACCTGTAGATACCGATTTTGTAGCTGTAGAAGAAATTGGCTGTTCTGCCTTTGTAGGTTCTTTTACTTGCTCTTTTTCTCTTGATGTAGTTGTAGTTTCATGAACGGTAGCACCCGTAGCACTTAGTTCTGAAGAAGTGGATTCGCTGGGTAACAAGCCAGTGATATCTGTGACGACACCATTTTCGTCAATAGCTTTCAAGTTTCCCTTATTATCAAATGCCAATCTAGCAATAGGTTCATTGCCCAGCTTTCTAGCTTTTTTGAACTCAAATAGCCTCAAAGTAATAGGAATAATGAAGATAAATTGGTACAAGTTGAAAATACCCACGTAAAATGGAGTAAAGAACTGAAACATCTCAGTGAAGATATACCACCACAAACCAATGTTTGGGGTGATTTTATCGAAGAATATGATGGTACCGTAGGTAGATTGAAGGTACTGCCACGAAGCAGTGATGGCGAACGATACAAGACTCAACAATGCGAGAGTAGAGCTGAATAAGGCAATTCCCATAACGTAGATTTTCTCCACTAAGTCAATTTCCAAGCTGTGTCCTAATGCCAAAATGGGCACGATCAAATACACCGGCGTGAACGACAAGTAACTTGCTAACGCCAAGCTGATCATGGACCTAGAAATACTACGATTTATCACCACCTGGCTTATAGATTCCACAATGAACAACAACGTGAAGCACAACGAAGAATGGGCGATATTGGTAAAGATAAGCAATGGATTGAAGAGATAGAAACTAGCAATCAAATCGTCGTTAAATCCAATAACAGATTTGCCAGTTCTTTCTTGATTATGTTTATTGTACCATTTGTTGATGTGTAACAATCTCCAAGTGATATACAAATCAGCCAACGCAAACACTAGATTAAACCATATTTGGCTAAAAGGCAATGAGTCCACTACTGACATCGCCGTTACGTACAATGGAGCATTGCAATTCACCGCACCGTCGTACAAGTTGATACCATTGTTCATATAAAATAAGGCTTCCTGTAAAGACTTGAAGGAATTTATAGGTGTAGATATTTCTACCGTTGATGCCAAAATTTCCACCAAGCTTGGCACCAAAGTCGGAAGTAGGAACCGTATCAATCCTCCGATGATAAATACCTGTTTAAGTTTGGTCATTGGTTAGATGTGGTAAAAACGCCGGTTGTTAAAAGAAGCGATAAAGACGTGGTCTATATACGCAGTGAAAAATTCATGAGTAAAAAATACTCATGTTTCAATATTTTTTGTTCCTTGTAAATGGTATGTAATGGTTGCGATATTGGTGGTTTAGATTGGCGTATATGATTCGTTTACTTTAGTTTATCCCCCTGGGCCTTTTAAAAATTCTAAAATGTTGATTTTTGACTATTTTACTAACCGTCTTTAGTTTCAACCTGTTAATCCAAAACCGTTTTTGAAAACTTTGGTAGGCAAACCTATTGTAGTTCGATTGAAATGGAACAAGACCGAGTACAAGGGCAAGTTGGTGTCGTTTGATAGCTATATGAACTTGCAATTGGACAATACCTTTGAAATAATTCGTGAAGACAATGAAACGAAGCAAGAGCCTATAGGCGAGATATTTATTAGGTGCAACAACGTTTTATTCTTGCGGGAGGATGTTGACAAGATGGAGACTGAGGCTGGAGAGCCTGAGACCTGATGGTGCCCGGATAGCAAGGTGTAGATGCCTAAGATACATGATTTAAATGGCAAGTTATAGGTGACACCATTACAGATTGAGTATGCGAAAGGCTTCATTAATAATGGAGGATTGATAAAAGGTCTGAGACCGCTTACTGGCTCAATAGCGGCTATGGAAACAACAAAATAGCTCAAGATATTCCAGTTTGGGTCCAAGAATCGCTCCAGAATGGCTCACAAAGTGTCGAAAAAGACACAGTATGAGCCAATAGAGTATATTGAGGCTCTACAACGACTGGAGATACCAACTATGATAACTATTGTCTATGGCTGTTTTTGGTTATATCCAGACTTGAACTAGTCCACTAAAACCCCTCTTAGACGAGTTAATTTCTCGCTTTTTTTAGCAAACCATATAGTTTTCGGGCAGTACAATTCAATAAGCTTGTAAAAACACCACCTTTTCTAACAAAATTCGCTCTGTATTGTAGATTCTAAAAATTGCTCGATTAGTGTAAAAGACGAGAGAGTGCGATCGTGGAAAATTTTGATGAAATTCAAATATATTTTTACTCTTTGAATCGTGGGAATTGGAAGCGACAAAGCAGCGATGACGGAACCTAGTGCTGCTCCATACGGTGGGTTGCTTGTAAAGACGATTGCAGAAGAGCGGGAGCGCGAGGCCAAGTCACAGGAACAGGCTATCGAAGTTACTGTAAATGGAGTGGTTGAAGAAATACGACCAGAAGGAATTTACATCAAAGGAGTCGATAATTTGTCCACTGAAGACATCAAGTGTTTTGTTGATTACTATTTGAATTATGTCGCCAATCAGGGCGAAGATCGCATTGAATATGAGCAAGTTGCTGACCCATTGACGTTTAAAGTGGAATGGATCAACGATACTTCAGTCAACATTGTGTTCCATACCCATGAAGCTGCGCTTTTGGCGTTGAAGAAGTTGTCGATTCAAAGTCAGAACGAGGACGAAATTCCATCATCTGAAAATATCCAAGAGTACGTTACTGATATAATTCAATTAAGAGAGTCTAAACCATATTCTCCTACTATAAACTTTAAAAACCAGCAGAGTTTGTTCAAGAGATTGAACATCCAGCAAGAGAATAACAGTCAAGAGAACTTGGCCATGGAGGAGGACGATTCTGATCTCGTTTTGTATCTTAGACAATCGTTTCAATCGGACAAGAAGGTGAAAAATGCCAAGGAATACTCTCGATACTATTTATTGCATGGAGAGCCAGAAAGGAAGAGGTTCTATAAGCGTGAGCACAGAGACCGTCCAAGATCAGACAGAAGAAGTGCTCGTAGACAGTCAGAAGAAGACTTGTTTGCAGACAAGTTGAAACAAGTTGGCAAGAACGATCTTGATGACGACGAAGACTTGTTTGCAGATAGATTGAGAGAAAGATCTCCAAGCAGAAGAACCAAGTCACCGGTTAGAGATGGTGAACTGAGATGGAGAGATAGAAGATAGATTGAAAATGTTCAAGAACGACTTTAGAACTAGAATTATTGAAACCTAGAAAGACTTTTGAACTAGTAAGACCGTTGAAGATTCAACTATTAAATTACAACAGTCATTGAAATACAAACTGAGAACGAATGAAAACAACAAAAACTATTGAATAGTGATTGCAAGTTTCCAAGCATTATTTTTATTGATCTCATAGAGATATGTATACTACTACAAAAGTACTAAATTTATATGTTTAATTGTATATTCTGTATAAATACATAGATGAAGTGAATGTTTATATTATGAAAGGAGCCTTAATTACCTTCTTGACCAAAATCTTCTGTGAATTCAGTATGCTTCTCGATATCGGCACTGTTGACCGTTGGACGATTACTTTTAATTGATTTGATAAAGTCTTTGATTGTAAGGTCTGGTTCCTTCAATTCATCTGTGCCGATATCCATCCAGTTCATCTCTTCGGCACCAGCGTCGCCCGGAGAACACGGCGTGAGCTTTCTGACACCATTTTCATCAGTGACTGGTTTAAAATGCGTAGCCTGTTGAATCTTTCTGATTGGCTGCATCAAGGCATCTCTCACCACAACAGCTATATCATGACCCGAGTATCCATCAGTCATTTCCGCAAGGATCTTAAGATCATGCGCAGTACAATCGCAGGCAACATCACCAATGTTCAACTCAAACATTCTCGTTCTTGCCTCGACGTCAGGAAGAGCAATATAAATTCTTCTTTCGAATCTTCTCCGAACGGCAGAATCCAACTGCCAAGGGATATTGGTTGCTCCCAATACCAAAACCCCAGTTGAATCATTTCCAACCCCGTTCATTTGCACTAACAACTCGGTTTTGATTCTTCTCGATGCCTCACTCTCACCTTCACCTCTAGGACCACACAAAGCGTCCACTTCATCAATGAAAATAATCGATGGCTTGTTCTCCCGCGCCATAGTGAACAACTGCTTGACCAATCTCTCTGATTCCCCCATCCATTTACTCACTAAATCCGACGAAGAGACAGAGAAAAACGTCGAATTGGCCTCCGTGGCCACAGCTTTCGCCAAATAAGACTTACCCGTACCTGGTGGACCATACAACAAAATACCAGACGTAGGTTTACGGTTTCCAGTGAATAATTGGGGAAACTTGACTGGTAAAATAACTGCCTCTTTCAACGCTTCTTTTGCTTGATCTAACCCAGCAATGTCGTCCCATTTCACGTTTGGTTTCTCCGACAAAATTGCCCCGGCTAAAGCTCCTCTTAACTTCTTTGTGTCGGCATCATCGTCGTCTCCGTCGGATTTCTTTGCCTTCGTAGAACCACCTCCAGAACTATTCTCTGCTGAGTTCGATTTCGTCTGTTTTTCCAAATGATCTTTCAACTGTTCGGCTCTAGTAAGATACTCGGTGAATTTGGACTTGATCAACTCTTTTGATTGGGCATTTTTTTCGTACTTTATTGCCAACATCAAGTAGTCTAAGCCATTATAGTACAATTTGTATGCTTCTTCATATCTGGTGGAATTATCAGCTTCGATTGCCTTCTGCACTAAGTCGATTCCTTTGGATAAGAAATCTGAAGACCCCGACATTTGTCACCCTCTTCTTTGATTAAGCAGTAAAGAATCTTTGGCAATCGCTGTAAATGGTGATCCAAGATTGAGTGTGCATGGTAGCGCCAATTTTCCACAGTTTTGTGTTACATTAATTTTGCAACCGTTTGCAAAGAGGGTTTGCAACGAGGGTGGGTGTAGATGGATGGTGGGTTTTCTCCCGTAGTTTACGTATCTTGTCGGTGTTTTAGATATCAGATTGGTGTACTTCGGCGAGGATCTTATTGAAAACAGAAGAATTGATGTTGTTTTGGATGGCTGCAAAATTGACCTGCCACAGACTATGTGACATGGTACCAGTGTAGTACCAGTGTAGTACCAGTGTAGTACCAGTGTAGTACCAGTGTAGTACCAGTGTAGTACCAGTGTAGTACCAGTGTAGTACCAGTGTAGAACCAGTGTAGAAAGGCATAAACCGGGGTATATTGGCTAGTTTTAGGGGATTGCAAGAGGAATTCCCTGTAAGTAGTACTGGAAAACTATCTTTCAATTTAGTAGGCCGTTTCTCAATGAAAATGGCGGTACTGTAATATTAGACATATCTTTTATGAACAGCTCTAGACGATATATATGCTTCAAAACGTAAATCGAAACCTATTCAAATTTGTTACATCATCTACCATTTGTCCTTTGGTCCGTTTGAGCGAGATAATTACATGGAGTCACGGATAGAGGAACGTTTTCTCTGCATAAACAAATTCACTGCAGTTGTACATGTTTCAGTGCATTCAATGCGTAAATAGTGCAGTACTGGATCATACTTGAATACCTCCAAGACGGAGTAATTTCCCTTGGAGGTATTGGATTCAAGTAAGAGACTGAACATATAACGTTATACCCCACAAAAATAGACTCTAATCCACTTCAAACAACCACAGACATATTTAATGATATTTTCAGAAATATCATTGCTTTAGAAGCTATAAGTTTACAAACTATCATTGCAACTTATCCCTACATCCAGACTCGGAAATAACACCAAGTCAGGGCCAACGGAAAATTATCAGTGTTTGCCGTGTCTCGTAAAATTGTGCGTCTATTTTAGCTGCAATTAAGAATTAAGCTAACACTTGAAATCACCAAAGAAACCGTTGAAACTCGACTAAACCCACCGAGATGGTGAAACAAGGTACCCAGGATGGATCCAGATATACAACTTTTCCCTGGTTAACAGCATTCTACTCAATATAAAGTTATACCTATTTTCGCTTACATTTAAGGTATGTGTAGGTACGAAAAGACACTCATATGCATAAATTTAAGATGACTAATTAATACTACAACTATTTTTATTAATAGGACCGTTGGTACGGTGCATATACTGGGAGTGATTTAGTGATTGCAAAATGGAAGAGGATTCTATCATTAGTTTACAAACACAAAAATTAACTGGGCAAGAATCCCCACATTTCATTCCGTATCAGTTGGTGGACTCCATCTCCAAAAATGCAATTACAAAAAGTAGATCCAATGTACTGGTTCTTCTGGGAATAAGGGACGATTTGCATCTAAATAGTGCTGAACATTACACATCGGCTCAAAATGAACCAGAGGAGATTTTAATTAACGAATTGGAGATGGTTTCGAGAAGAAACACTGTAAATACCGACAATGAAAAAGGTGCTGATGCTTCGGATTTTGATCTGGAGGGAAATTATCCTCCTCCAGATACCGGCATGGCCTGGGTGATGGCAATTTGTTCTTGTTTGGCCATTTTCTCCACATGGGGTTCGAACGCAGGGTATGGTATCTTTTTGAACTATTATATTGATAATGATATCTTTGCAAATGCAACCCGATATGATTTTGCATTAATTGGTGGTATTGTTATGTTTTGTGCCCAGTTTCTTGCTCCATTGGCTGCTCTCGCTTATAATATCGTAGGTTTTAGAGTCATGATGGCTATAGGGGTCGTTCTACAGACCTTGGGGTACATTTTGGCATCATATTCTACCAAATTATGGCAGTTGTATTGTACGCAAGGATTGCTAGTAGGGGTTTCCTTTGTTTGCATTTTCATTCCTGCCACATTAATCTTACCAACCTGGTTCAAAAAGTACCTTGCTACAAGTATGGGTATTACTGTAAGTGGTGCTGGTCTTGGGGGGCTCGTATTCTCTCTTTCGGTAAACGCAGTAATCGAAAAAACTGGCGATCAACGATGGGCTTTGAGAATGGTAGGTATTGTTACTTTGTTCACAGCTTTAATTCCTGCGATCATCATGAAACCAAGAACTGGTAAACCATTACCTTACAAAACTACATTCACTAAACAGTACATCAGCGAAAATGCAAAGATTATATTCAACTTTAGGGTATTCAAATCATACCCATTGGTTCTCTTGTCATTTTGGTTTGCATTTACTATTTTAGGGTACACAATTATGTTATTTTCAATGTCAGCCTATGCAAGACTGGTAGGGTTGACGGCTCAACAAGGTTCTAATTTGACCTCCATCATGAATGCTGCACAGATCATCGGTCGGCCACTTATGGGTCTCGGAGCCGATAAGATTGGTAGAGGTAGCTGTACTAGTCTTATTTGTGCCACGATCACCGTTCTTTTATTTGCGTTTTGGATCAATGCGACGACCTATGCAACTTTAATAGTGTTTGTCATATTGATCGGATTTATAGTTGGTGTTGGATCAACTATGGCGCAATCTTTAGCTGTAGAGCTCATCTCCAGTCCTGGGCATTTACCAGCTGCTTGGGCAGGAATGAATATCTTCGTGGGTATGGCGTCATTGGTAGGTGAAGTTATTGCATTAAGTCTAGTTAAGAATAATAGCAGTCGTCCCTATTTGCATGCTCAAATATTTGTTGGTAGCTGTTTTGTGTTTTGTACATTTTTAATTTTAATTATTCGGGAATCTTTAGTTGCAAAGAAACTAAAGCAAAGACGAGATTTTGCTAGTGCGGCAATAGCAGACTTTTCAAGCGAGTCAAATGATTCTAAGGAGGGAAATATTTTGCAGGAGAGAGTAGACAGATATAATAGACTATTGTCGAGAGGTATATTCGCATTTTTCATTCGGGTTTTTTACCCTGTCAAAGTATAGGGTATGAAGTGCATAAGTATTAGGTTAATGTACGCATAAATTCAATCATTAACAATTTGGAAGCAAAGAGAAAATTTGCTACCGAGTGACTAAGGATATCTGTATTGATTGTAAACATATTGGCATAATAGTAGGCGATGTACTTAAACTATTGTAGAAATTCCAGTTTTTTCCAAGCAGGTAAAAATGCCTTAAGAAATTGTTTTGCAACCATTTCATAAGGACTCTCATTGTAAACTAACTATAAGCCTGATTTCTCAAACAAGTAAGAAAGCTAATCAAATAGTCATGAATAGAGGAAAGAGGTAAGATTTTATGATAGTCCGAATGCCGATATGGACCTAACCCATTTATATGCGGACCTGCGTGACACTGCATAAATAATAGAACTATTATGGAAATCTGAAGTTTGGCAATGTTCATTCTTCTTTTATATATCTGTACAACACTTTGTACCAACAGGATGGGAATAGTAGTGTTCAATTTTGCTTGAGTCTTATTATATCGTTATCAAATCTAATACGGCCATTGCTGTCATTATTAATTTCTGTATGTGTGTAGGGCTGATTGAACTTGACTATCTAGAAAATGGCTATTATTGTGATTCTCTTTCAGTATTGGGAGTAAATTCAGCTACCTGTGATTTATTTTCAAACTGGGATGCATTCTAGTTATCGAAGTTTCGTTTTGGATACTGCTTTTGCCTGATATTTTTCTTCGAGGTTGTTATCGTTCTACTTCGCAATATTATAGTGCTACGGTTTAATCGATGATACTTGGTTAAATGAACGTTTAGACAGCAAGAAAGAGAGGACTATTAGATTCAAAAATCAGATTTTACAATCTTCTCTTGAAAGATAAACTTAACCTCTTGAATCCAATTTTTTTGCATTTTTTCTCAGAATGTATAAAACGCTAGATCAAACCATTACTAAGAGCATACACTTTAGATGGTTACAATCATTACTACCTAACCACGGTCCCGTATAGTGCATTGTACTAAATTTGCACCATCGTAACAGTAATATCCTCGTAATAAGGTCATAATTTATTAAGTTAAAAATGGCTGCAAAATTACCTACGCTATTTATAAAGTATTGATACACAAATTTGAGCAACATTTATTTAGTTTACAGATTTAATTCAAAATTGATAATTAAATATTATACTTTTATACATTAATATATATAGATGAGAGAAATGATGATAGAAACCAAAAAGTTAAACATAGCTTAACGATTAGATTTAGCAACTCTTTCTAATTCATCCTTCTTTTTAATAGCATAAGAAGTAGAAGAACCTTTAGCAGCGTTGATTAATTCTTCAGCTAAACATTCAGCAATAGTTTTGATGTTTCTGAAAGAAGCTTCTCTAGCACCAACGGTTAATAAAGAGATAGATTGGTTGACTCTTCTTAATGGAGAGACATCAACGGCTTGTCTTCTGACGGTACCGGAAGAACCAATTCTGGTAGAGTCTTCTCTGGCACCAGAGTTAACAATAGCGTCAACTAAGACTTGGATTGGGTTTTGGTCGGTTAAAACGTTAATGATTTCTAAAGCGTGTTTAACGATTCTAACAGCCTTTAATTTTTTACCGTTGTTTCTACCGTTCATCATTAAAGAGTTAGTTAATCTTTCAACAATTGGACATTGAGCTTTTCTAAATCTTTTAGCAGCGTAACGGCCAGCAGTGTGAGAAACGAAGACAGGTTGTCTGATTTGAATGTAGTCAACTAAAGAGATATCTTTAACTTCAACATCTTCAAAAGACCATTTGTTGAATAATTTAACTTCTTGTTGAGCTTGTTGGACATCAGCTGGGATTGGGGTAGCTAATTCAACTAATTGTAATTCTTCTTGGACAACTGGTTGTTCAACTTGAACTTGTTCTTCAACGTCAGACATGATTATAGAATGGACAAAGGGTTATGGATCGACTTATAAAATTTTCAAAAAAAACTAATTTTCAGTATGGACTATAAAAAAAAAATCAAGGTAAAAGTGAAAAATTCTCAAAACGCCCAAATAGGAAGGTTAAAATCAGGCATGCACGACCTCGATTTTAATTGTCGGTCACGTTTTTCAGGTGATGATTTTAGGGCTACTAGCCCTAGATGTGCACTAGCAAGTGAAGCTACTCTTTACTTGTTTCTTGAAGAGAAGTTCATTCGTGAACGTTGCATTTGCATACATTAGGCTATTGGTCATTCCAGTTGTTAAAAATATGTTCTCTGTCAAAAGTGTTCGTGTTGCATCGTTATCTCTGATAGTACTGTAATAGATAACCAGAAAAGTAGTTTTCGCCATCATGGCAATAATATAGTCCTCATTTAACCATTCTGATCTCTTCGCTAATTTGCAACACAATGAAGTACACTAGCTGCGACTTTTGCGTCATCTCTTTTTTTTCCTTCTCTAAAACTCGAACCGAAGATATTTAAAATATAAAAGTTCTACCGACTGCGCCATACAAATTTCGAAACTCGGGATCGAACTGTAGATGTTGAATTTTCCTCAAAGTTAATTTGGGAAAGACCTAAGTGACTACGCCATTAACCGTCTAAATCTTGTGTCACGTGATTTCAGTATTTCCCCATACATCTTGCAATTGAAGTTAGTCCATGGAAACACAATTGAGAGTAACATGAAGTTTCCACAGAAGATAGTATCCATCTATAGGATACGGTAAAAGATTTCATGCTTGGCAATTTACGAAGTTGACTTTTTATTATTTTCTATAGTGAGCTCTAGGCTCCACTTCAATTGGCTGCAAAAAAAGAAATCAAAAGTTATGTATAGAAGAACTATTTCAGAAAGCCATTGCAATAGTAGCTCACCTGTGCTGAATTAATCTTGGCTGAGCTGTGAAAATAATAATTACTGCCTACTATAATTTGCTTCTTGTTTGGGCTTAAATAAGTCATATTCTGTTCCTGACATGATTTCGTTGGAGGAAACAATACGGAATACATCTGCCACAAATTACTGAAATCAACAACAGTCTTAGTGATATAGCTATTAGTATATCAAGCAATGAAATTGTATCAGAAAATTCAAAATTTATTTGAACGGTGGTATCCCTTTCTAGGTTGACTGCGAACGAAAGCTTTACGGTATCTCAAATAACACAAAATAAAATTTATAGTTTCGGTTACGAGTGATGGGTTATCCTTAGTGATAGTTCTTTTTATACCGTGTGGTTCATAATGTGATGAAATTCAGTTTCTTCAATGTAGCCCAGGGTTTAAATTGAAAATAGAGTGAGGTACGAGAACGGAAAAAATATTATCAATCATTTATAACAATATTGGAAGCGGATTTTCAATTTCAATTTTAATTGTCTACATTTCTTTACACGGCTGAATACGTTGTGTATATTCGTAGATATTCACACGAGACTTTAATTCATGATACTTCTTTCATATAGTATAGTTTCCGTAACGGTTTGAAGTAGTCAGGCAGTTCGTAATTAATATTTTCTAAATCATGCACGATAGCAAAGATCTTGAACACAATAGAACAAAGATGGAATCGATTTTTTAGACCGATTAATTGATAAAATTTTCACCGGTGTGCAATACTCAGGCTCATCAAACAAATTATGCTAAATGATGTTAACATTCACAAGATTAGATTAGACCGAAATTGCCGGTCTAACAATTAGAGTTCAACCTTCTATACATAAACCTGTATACAAACTACCAGGCGAAGTTCGGTCAAGTACCCAAATCTTACTCAACCTTAGATTATTTATTCTAGAAGCAGGGCTCTTGCCTAATAAGACATTGCCACTATAGCTGGAATATCCTCAGTTGCATGGCCACCACAGCATGGCCCTCATCTCGAAGTAATATGACGCAGTACAAAACAAGTTAATCATTGTCTGAATGAAATTCCCCGCTAATCCCCTGGCATAGATCACACTGGCATATAGTTGTTATGACAGCTGTGGTTACTCTTGTCTTTCGCCCTGTCTTGACTACTTAGTTCATTACTTTTTACCAGCTTCTGGCAAATTGATTACATGACCCATGCAGGATTTTTTCAAGCATGTTGCACTATATAAGGGCAGATTAGAATCAAATATACAAGGAGCGATATTATTCAAGGATATCGTAAATAATATTATAATATTATATTTCGTAATTGCTTAATTTAATTTCGTATAGATTGAATCCATTGTATAAGCATTTATTAACTTGAATGTCTAAAGAATATCAACCTCCTACTGGAGCACCACCGAATTGGTCCAATAATCAACAGCATTCAGGGTACAGTGCTGCCCCAGCACCAGCTCCCGCCTATTCTTCTGAGAACCAACAGAGAGGTTGGGGTGGCCAACAAAACTATCCTCAACAGGGTTACCCACAACAAGGTTATCCACAACAGGGTTATCCACCACAAGGCTATCCACCACAAGGCGGAGGCTACTATAATCAACAGCAACCAGTATATGTGCAGCAGCAGAGACCTAGTTCTGGTAACGAAGACTGTTTAATGGGATGTTTGGCAGCAATGTGTATATGTTGTACTTTAGATATGTTATTCTGATACCAGCATCACTCAGTAATGGTTTGATGTACTGATCTTTGGTAGCTCTATGACTGTGCATTAGCTGTGTACAGTAGACTGGAAAGTAGTAGTATAATGCTTGGCATCAGTGAGACTTTGCCCAAGAGCTTAAGCAATTATATGTACTGTGTGCCCAAAATTTTAGTCGCTCTTTGAAGAGTGTCGTTGAATGTTGTAGAATTTGAACTACGTTATCTAATTACATCATAGACTTTTATTTGTTAATATTAATAAATGTTGTTTTATGTCAATTATTCTCCCCTGAAAATTGTCTATTAGTATGTATGATCAGATATACTTTTAACACTATTCTAATTTGAACCCATAGAAAACCGCTTAATTCATTCAATATTTCTATTAATCGATTGTTTTAATAAAATATCCGCATCCAACAGTAAAAAGTTCGTAGCCAAGATTAAGTCTGCCAATAGCACACATGACCCGTTTATCAAAAATCCAAAGTAGAGTCTATGGTGTGATGCTAATTTCCCGGTGAATATTGGTCCAACACACCGAGCAAAAGTTTTCCCAATATTAACAATCCCCATAACTCTAGTGATTTCATTCTTTGGCATTATAGATGTCAACAATATTTGTCTAGGGACAACGTCCATGGTCGATGTAGTGTAGTATAATATTAATAGTCCAGCTACTATGGCAAATTTGTTAACAAAGGTAATGGCTGCAAAGAAAATAGCCGAAGGTACCTGAGTTACCAAAATTGCTCGTACTGGCCCAAGGGTCTTTGCAAAGAGAGCTGATGGCAATGATGAAACAGCATCGATGGAATTTGTAACGAAGAACAACAAACCTAAACTTGTAGCACTTATAGTGAATGTCTTCTTCAAATAATAAACCACCCAAGCCGATGGCATGAAACCGTACCCTAAAGAATCTAACATGAAAATAGCTAACAATCTTGGTAAGTAATAAGACGACGACTTTGATAAGGTGTTAGTTGGTTCTTCTTGTTGTGGTAATAAAGAACTATCTTCTGTTTCATCTTCACTAGGGTCTGGCGTAGGAGTATATATTTCACACTTTGGCGATAAAAAGCACATCAAAACGAACTTTAATAGAGCAAGTAAGGAATACAACACAAATACAAATCTATAGCATGTTTGTAGTTCGAATCTCCAAGTCAAATTAAAATAATCCACCATTAAACCACATACCAATGATCCCAACGCGGCACCTGCGGTTGCAAATAATCCATAGAATGCAAAAACTTCGGGGCGATGGTTATGAGGAGTCAAATGAGCGATTGAAGCTTCTTCAACTGATTTGAAAGGGCCGGTTTCGTCCCCGGAAGGAGAGATTACACCTACAATTGCTGCCAGTAATAATACCAAGTAGTTTGAATAAAGCGCAAAAACGACTCCGGAAGCAAACATCATCAAGGTACCAAAAGTCATAACAAATCTTCTACCTAACTTATCGGCATTCCAAGTTAGGTAGTAGGAAATCAACGCATCACCAATTAAGGTTAGTGTCATAAATAACCCGATTTGCACCTCAGTTATATCTAAAGATTCAAGGTAAAGGGTTAAAATTTGATTGCTTAAACCAAAACTGGCCATTCGAATGAATACTGATACCCATAGTATACGGATATCACTATTTGACTGTCTCAAAGACTTTAAAAGGTGCATAGCATATAGATATTTATGATTGCTTTAAAGAATAACTTTATAACAGTGAGAAACTCATCACGAGATACTATTATATAGAGATGGCTGCAAAAAAAATTTCCAAAAAGGGACGAAACACAGCGATCCTGGCCCATGATGAGACAGTACATACTGTACGGGAATAGGAATGAAATGACCTTAGTTAGTACTGAGGGATTAATGTTCCGGTGGTTCCTTAAATTTATTCGATTTGATTTAATGTGACTTTCTATTATTTAGAATGCATTCCGGTACTGAGATGGATAATAATATTGGATTTGCTGATACGGATGAGTAAAGGTGTGCTTTTAGGTAACCTTAGGAGGTATCTTCTAGTTGTAGTGAAGAACAATAAGTAAAAAAAAAAGAAAGAACCCACGCCGGGAGTCGAACCCGGAATCTTTTGATTAGAAGTCAAACGCGTTAACCATTACGCTACGCAGGCAATTAGTTGTTTCTTTAAATATATGCATTGAAGATATTGGGAAACTATAGGAACTTCTACATTTTCTTGTACTACTCATTCCATTATATGTTGTACTTTTATGCATTTGCGTAATCAATTAATAATGGAAGCGTTGCAAAAGTAATAAAAAAATAAAAATAAAAATAAAATGATATATTAAAATAAATATAAATAGAGCTAATTGTGAAGAGTCCATCAATTCTCCAATTGGTCACTACATCAATGTAGTGAATTGAAAGAAATCTTTCGATGGATATTGTGGTAGTTAAACTAAACAAATAGTATTGGTTGTTTCTTCACACTATCATACCCGCTTGAGTAAAGGGTTATGCCTTTAATGAATATCTATTTCTGATTATAATCAAAATAAACTATACAATTAGCATAGTTGAGGTTTCATTAAATAGTCCATTACATTGGCAGACTCGAGCTATGACCATTAACTCTATCCTAGATACTTCAGTTGTGCAAATTGCTAAGTAATATGGTAGATAATTGCATCGGAGTACAGAAATGTCCAGTTAAACAAATTTTCCAGAGAGCTAAAGAGAAAAGTTAAATCACAAGATTGACCTTCTTGCTATAATTTATCACTCGATGATAATCTACGATAAAGTTAACTATAATTTGTATTAAAATGCTGTACAAAATGCCTAATCCCTAAACCCTAACTCATAAACTAAAACTGAAATGCAAACTTGAATTTACTCTTTTATGATTAACACCAGAAATTATAAATCTTTTTATAAACTGGAAGTTCCTTAAGACGTTGAGCTTCGATAGCTTTTTCTTGCAACAAAAGGTCAAGATCGATAAGTTTTCTTCCGGAATCAATGTTCATTTCGGAAATTGGAACCAATAATTTCCAGTTTCTACTGTAAATTTTATGTCCAATGTAGAAAGCAAGACAAATAATTGCCCCTAAGTAGTTTTGGAAGAATAAAGTAGCACTTGGACTCTTTCCAATTGGATACAATGAAAGCCAGAATTGGAATACAAGAACAAGAATATTCATAAATAAACCATACCAAGCACCCCAAAGACCAGTGTTGGAAACATATGGTAATTCGGCGGTAGTTCTTTCTTGATAGGCTAAGGCTCTTCTGAATTGAATGAAAGCACCACAAATACTACCCCAAGTGAACAACGTAGATAAACCGGATAATGCAACTAACCATGCAAAGACAACATCCTGTTTTGGAGAGGCAGCGACGAATGATAATAAACCAAAGATGGCACAAAATAAGATACCTACTAATGGTCTACCAGCTCTGTCAACATAACCAAAAAGAGATGGGGCCAAACCTTGTTCAGATAACCCAAGCATAGTTCTTGAGAAACCGTAGACAGCGGAGTTACCAATGGCTAATAAAGCGATTAACACAACAACATTGAAGATAGAAGGTAATACCTTGATACCACCGGCTTCAATAGCAATAACGAATGGAGAAGCAGATACACCACCTCCTCCTAATAAATCAGGAGAGTTACTTGGGACTAAAAATCCAATCAAGGTTAAAGTTAACAAGTAGAAGATAATAATTCTCCAGAAGACTTGTTTAATTGCTTTTGGTAAGACTTCACGAGGGTTTTCTTTGGATTCGGAACCGGTTAACCCAATTAATTCAGTACCAGCCAACGAATAGGTAGCTGTGATCAAAACGGAGATGACCCCTTTAAATCCAGTAGCGAATGGACTTGGGTGGATCCAATTCTTACCACCAATGTAACCTTGGTCACCACCACCACAGATTAAGATAATGGCCAAGATATCGAAACCAACGACACCTAAAAGCTTAACAATGGCTGAGAAGAATTCGGCTTCACCGAAACCTCTATTACCACACAAGTTCAAAACGATGATTAAAACGTAAAAAATTGCAACCCAGGCGACCGAGTTAATATTTGATTGCCAGAAATTGATAGTTAAAGATGCAGCAACTAATTCTAAAGGCAAGACAATGACCCAGAAAATAGCATAATTCCAACCCATGGCAAAACCCCAAGAAGGATCAATGAATCTAGCAGCGTAGATAGCAAACGAACCAGAGACTGGCATGTATGCAGCCAATTCAGCTAAAGATTGCATGGTACAGTATAAGAATGTAGAAACAATGGTCCATGCAACTAAGACAGCACCAGGACCATTAGCCAAAGCAAGACCCGATGCGACTAAAAGACCGGAACCAACACAACCACCTAAGGCAATCATTTGCAATTGTCTCTTTTTAAGACCCTTCTTTAATTGGGCACCACCTTCAGCATCTTCGGAGTCGGCTGAAGAAGATTCAAGAGTATTGGATTCTGCTCTTTTCCAAGAATCTTTGAAGTTTTGCCAATTAGAAGTAGGTTCAGAATAAGCCGGTTGCTGTTGATATACTTCAACATCATTAGTCTTTTCAAGACTTGAGGAAGACATGATGTAGATGAAGAGATGAAAAGATGAAATATATTAGGGTGCAAAAAAATTTCAAAACGCGAAGAGATCAAAAGAATATATAATAAGAAAAAAGTTTGACTTGAAAAATGAGTAATCTACACTTACAGTTTGAGGTCATGATACATAGAACAAGAATGAAATATTATTACCAGGAAACAAGAATTTTCAAATTCTATTACGGCAATAATAACTAGAGAGATGAGAATAGATGCGGCATTCGCACTAATTGGGACAGTGCAGCAAAGCTTACACGCCTAACGGCGAACCTGCAGCCTGTGCCGGCACCAACTATGAATATCCGGAGGGTAAAGATGGGGACGAACTCCATTGTACTGGGCCCAGGAGGGAAATTTACTGGGGAGTTTCAGTGCCTAGGGGAATTTCCACCGATAGCCATTACTGGCTATCAGCGGAAGTGGAGAGAACAATGAATTGAATAATGGTGCGCAAGGGGTTATCATATCAATCAGGAAAGTCAAACGACATGAAACTTGGGGTAGAAAATCTCATGAAGCATTGTGCTGTCTGATTATCCGATTCCCCAACTTGTAGCCTTGCTATAAGGATTGTAATATGGTACTAGTTGCGATTTCAAGAAACTCCTGTTCAGCCCTATTTATGCGAACCCAGATACAGGTGGCGCCGATCCGGTGGCTTATAGTAGGCCAAATTTCCCAACTAACACCGGAAGCGCAATACTCCCCAGGAAGCACGAATTACGAAGTCTATGGTTCAGCAAATGGCGAAAATTATTGACTGAACAATCATCGCCATAGATATAACCATTGTGATTTTCTATATAGACGCACGTCTAAGATTCTTGACCTGTTATCTAATGCTAAGATAATTAGATGCACCAAAAAAAAATTATCACCAGCCAATGACCATGTCGGACCAGGAAGAAAAATCTAGTTAAGCTTTACGGCATGAAAACCTGCTGACCAGAGGGGTTCGTCTACATGTGTCTACATAATGTGTATCTACATTACCTTGAGAAGCAAACATTTACATACATAGACGTAAAAATCATGCACATGAGATTGAATAAACATGAGAATCGCCGTAGTTCAAATTTTACAGTTTTCGGACGAACGACTATAAGTCTTCTGGTTGTCCCAGTTGTGATAATTGACTTGCTATTTATAGAAGAGGTTCAATTTTGCCTTATAGGCCAATAACCATTCATTCGCTTGCTAGTACTTGCGATGACTTTCCTGTTTATAGGAGCGCAATTTTGCATCATTTGCCGACATCTGACTCCATTTCTTTTTCAGTGCTTCCCGAATCGTTCTCTACTCGTATAGTGTCCAACTTAAGCCATACTGAAGTATACTTCCGACGCGCTAACGCCGTCGAGGAAATTACCGATATCAACGACGGCTGTTGCCTGTTCCAACCAGCGCTACGCAGCCTAAGCAGGGCCGCCGTAGTAAATGTCCGGTAAAGGACCGATGTAGGGCCATATTTTAACCCGATGCAAACAAAGCCCAACAATCAAGTAGACCATCAAACGCTCAAAAACACCTACTTCGCACTACAATAGTTTGTTTTGTTTTCTTCCACCAACAATAACTTGCTACTACCTTGCAACTACCTTGCTTCAATGGAGCTCATTAAGATGCCTAAATGGGCTAACCGTTTATGCCATGCCACGACTCTGCACCCTATGATGTAACCCCAGACTAACACCAGTTATACTTTATTAACTTGCTCTCTTATCCATTAAATTGACCTTTTTTATTCGAAATTGTTCAATATGTCGTTTGAATTTGGCTATACTAAAGACGTGGCCGAAATTGAAGCTGTTTTCAATGTTAGTAGTGTAGAATGGGCTGGAGGATTGCTGGCGCAGCAATTCTGTGAAACAGAACGCTCTAGGTTCCAGGAATTGAACCAAACTGGCTATCCTTCCCGGATGTTTTACCTTCGGGACGTCAAGTCGGGTACTTATGTCACTTCTGCCGGGTATATTGAGGTAAAAGGGTTCTATAAACTGCCTCCTTCTACCAATGCTATCAATACCGTACCTGATGTGTCGCTGATTGGGGTTAGTAATGCTACCTTTCTCTGTGTAACTCATGTGTTCACGGCTCCAGCGTTCCGGAAATTGGGTTTGGCGGGCAAATTGGTGCAGCAAATGATGGAATTTGTCGAAAACGAATTGGTTGAAAAAGAGATTGCGAAATCTAACGACAAGTCCGATAGTTTCAAGAATTTGGTGGTGAGCAATGGCCATGTTGACCGTAGTTTGGCTAACTATTACCTAGGCTCCAAATACTTTTGGTACTTGTACTCCGCTGTAGGAAATTACTACGAAAAGTTCGGATTCAAGCCCTATCCCATTGACTTCTATACCATTCCTTTATCGCTCGTAGACGATGAATCGGAAAAGGTCATTGAGAGCTTGCTTGCTCAAACCAACGATGATCTTGGAAAGTCGGTGAAATTGTTGAATAGCGACTCGAAAGCGGACCAAGATTTGATTCAGTTTATTTTGCAAAGCAAAGAGATTGAAATCCTTTCCGAATTGAACAAGTTGAGCTTCCATTCCGAGTTACAGGCGTCGCGCAAGTCGTCCACTAGTTTACACTCGTTTTCTTCGCTTCAGATGACACCTTCTTCGGGTAATTTGTCGTCGATTCCAGGTACGGGCTTATCGTCAATTCCGGGAACGGGATTGAGCAGAAGAGATAGCTTGGGACATGAACTGATCGACAGGAACGCATTGATCAGTGAAGGCGACCGAAAAGCATCGGTTGTGACCACTACCAGTGCCAGAGTTGCCCTTAAACCAGATTACAAGTTTATCAAAACTTTGCACCTGAGCGAGCAAGAAATCTCTGCTCTTTCGTCAGACGAGGAAGCCAAACGGTTTGGCAAAGTTCAGGGAGCTATTGTCACCAACAAAGCCCAGCAAAAGTCCTACTACGTGTTGTGGGTTACCATCATGTACAGACGGACTTACATTATTGGTATGGGAGAGGTGCAATATGAGCAGCTAAACACGGGTACGTTTGGTGCTACTGGTACCAGACGTAGAGGTAGTTCTTTTACGGGGGTTAATGACTTGGGAGCCTACAATTTGAAGGATTTGGAGTTGCTCTTGCAGCTTGCCTGTTATGTGACCAAGAAGAGAAAGCGTACCGACGGTTTGGTTTATGTTTCTGCCACGGAATTGCCATTTGAGATTCCTGACGAGGTTTTGCACGATTTCCTCACCCATTACTTGAACACTAAGTTGTCCCAGGACAAGATTGAGGCTGTCACTGCAGAGAGCATTAGAACCTTACCAATGATGCGCAAATTCGGCGCAAAAACTCTGGAATTTGACCTAGACTGGAACTTTACCGGAGTGTACTCCTGGAGTTAGTTTTGCGACCCTGGCGGCGCTAAGTAGACTTTTATAGCAATACGACAAAATCCCACTATTACTGCTACTATTTCTCCCACTACACTCTGCCTAAGCTGCCCCAGCTTCTCTGCGGTCAATATGTAGGTCGAAATTCGCACAGAAAAATTTAAAGTGCCTTACGCTTTAATTTCTTACCATCTATCCTTTTCCTAGGGATAGCCTATACCAGTAACATGACCATGATGAGCAGCGATACACCGCAGTCGTCTCTAGACAACCTAGCCCGAATCGCTAATATGTCTCAGGAGTTAAAGACGCTCAACCATCAGATCAAAGCAGAGATACTGCCATCACCAGTTTTGCAACTGGCTAACACCTCGGAAACACCGCCGCTGTACCACAATGGCAACAGTAAGTTGGCCAGGTCGAAGCGGATGGCGTGTGTGGAATGTCGTCAGCAGAAGTCCAAGTGTGATGCCCACGAGAAACACCCCAATCCGTGCACCAGATGTGCTAAGAAGGGCCTTCCATGTGACTTGAAGTCCGACTACAAGCGTACCTACAAGCGGGCACGCATCGCTCAGATCGAGAAGGAGTTCACTGAGTTGAAGAAGACGCTTTCTGCCACGCAGCCCGAGTTGGTGCACAAAATTCCTTCTTTTAGCCCACCATTTCCAACGTCGCAATCTCCTCCACCGGCAAACATACGGCACTACAACGACCAGAGCTACCAATATGTTCCTCCAGTGCAGCAGAACGGCGCCCAAATGCTTCAGGGCGTTCAGCAGACAGTGCAGCCTAACTTTCATACCCATAATCCCCACCAGCCTCGACCCATGCAACCCATTCCTCAGGCACCTGAGACTGGGGCCAGTTATCCTCCGCCCAGAATCACTGCCCATGCCCCGGTCATTCCTCACGAAAGTTTACCCATCGCGGCGTCGCCGTTCGAGCGCTATTCGGGCCGTTCTTCAGAAGCTAATAACTCCATTCCCAACACTCCCTCCATTGCCAGACCCCTGGACGGTCCTAGTTACACTACCTCGTACCCCGACATAAGGGCACCCCTGACTGAACCAAAGACTGCCGTTCCAGGCTACGCTCTAGTCTGTGAAGACAAGCACTTGGATTCGGTAGCATTGCCGGCAGATACCATTCGCGAGCTCTTTTTGGAGTACGTGGATAATTACCACCCTATACTACCAGTAGTCGATGTCGTCAAGGGCCCAGAACGAATTTACAAGCTTTGTCCGGCGTTGTTCTGGGTAATCATGTTTGTATCGTTAAGAAGATTCCACGAGGACTCGGAAAAGACGCTATTAATCCAGTTATCTCCCTTGGTGAAGGGAGTACTTGCAGAAATTATGATCTCCCCCATCACCAGATACAATCCTACCGAAGAAGACGAACCCATTCTTAATGGTCTTTCTGCTTACGCAGTGCAAGCATTCTTGTTGTACTCTTTTTGGCCGCCAATCACTTCCTCCTTGAGTGCTGATTCTTCCTACAGTACGGTAGGAAATGCCTTCTACCAAGCCATCAGAATAGGTTTACATTCACCCGGTCCATTATTCTCAGCAGACGTTACCCACAAGACTCCTCAGCAATTGGCTATGGCGCAAGAGAATGCGAAAACATGGATTGTATGCAACTGTGTTTCCCAAGCCATTGCAACCTCATTCGGATTCCCGGCTTTTGTGCAATTTGACTCGTCCATCTGGACATTATTTCGTCCTGGATCGATTCTTCAGATTCCAAAGTCTATTCAGTTTATGATGGAAATTGCTTACTTTGAAGATCAAGTTGCAAAAACATTGAATTCGAATCCTATGGATACTTATGGTTTGGCAGCAGCATCTGAGAGATTGCCGCTACTCAAATTATTGAGCCGAAGATTGGACGAACTAGAAGTCAGAATGGCACATGAGTTGCCCAATGATGACGGATTCCGGAAATTCCAATTATTATCCTCGCGGGTTCATTTGTTAACTTACCACTTCATGGATGCATCCTTAGTAGCTCAATTCGAATTGCAGCGTGGGTTAATCCAACTTTACGATGCTGCTATTTCCTTGATAAACCACACCCAACTTTTCCAATCGAGAAATAAGCGTTTTGTCAAGCATTTGCCAGGGGTGTACATATTAAATATCTGGCAAGCTGCTTGTATCATTGGAAAGCTAACCCATTCTTCGTTGAAGAAATTCATAGACACTGGGTCGGGGAAACAAATGTACGAAGCGGCCATATCATTGGCTGCCAAGGCTTCTATCTTGAAGCATGATGTTGCCCATAGAGCCAGTGGGATCATGAAAAATATGTGGCAGTTATTCCGCACGCTTGATGACAAGAAGATGAGCTCTTTAACCATCAATATCAGAACCCGGATGTCAGCTTCGGTGTTTTTCGATTGTATGTACTTATTGAGAGATCAAGTTGGAATGATCAAGTTGAATAACAGAAATGACACCAAGGCCACGGAGGATGCAGAAGAAAACGATGACGAAGTTGCTTCGTACGACGACGAGGATTATGGCTTTAATAATAACGAGGAAGCCATCGTTTCTGACAATGAAGACAACCCAATGAGTGCCCCTAGTCAGAAATCCACCCCAGGAAGTACTACATCGTCTGGAAAGAAACAAAGATCATTATCGAACACTGTGAACGCCGAATCGAAAGCCAGAAAGATCATTCGTACAATTCCCTTAGATCCTCAGCCTATAGCAGTTGGAGGAAGTGGGAAACGCAGCACCATATTCAAGGTAGTGAACACATCGAACGATTCCTCCCCTTCAGTCAGATCGGAAAAAGACGTCCCCTCTGGAAGCTCCAGCAAGGTGTTTCTGCAGTCGCCTGAAAACAAAATGCACGGCCAATTCAACAACCGATCTGGAACTAATCCACAGACCCCTATGGGGCCACCAGACTATAGAACTAATACGAGTACGCTTAATCCTCAGGCACACCAAGCCAATATGGACTCGGGATTGCAAGCGTTGCCAGGAGTGTTTACCGAGTCGCCTCACGCTAGTTTAGAGAACATAGACTTTGATTTGAATGGCGACTTGCTCTGGAACGATGTTGAGAGTGTCATGAACGATTTTGGGTTTAATATCTAAAAGGGCTCCAGAGCAATGTCTACTTTTATCGAGTGGAGGGAAGCTTGGTTGAAGCTTTGTCAAGAATTTGGGGCTCAATGTCGCAAAAAATGTTCGGTTCAAGCTACGGTTGCCTCAATTGCTTCCTTCTGCTACATATAATTCTTAAATATTGTCATAATATTGTATTAATAACATATTTCCTTACTTATCGCCATATGTAGGTGCAAATTCGGGGCTATCCTGGGCCATATTTGCAATTTTGAAATAAAAAAAGCACTTTAAGAATCCTAGTGCTTTATTGTATGACTTTAACCATCAAAATGTAGATTTTGACTCAAACTGAGGGTGAATGGCCCTAATCACTTCTGCTTCATCATCTTCATACCTATAGATCAGGTACAGTACGACATTTTTTCTTAAGCTAAATGTCGCACACACGACATAAAAATTTTTTTCAAAGTGACTAAGTGAAAAATTCTATCGATTTGCCTTAGCTTGTAAGAAACCAACTTATTAGAATACCATCATCATGTCATACGACGACATAGAGAACGCTACTCCTGATATTGTCATTGGCAGCACTATTGAAGAGCCAGAAGACAACATCTACGAACACGACATCGAAAGTGACACCGAAGAAAAAGATGGCAAAATTTTAGAAGAAAATATTCAAGAAAAGAAATCCGTATCATTTGCAGGTTTAGAAGAAGAAGTCGATGAAGAAGCTCTTAGAAGAGAGTTTGAAGAAGGTGGTGGTTTACCAGAACAACCAGATAATCCAAATTTCGATGAATTAACCCCATTATCTGCCGACATTATTAATAGACAAGCAACCATTAATATTGGTACTATTGGACATGTTGCTCACGGTAAATCCACTGTAGTTAAAGCCATTTCCGGGATCCAAACCGTCAGATTCAAAGATGAATTGGAAAGAAATATTACCATTAAATTGGGTTATGCTAACGCGAAAATTTATAGATGTGACGACCCAACTTGTCCTGAACCAGACTGTTACAAATCGTTCAAGTCTAGTAAAGAAATCAGACCAAAGTGTCAAAGACCAGGATGTAATGGTAGATATAAATTATTGAGACATGTTTCCTTCGTTGATTGTCCAGGGCACGATATTTTAATGAGTACTATGTTGTCAGGGGCCGCCGTTATGGATGCCGCATTATTATTGATTGCTGGTAACGAATCTTGTCCTCAACCACAAACTTCTGAGCATTTGGCTGCCATTGAAATCATGAAATTAAAGCACGTTATCATCTTACAAAATAAAGTCGATTTGATGAGAGAAGAATCTGCCTTAGAGCATGAAAAATCCATTTTACAATTCATCAGAGGTACCATCGCCGATGGTGCCCCAATTGTGCCAATTTCTGCGCAATTAAAATATAATATTGATGCTGTCAATCAATTTATTTGTAATTATATCCCAGTTCCAGTAAGAGACTTCAGTGCGTCGCCAAGATTAATTGTTATTAGATCTTTCGATGTTAATAAACCAGGGGCTGAAATCGACGACTTAAAAGGTGGTGTTGCCGGTGGTTCCATCTTAAATGGTGTTTTCAAGATTGGCGACAAGATTGAAATCAGACCAGGTATTGTTACTAAAGATGACAATGGTAAAATTCAATGTAAACCAATTTTCTCCCATGTTGTTTCCCTTTTCGCTGAAAATAACGATTTGAAATTCGCCGTTCCAGGTGGTTTAATCGGGGTGGGTACCAAAGTTGATCCAACTCTTTGTAGAGCTGATAGATTGGTTGGTCAAGTTGTTGGTGCTAAAGGTAACTTACCATCTATTTATACTGATATTGAAATCAATTACTTCTTATTAAGAAGATTATTAGGGGTTAAAACTGATGGTCAAAATAAAGGTGCTAAGGTTCGTAAATTGGAAAGTGGTGAAGTGTTGATGGTTAATATTGGTTCTACTGCCACTGGTGCTAGAGTCGTTGCAGTTAAAGCTGATATGGCTCGTTTACAATTGACTTCTCCAGCATGTACCGAAATTAATGAAAAAATTGCTTTATCTAGACGTATTGATAAGCATTGGCGTTTAATTGGTTGGGCTACTATTAAGAAAGGTACTACCTTAGAACCTGTTGCATAATTGTCATTTTTCATTATTCCTTTGTATTGTATTTATAGCCATATAACTCGTTTATGTAATTATCATGAAACCAAAATTATAAAACTGATGTTTTATTCGAATGTTCTGTTTTAATTTTTATTTTCAGATTAACTTTTTTACATATATCACTTTCTAGAAATTTGGGGAATGAATCCCTTTCCATCATATTGAAAAGTTGCCTCTTGATCTCTTCATAAGTAGATGTAACCCTCGCTAATGTATTCAACGATTTAGAAATCTCATTGGCACTTTGACATATATGCTTTGAATCAAATACCTTATTTCCAATGTGTCCCGAAACTGGGTCATCATTGTTAATCAGCAAATGTAGTTCAGGTCTCTTGTTCACGATTGGCGATTCGCTCAAGTCAAGTTGTGAAATTGTATCTTCACAAGTTTCACGAAATGTAGTTGCAATATGTTCATTTTTTGAAAGTTCCAGACTTGTACTATTGACGTCAGTGAAATCTACATTGATATCAAAATTTGTTTTAATTGGAGTCTTCAAATAACCATTAACAATATCCGGTAAATTCTTAGGATTAGTTAATATTGTGGCAATTTTGTTTCTAAGGTGATAGTCAAGGTTAACTAGAAATGGAGCATCTGAACTCAAATAGGTTACAAAAATATTAAAAGCAATTGATACACAATCACCTGTTAGAAGGATAATGTGTTCGTCGGGGACATCTTTATTGCCATTTGGTATGTTCTTTAATAATTTGCCCAAAATGACAATTTTCTTCTCGTACTGCTTTAATCGTAAATATGCATCTAGGTTTTCTACACAAAAATCACTTTCTAGATGTTGTCTAAACAAATATCGTAGACCAGGATCACTTAGAGTATTAGCTAGAGTTAATATTTGTTTATTTTCCGATTCATCATCAGAATGGGTAATGAAAGCATCTATCCAGTTATCAATTTCTGAACCAATTTCCCCCTTCAAATTGCTTACTTTTGAGTTAGTTGATTTCTTGTGATTTGACCACAAGGATATCTGTCTTCCTATTTTGCTGATTGTATAATAATAATCTCTCCTATTGGAGAAGTGATGTGAGTTTGATTTTGAAGGTAGAAACGGTACTGGGTCAATCAATTTAGATTTCAAAAACAAATTACCTATTTCAATTGCTTGACCAATTGTAAAAATATCACAGCAATCACACAACCACTGACAGATCGATTTACCAGTGGCACAATTTTTAATTAAAAGTTCTTTCCCATTATCGAACACTATTTTATCTTGGAATCGGACTCCTTTGGAAGATACATAATATTGGATATGAGAATCCAGCTCAGGATTAGTGAAATAACGGTGGTGATACGGACTGATCGAAGACCCTGAAATTACAATTGGAATGGATTTCTGCTGCTCATTATTGGTAATAACGGAAAACGGTGATATGTCGCTTTTTCTTGCTGCATTCGAAAAATGATCTTGATCCATATATTCGTCCTCAAGCTTATTTTGGAATTTATCAGGATCGTTATAACAGGTCCATAAATTCGGAGATTCACCTAGTAATTTTTGAAATAAAACATGAATTAAATAATCAGAATAGACGATATCATCAGTAATAGAGTCTCTATCCAATTTAATAACATTCATTGAATTATAATTAGTGAATAATATTGGAGGTAACGAAGCATTATTCATACCAATATTTTTGCAAAAATCCTGGACTATAGCTAACCCTTTAGCGCTTGGTTGTAAAGGAACATTCGGAAGTAAAGTTGATAATGTTCTATCTGACGGGCAATGTAGCAATTTCCCCAGATAAAATTTTGATAGTAACATCTTTGCTAAATCCGGCTTAATATTATAAGCAATTGTAGTAATGGTTTTAGATAATTGAATGTTCAAATGTAAATTTTCCATTATACTGATTGCATTGTCTAAAGTGAAGCAAAAACCATAAGCCTTTGAAAAACAAAAGATCTTTTTAACAGGGGAATCATTTAAATCAAGATTTATTATCACCATGGCAAAGATTTCCATTATTTTGTGTTCATTGATTCTTTCAATTGGAGCGAAGCTGTTCAAAGAAGACATTGCTATTACAACTATCTTCCCAGCCTAATACTTTCACTATTTGTAGACAATTTATGTCAGCTTTGAAATGAATTCTTGATTTGGTTCACTTTCCAGGCTTGGTTCTGAACTAGCTAATTGGATCGAGGATTGATGGCTTTAAATACCAATCTTCGGTTATAAAACTGTTTCAAATGCCACATTAGAATGATCACTAATTGGGAATTGCTTGTCAATAATGGCATGAAATAGCCGATTTAAATGTGGTGTTTCATATTTCTTGGATTAAATGTGGTGCTTTGTTTCACATTTGAAACATACGAGTTTGTACTCAATTGACTCCTCTACTTCTCTCTGGCGTCATCTTGATTGGCCAGTTCATTATCTATCGTTATACTCGTCTTCTCTGTCATTTAGACAACGTCCTTTTCTTATAGCAAATTCGATTACTCAATATTGATTACTGTAAGAGCTATGAAAACCAATACTTGACCTTGACCCTATCGATCCTGTTTCATAGTTGCAGGTACGGTGTCTTTTGTCGCACTACTTGTAATCATTTCGCGCTCCGTTAATCGCATTCATTGTTCGCTCCTGTTCATTGTACGTATCTCTTACTTACTGTGTTTTCATTACTAGTAATTTAAACGCTCTATTTATTATTTTTTTGCATTTTATTTTTATATATTTTTATTCAATTTAATTTCTTCTATTGTTTCATATTAATGATTGATGATTCAGAAACATCTGAAAATAGTCTACCTAGGGACAATGCTCCTGGAGGTACATTCTTGAAATCTTTTACCAGTTTAAGAAGACAAGTAAAGAGGAAACCTAGTACTACTTTGAACTCCAACTCTAAAATCCGTAACGTTAAAGTCACAAATAGCAATGCCCCAGATTCACCTAGAAAACCTGTCAAACCATCAACCTCCACTAACGCAATAGAAAACGATTCAAATGATTCAAATGAAGCAAAAATTGGGTCTTCATCCAAATTGGAATCCAATTCTAATGGACAGTCTATCAACAATTCTCATACTCTGCTCCCACAGCCAACAGAACTTGTTGAAACTGAAGATGATTCTTCGCATCAGTCTCAAATACCCAGTACCTTGGACAAATCTCCTAAAGTGTATCAATTTGCAGCATCAAACCAAAAACCAAGCAAACCAAGCAAATCAAGCGAAAGAGACACACAAATCTCTGAGAAACTCACATCAAATCACATTTCTGCAGCTTCGGCCTTAGAGGAAATTTCATCGAATGTTGATGAGTCTATTCAAGTTTCCAAAGAGGATATTCAATTGGTTAAATCCATCATTAGTCAACAATTGACCGGTAGTTTTAACAATTTATTGCAGTCGAGTTTACTTGATAAATACAAAGAAATACACTCCGTGTTTGAACACACAATCAAGGATAACGAGGGACACTCGCTCTTGTTAATTGGTCCCAGAAGCTCAGGTAAAACTTCCATGATAAACAAGGCTCTTAGTGAGTTGCATGCAAAATATCAGGACAAGTTTATTACTATTAGACTAAATGCATTTATCCATGCTGATGATAACGTA
Source organism: Suzukiozyma fluviatilis (assembly GCA_030560825.1). Lineage (NCBI taxonomy): Eukaryota > Fungi > Ascomycota > Pichiomycetes > Serinales > Debaryomycetaceae > Suzukiozyma > Suzukiozyma fluviatilis. The sequence continues at coordinate 268,536 of JAKTVZ010000016.1, forward strand.
GCGTTAAGGGAAATTGCCAAACAATTGGATTATAATGTCAACAAGCATGACGATGTGCAACGTATTTCGTTTGAGCAGAGATCTATTAATGATACCTTTTCCAATATTTTGTCGACTCTAGATAAACATGGAGACGAAAGTGATGATAACGAAAAGATCTCCATTATTTTTATCATTGATGAGTTTGATAAGTTCACCAGTAATAACAAGCAAACACTATTATACAATTTATTCGATCTTTGCCAGACCAGTTCAATTCCGATTTGTATTGTAGGGGTTTCAACAAAAATAACTACAAGAGAATCTCTTGAAAAAAGAGTTAGAAGTAGATTTTCTCAAAGAATCATTTCCATTAATAAACCACTTAATTTGGACAGTTTTTGGAATGATGCTAAATTATCAATTACGCTAAATAATGACAGTATTGATAAGTTAGATAACAAGAAATACGGAGAAGTTTGGAATAATTACATTGAGAATTTATACCGGCAAAAAACCTCAAACTTATTTAAGATAGTCTTTCAGGATTATCATACGTTAAAGAACTTCAAACAGTTCAATAACAATTGCATTTACGCCATTTCCAGATTATCAATCTCCGCCCCATTTGTTCAAGATAATGATTTGATCACATATGAAAAGAACCAGTCTAAAAACCATATTCAGAGCATAATAGCGTCATTATCGAATCTAGAGTTATTACTCACAATAGCGGGAGCACGGTGGATAGAAAAATACGATTTACAAGTGATCAACTTCAATTTGGCGTATGGAGAATACAAAGCTATGATAAAACAATACAATATTGAATCGACGACTAGTTCGTCAACCAATGCGTTCGACAGTAATATTCTCACCAATATCAAAGTGAATCACAAGATTTGGTCTACAAAAGTGTTGAAAAACCTGTGGGAGATATTGTATAAGCTAGGGCTCTTGCTTGATGCTACCGGGATCACCACCAATAACGAAGGTCACGTCATCACCAATGTTAATTTGAACAAGAATTTGATTATTGAAGATAACAAGATGGTGCAATTGGATGTATCATTAGACGAATTGGCCAATTTAATCCCCGAGTCGAATATATTTAAAAGATTAACAAGGTTATAGAGAGGACTCACAGGGTTAGAGAGAAGATTAAAAAGTTTATACGTTCATTGTCTACATAATAGCATATTGCCAAGTACAGCTTATAGCTTATAGCTTGGAATTTACAAAATATCTAGTTATCTCAGTAAGCAATAAAAACCGTAGTAAGACTAATAGGGCGATAATTGTAGTATACACTGACCTTACCTTACCTTCCTTTACTTAACTTCCTTAGCTATTCTTAGCTCTACTTAGCTTTAACTTTACTTAGCCTTGGCTTTACCTAGTGAGACGGTACGCCATAGAGGAGTTTTTCGCAGTGCGCCTAAAAGAATCCCACCACTAGTAAATTATTCAATTGCTTCTTTGCAACAATGTCGGATAAATTACCAGATAACGTTGTAAGCTTGTTAAAATCGACAAGATTTGTTCACTTAGCCACCAGTTTGAATGATATTCCTCATGTTACTCTTATGAACTATACATACTTTCATAAGGATAATGAGGACTTTATCATCATTACCACCCCCAAGAAATCCACCAAATACGAAAATATGATCAATAATGCCAATGTTTCTCTTTTGGTTCACGATTGGATATCTGCCAAAACAGCCGATGCTTCTGATAATACAAAAACTCAAAGAAGAAATAGTCTTTATGAATTATTGGCTAACCTTAATAAAAATGAAATCTCCAGGGTTTCCGTCATGTTAACGGGTAAAGCTACTATTATTGAACCTAATGAGGAATCGTTTGAGTTTTACAAGTCTTTGCATTCGAACAACGCCATAATCGATCAAGTTCAAGCTGATAACTATATTACATGCGCTGATAACGCACTTTTCTTGATCAAAATCACCAATTGTAAAGTGACAGACACCAATAACAAAGTGCAAGAGTATTGATATAATTGTATTACTGTTGTTTCAAAAGTAAGTATACATAGCCAATGTGATGAAGTGAAAAAGTAATCGGGGAATCTGGGAATCGAACCAGTGACCTGTGTAGTAAGAGATAAATCGCAAAAAGTATATGCTTGACCACTGTACTATTTGTGACAAATTTGGAATTGGGAAATAATTTTATTCTCTGAAGAGGTACCGTACCTCTTTGGAATAAACTGAAAGCTTGTAAATGAATAACAATACACTATGATGGCATATACTTACATCAAATGATGCTTTGTGTAGGGATATTTACAATAGTCTTATTTAAATAAATTAATAATATGTACAATCGCTATATAAATACCCAAGTCAACTTTAGTTGACTTTAAGTATCGATAGATCTAATGAGACAACATTTGAATGGATGTCAATGATTTAGTCACGGAATTATTTACGAGATGCGACACAAATCATCACAGTAATGGTTCTAGCACCTAGGACTTTTTAATCCAATGATTTACTTTAACTTAAGATGTTAAATATGGAATCTGGGCAATTCATCTCATGAAAAAGTCACGAAAAAGTGGCAATTTATATCAATATACTGCTAATATTGAAGTCTGCAGCTATTGAAATTCTTATTCCTCTTTTCCTCGATTGGTATGCACATTATGATAACTTTCCTATTGCTTCCATCTATAGATGCAATAAAAGAACCACAGATTCTATCCACTATTAGCTACGTCTCAATAATAAAACTGCAATAGTGAAGAGTTGGTCAGAACCTACGCCTCAACTTGTTTCCTGGGATCTCTACCACCTTTTGAAATGTCTGCACCGAATCTATTCAAGGGCCATATGACAGATACGACTTTGCCTATAATTAACCCTTGACTTATAGGGCCATAATCATTAGAATCGATTGAATGGAATGCATTGTCCCCTTCCACCCATACATGATTTCTGGGGATTCTTGTCACTGGTTTAGGATACGGTTTCTTGGTGTAAACCGTATCACCTTGAATGGCAACAACTCTTTTAGTAACCAACTGTTCTGGATCGTAGGGCGATCTAAACATAACTATATCACCTCTACTAAGGCTGTTGGCTGTTTTGAACCCCCATTTCTTCACCAAAACCAAATCATTGGTGGTCAGTTCTAATCCAGGATTCAATGCTGGTGTCATGGAAAACCCACTGATTAAACACGGTTGTGCAACATGGTCCAAGAAAGTGTATCCAACCGGTATCCAGCTTAGAAATATAGCACTATATTTGACTGATTGTGGGATATTCATCGGTAAATCAATACTTGTTCTACTGGTTAATTTCCTTTTGATTCTGTACGATGAGACTACATATACTCGATGAGTGCATAAACGAGATTCGCTTCTTTACTAGCTTTGGTGCCTACACACTGACGTTCTTTACACAGTTGTTCCGCACTTGATCGTCTACACTTGCTTCTCTACAGTCTAGTCTTGTTTTATACGATTATCGCGTGATGTCTCAATCTTCAGTTCTTGATCAAATTTTGTTAGAGGATATCGCTAGATATTGCCCCCAGCAATTTTTGGCATTTCACAAATGTATGTCTACCGATGCTAACTGTGACCAACAGCAATATGAATTAGCTGGCTGTATAAAGAAAACTGTGCCTACATTTCAGAAAATCCATACTGTCTGTGCTGGTAAACTACAAGGGTACGAGGCATGTTTGAGAATTAACGGTAATAATATGGAGAAGTGCAAACAGGACTTGCAAGAGTTGAGAGACTGTGCGTTGAAATCAGTGAACTGAAAGCGTGAGTATCCTCCGCTTCCGAATGTGCCAAGTGGGGTGAAGTTGCAGAACTGGAACTGTGAAACCAGTCATTGTGTCACTTCCCAAAAGGCGAATTCTGAAACATTTGTACATATGAGCATGAAAAATTCCCATTGAATGTCAGCACATCAACACTCCGTCTACGTATCAGATACCACACTTATCTGCTGTCAATCCTTGGCGCCATGCATAGCATAGATCATCTCTATAAATAGATACATAGTACATACAATACAAATTCATTTGCAGCAATGACAAAGTAATATTAGATACAGTCTCGTAATTGTTTAGGTAGAATGGTTGAACTTTAATGCTTAAGGTCTCCCTAATAGGTCTACAGAAGTAATTAAACTTTCCCCTTTTTATCCCCGCTGTTTAAATATTTTGGAGACACATTCTCGACTTTGATGTTTGATAAGTATGTGTTTGTGATTTTCCGAAGTTGCAAATTTGCGTTATGTGATTCGTCTATTTCGTGATCATGATGCAATAACTCATGCTCTATATCTTCCTTATGCTTGATTAATACGTCGGGATCAGACTCGGCATGATACTTTAACCAATGGTGTTGTTCGTACTCCTCTTCAAAATCAAGATGATGACCCTGACCAAAGCCAAAGTCTGGCAATTTGTTCGAACTATGAAACTTTCTGAATTCTTCAAGAGAAATCTCTCCATCCTTATTCGAATCAGCTAATTGTAAAATAGTATTGACTACCTTGTTTTTGTCTTCCTCTGAGTATGTCTCGTGATCGTGATTATGTTGTCCCATACCATCACCTGCACCTACCTGCTGTTGTAATAAGCCGTATAAGTTCAAGATATCTTGGCCGTTCCACAGACCTACGTTACGTAGATCATGTAGTTTGAAAATTGTGTCAGCATCGTATTGATCCAAGCCATGTTCTTCAATCATGTGCCATTGTTCCCAAGTCAATCCTTTAGGCACTATGAGAGTGTTCCCATGGCAAAATACCATAGAGAGCAAAAAGAATATGAATTTCATGATGCCTGTTAAATAAGATGTATAGACTAGTACGGTATTACGAATTGTTTTGTAAATCTGCGCAGGTACACAAATTGGGTTCTGAAGTGGTAGCGCCGTCCTGTATTTAGTACGGTATTGGACCAAGATGGTGGTGTGAAACAAGAGTTACCACGATAGCACCACAGATGTAGCAGAACTAGGACTGGTACGTTGTATAGCTATCTCATGCTCGTGGTGTCTTTTTTCTCAATGGCTCATGATATTTGCACCTAATAAACTATGTAAAATTAGACAGTACTGCACCAAGTTGGTATATAGAATATATAGTATTTAGCACTATTATTGTGAGTAGCAATAGTTAGGTCATGAAGATCCAAAGCTTAGGCTGGTTTCATAAGGTCATACTAGGCAATTACTACCATTCAAATACTTATTACCCTGCTAACTATTATGCTAGCCATAGGGTATCTCTATTCTCTCATTATTGTGCGACTCACTACTTCTTCTTTACCTTCACTCACTATAATCACCTGAACTACTGGTCTTGTATGTAACAATATCTGGGGTAGCCTCATTATTCTCTTGCTTTATTCTGTTTTTCTATATTCTTTTTCTTATAATCTTTTCTCTTCTGCTAAGCACACCTTTGTAGTTTTATCATGTCTAAACCCAGTGTATCAAGACAAGGCAGAGAAAACCAATACTATAATCCAGAAACACATGCACGCATGGTGGCCGGAGGTATTTGTTTAAATGATACTAAGGATAAGGTGATTATGATTCTGTCGACGTCACGTAGTAACAAATGGGTGCTACCTAAAGGAGGCATCGAATTGGATGAAGTAGACGACTTTGTAGACACCGCCATAAGAGAATGTTGGGAGGAAGCTGGCGTGGAGGGGAGAGTTGATAACAAATTGCCTGTGGTGTTTGATTCTCGTGGCTCTAAAGCACCTATAATTAAGGGCGAGTTTGACCCAGCTTCTCCTCCTCCGAAATCAGAGTTTCATTTTTATGAATTGATAGTCGATTCTTTGTCACAATCTTGGCCCGAAAGCTCGTTTCGCCAACGAAGATGGTGTACTTATTCAGAAGCAAAGCATGAATTGCAAAAAGCAAATAGACCAGAGTTGATTCTGGCGCTCGACCTGTCTTCAATTAAGAAAGACACCGATAAAGAATATTGATTGTTAATTGTTTATCGTATAAATAACTCCGTTATCCATTATTCTGGTGGGTATTATTATATGATGTTATAGCATCAATTCGTTTCACATTTTAATTCTTTTAATAGTAGAAAATTTCCAGACAGTTTACAATATATATTCAATACATTAATTTCCACTTTGGATTTAAATTCCCAATTTCAACTTCTATTTTAATTGCTAACCTTAATATCTAAGGTTTTTATAAAGGTTAATTCCTTAATTTTAAAGTATGACACAACCTTAATAGCCAATTTTGGTTATATCAACTTCAATAAACACTAGCATTCTTGTAATTACTGCAAACTTTTGAGATTCTGTTGGAATAAAGTGTCAATTCGGTTCAAGTTCATTAACGTCGCTCAATCTCCTCATATGTACTACAATATTGTCAGTTATTGCTTACGGTATCTACAGTACCAGGTGGTTCATCTACGTTGTTTATTATCTATTCATAAATTCATTATTTGAAGAAATCTCCTAATAAATTGGCCATCATATTCCCACTTTTAGGCTTGCCCAAATTCAAATCGAAATACAACTTGCCAATATATTCAACTGCAGTGATGATTTCATATTGTTCCAAGAGTTTCTTGTTTTCGTTGTAAAGCCCAAGAAACTTGTTGGAAGAGTCTTGTTTATGAATAGACAATACCAATAATTGCACAAAGTTAACTAAAGGATGGTCTGCAAAGAAGTCGATCGATAAATCATCTTCGGTGATCTTTTCAAATTTGGCATTGGTAGCTTTTAATTTAGTAATAAACCTGGTTATGGATTCGTCAACAAATTTTATATTCTTCAAGTATGAGTAGTTGATGACAGCTCTGCTCAAAAACACCCCAGCATCAACCTTAGAATTGGCCAAGTACCAGTCAAATAAGAAATCAACGTACTTGGCCAACGATTCATGATTTCCCAAAATCAAGTGAAATTCTGTCACAGCAAATAACTTATTATTGTCGTCAGAACTACCGACTGTATTCAATAACTTGTTCCCAAACAAAGTGTGTAAATCACAATCGCCAAACTTGTTCACTTCGTTGTCAATTTTGGACCAATTGAGACTCTGTTTACTCAAATCCATTAACGATTGCTCAGAGTCTGGTAAGGCACCTATTAATTCAATCAATCTTAACTTAGCGTCTTTATTTTGCGAAGTTATGTTGGCTTCAGTATAAACTTGGATCAAATAACTGATTAAATCCGATGAGGAAGCATATTGCTTGTTTTTTGTTAAGATTATTGAGCCTTGGTATAAGATTTCAATGGCATCTTGGTATTGTTTCGATTTAACATATCTGTTGGTGATTGTTCTCAAGGTTTGATGGGCTTCGTAGTACGAACCAGTATCTATCTTTGCCTGAAACCTGGCAATGGTTCTAGTTAACTTCCCGTCTGACATTGACCTTGATATGCTAAGTTGCCAACATTCAATTTTCAGTTCTGGTAAATTAGAGCTGATGGCGCTACCATGTTTACGATTAGTAAGGTTCAAAATCATGATGAGCATGATAGTTTGCAAGTGAGGAGGTAATTGTATAGAAGAAGTGTTAGTGCTTGAATAGGGGAATATTAGGGGCAATTTTGGTGCAATAATCACCCTTAGTTGTCAGATAGATTTTTCGGTGACCAGGACTCGAACCTAGAACATGTGGTAGTAGAATATGAAAATGATGGTAAAGACAATAGAAACAAAAAGGATCTGAATTGAAAACCAAATTCAATAAGGAGGGTTCTATTCAGCATAGTGTAGAAACCAGGATATGAATTCTGTAATTATTTTGATGTTTTTGTATTTTGTACATTTTTTGCGAAATTTTGCAGCCATTAGCATAAGTTATATAGAGAAAGTATTGACTAGATACATTTTACTTTTATGTCCAATTTTGGAAAGTTATGTTGGCTATATTTAATTCGTCATTAGTTATGTGTATTTGAGGATTGATAAATTACGTTTGATTTTATCAAGCGAAGAACGGGGGTCCTTAACAACGTTCCAGGTACCCCATTTAGTGCAAACAAATAAAATTTGACGAAAGCTGTTGTGTACCACCATGTTGGTGGTAGGATTTTGCGAATAGAATTCCATTATCCATAGCTTTGTATTATCCACTGAGATGCAATCGAAAACTAGTAACTTTAGGTTTGCAAATTGGATAGGATTTTGAAGAATCAATGATGCATCAAATAATTCAAATTGCACCAATTGAAGAGAATTCTTGTTAAGGGATAACAATTTCAGTAAATATTTACCGAATTCAGTTTTGGATTTATCCCATGGGTCGGGTATGGATTGATTTCCCAATAGTTTCTTCACCTTTGACGTAGTAGTAGGTTTTTTACTAGTAATTGAGAATGATTCAAGATTAAACTGACATGTTAAACTATTGGAATAGTCGCTGATTTCCCGTGGAAATAAAAAGTGGCATCTATTTGTAAATAGACCAAGGTGCTTCAAACTAGATGATATATTGGGAATAATGGCCAAATCTTTGGCACAAGAAACACTTATGGAAACGGACACTAGATTGGTGAATGGCTTCATATCGCAGCATGATGCCTGGTAGATTCTTCCCACAATTACGTGATTTGCATGCTTTGGTACCTGGTTGGTAATGTTAAATGGCTTCCAAGTGTAAGGTAGATGAGAGAACTTGTCATAAAATCGCTTATTGGTACAAATTAGGGCAAAAACCAGCGAAAAGCTGCCAGTTTGACAAAATACCTCAAATAGAATCCGAACAACAAGTTCGTCGGGCAAGTCTACTAGCTTCATAGGTTTCCTATAATGCTTCCGACTGTTTGTACTCGGCTACCTTTTTGCACCCAATACTGCAGGCGGACAAACACTCAAATCACGTGATCTGGATGGTTCCGAGTTTTTCAACTTTTCTCCCGATCAATCTGATGAACCTGGAGTATTGGTAGTAGTGACAATTATTATCATGAGACTGACTATGGCATTATTGAAGCATGTTCCACTTATTAAATTCGTAGGTGGTCCACATGTTTTTAAAAGTATGTAAGAATCGTGTTTTTCGACTACATTCCCAGCCCCGGGGAATGATTGATATCAATCATTAGGGCAATACATTGTACTACGAAGCCCAGCTTGTAGTAAAGGGTGCAATGGAACCGTATTTAGCACGCGAAACATCCGAGCCCACTTTGGGCCGTTTATGGTGCAATTATGTCCTGATTGGGAATTGTTTCGAATTTGTACCAGGTGCAATTGAACAGAATAGTACTAACTATTTAGACACATCCTCTGTAGCTAAAGCCCATCCTCTCGGGAATGGTGCCTTACCAGCTGGAGCCGCTGCCGCCGCTACCAGCCACTACAACCCTTCGCCAGTGGAACCAAAAGATGGTGAATTCTTCTCCAGATCGGAATTACCTTCGAGATTCCAATACAAGGCTCCTAAAGAAAACGAGATCGAAGACATCATCAGTGGTGGTGCCGAACTTGTTTGGTAATTGTGTGTACTCAATTCTCTAGAGGCATAATCTTACATATGGCTATATATCTATTTATTAATCTATATTTTGTATAAACTTTGTAACGGCAAACTGCTTTGACGTGAACAATACCCTTCTTAAACTCTCCAGCTGGCGATACCTCTACCACCAGCACCAGCACCACCTCCAAACCTAACTCTAGCTAGTTAACTGAGGTCAAAACGGCGCTACCATGTACACATTCACCGTGCAGGAGACAAAACTCAGTTCAACTGCGAACGTATTGCCACTAACTAGCTTTATAGGCAATAGTACACTAGGGTCGAAATACGCAGAATACAATGAATCACGATCCATATCAATGGGGGAGACCAAGTGATGCCACCTATGGCCAATACAACTACGAAATAGCCAATGCACAAGCGATTGACCACCACAACAACGATTTTCCTCAGAAGCATACTCAGAATCCCATTATTACTGGGACATCAGTAATTGCCTTGAAGTACAAACACGGAATCATCATGGCCGCCGATAACTTGGGAAGTTACGGTAGTTTGTTGAGATTCAACAACATTGAGAGATTGGTAAAGGTTGGTACCGAAACCGTGGTAGGTATCTCAGGTGATATTTCTGACTTACAACAGCTTGAAAGAATTCTTGATGAGTTAGAAATCAATGAGGATGTTTATGACAGCGATGGGGGTCATAAGTTGAGAGCTCCACACGTACACGAATATTTGACAAGAGTTATGTATAATAGACGATCCAAGATGAATCCATTGTGGAACTCCATCATTGTTGGTGGTTTTAACGATGATAAGACACCATTCTTAAAGTATGTTGATTTGTTGGGGGTTGCCTATGGATCGTCGACGATAGCTACTGGTTTTGGTAGTCATTTGGCTATTCCATTGTTGAGAAAGTTGATTCCTTCCGACGTAGATTATGTTAATGTAGAAGAAGACGAAGCTAAAAAGGTCATTCACGATTGTATGAGAGTGTTGTTTTACCGTGATGCTAGATCTATGGATAAATTTAGTTTAGTGACCATTAAAACCGAAGATTCGCAATTGAAATTCGATTTCGAAAAGGATATCAAGATTGGAGATCAAAGCTGGAGATTTGCAAAAGATATTATTGGTTATGGTTCAAAACAAGAATAATTAGATTCGTACGTAATATATAAATGAATGAAAGAAAACTGAAAAGTAGTAGAAAAGAAGGAAATGACACAGTGCAATTGAAAATGCAAAATATATGTGGAAATGAAGGAAATGAAAACAAGACAAAGTGAAGGAAAAATGAAAATTGAGAAATGTGGGTATGAAGTGCATAGTAATAATGGTTTATCCCTATATTACTTCTACTTTCGTGTAAAGGCGTGAGAAAGGTGTCAAATTTCATATTTGCATACTTCTTTTGCGCAAATTGTAGAAACCGAGTGTTTGTTTTGTATTTTGGTCAAAAATCAGAAAGAAAGGGACGAATTCAGAATAGAAAAAATTGCCACGGTTCCAGGCGGGCGACGAGCTTACAGTTTCATTGTGTCAACCGCACGGTTATTTGTCGGCTAATATTATCTTGAAACTAACCAAAGATAGCTTACAATTCAATTAACTATTGGCTGGTGACGAGTGGTGAATTAGGCAATAAAAGAGAAGCATCCATTGCATATAGACAATATGGGACAATAATGGAAGTCTGGCAATGCATATTTTATAGAAGTATGGTGTGTCACTTGTCGTTCCGCTTCATCATGTAGCAGTATATTTTCTGAGAACCTTACTTCGCTGGGTTGCTATGTAGGGGGCCAAACGCAGGGAAAACACTTTGAAATGAAACTACTAGGATGTGCCATGTGCTACCGAGTGCCAGATGAAACTGATAACTAAACCCTTGGTTAAGCGATGCTAGCAAAAATGGCAGAAACGATACATAGACGTGCATCAACTACAGAACTCTCATGCACGATTTAAATAATAGAATTTTGATTCCTTCGCCCATAAAAAAATATTTCTACAATTTATTCTATGGCGTTTCCATACACGCTGGAACTTTCCAATTACAAATGCTTCTATTTCATAATTGTATTCCTCGAGGAATTGGTGAAATGACCGAAGAATCCAACTAAAAAAAGCAAAGAAAATCGTATATAGGTGAGGTAGGTTACATAGGTTACATAGGTCATGACCAATAAGCTAATTTATGTGCTATATGAAACGTTTGTAATCCTAATATACATGTTAGTAATATTATCCCATATTTTCTGCACAGCTTTTCAGAGATAAATCTGTGTTATGAGCCAATTATATATCTTTTCAAAGCACATCGTACGATTCCGTATATGCGCAATAAATACTTCTATTTTGCTCTCGTCGCCGTTATCCAGTATTTATAACCTGGCTTGTAGACGCCACCTTTTGACAGCATTCTATTACCTTGTCTCCCACCGTTGCCTTGACATCATCCATCACCAAATCTGGTTCGCGCTACCAAATTATTCTGTAGGCCTTTGAAAATACTTGAAATTTAAAGTCCCTGCTCTTATTCTTGCAGTACTGTACCAATTCAAGGATCCGAATTTACCTTGGCTATCTTGCAGTATTATTCTCGCCTCATCTTGGCACCTTTCCCCACTTTTCTGGTCTTTGTTGGTGGTTATAAGCTCGGCAACTGCTGTCACTTTTCCATACAGTCTTCCATACATATTCGCTACAGAAGCAGTTCATTTGCTCAAAAGGCTCTTTTATTTGTTTACTCTTCTGAACCACAGTGTTCGCCTGTCCTTCTATCATCGCTGATTGTTAACACCCAGTCTTGGTCGAAGCACTTGCTTTAATACAATCATTACTGTAGACTATCTGTATCCTACTCCGCATTGCCTTCTGCTTTGCTTCAATTGGTTACCTCTTCCGCCGTGTTTATTTATAAAGGTATCCTGCTTGATTTAAACGGGTTTATATCCCACTCCAGTTGGTTTCGTCGGTTGGTTTACTATTTGTTTGCATTTTCAGCATAATTAGCGCTATTTTTCGTTATCTGTTGGTGCTCATTCTTATTGTTAACTCCGCGGTTTATATTAACCGGACGTCCAATCCAAGTTACTAATCATCCAGACCAAATTACTAAGTGTCCATCTCGGTATTAACTAAATCGTCCTTCAAGTGTTCAGTCTTTACTTTTGGTGTTACATTGCTCTGTATTTCATTCCTAATATCAAATCAGTACTAGCATACTTAGTTAGTACTTTATTCATATACTGTTTCTTCCAACAATTTCACTGTTCAGTGTTGGATTCTTCAATTGATTATCTACGGTATCGTTTGCAGTGCTTTTTACATCAGAGGCTCTCAATAATCAAGCTTTCTTCACAATTCATATTCTGGTTGTCTACATAAGCTTCTGCTATTCACTTATTTTACCACAAAACTAACTACTGTCATCTTCCCTCGAAGTTTTTGTGTCTCCCAGTTGTTATTGAATAGAAAACTGGGTTTTGGCACACTTCCATTGGGATATTTTCTTCACCGTCTTAAGTTGGAGATTGACAAGATATACCATCTTCGCACTTTTCGGAGCTTACTAGGCTATTCTCCTCGCCTCCATTATAACATTCATGGTCTATGAGTTTTCACATCACTTTTTTGGGCTCTTCAGGTGGTCCTCTTGAAGGTACAACATGCTCGATTTTAATAAAACCGGCCGATATCACATATTCCGACATAATAGCGTCTAAATTACAAGATAAATTGCTTTGTATTGATGCTGGGGCTGGTATATCTCAATTATGTGAAATCATTTACAATGAAATTAATCATCAGAAACCATATTCAAAGTTATCAAACATGTACTATCATGATTCTCTAGAAGATATAAAGTCGTACTCGAAAGCATCAATCATTACACCATTTGCAGATTTACATGATGCAAGCTCACCTCCATTTAAGACTGCCCAATTGATCTTCCAGTCGATGAAATCATATTTAATAACCCATTCTCATCTCGATCATATTGCTGCTCTAGTTATAAACTCGTCAGGATTCAACCGAAACAACCCGAGAAACATATACGGTTCAAACAGTACCATTAATTCCCTACAAAAATACGTTTTTAATGGTATAATATGGCCCAACTTAGCAAAGTTTTCCTTGATCAATTTGTTACCTAGACAATATAACAACGAATTCTCTGTCAATAATGGCAGTTATACTGTCACCATGTTCGAATTGTCTCATGGAAAAATCCTGTCGGGGGACCCGAAAAATTGTGAATATCATTACCAATCTTCAGCATTTCTCGTTACTTATAACATTTCGTGTCTATCAATTCTTGTGTTTGGAGACTTTGAAAGTGATGTCGTTTCAAAGTTGGATAACAATTATCGAGTTTGGTACGAAATTGCCCCAATGGTTATTTCTGGGAATTTATCAACCATTATATTAGAATGCTCAGACCATTCAATATCAGGGGAATCTGAGTTATACGGTCATTTACGACCCGATCATTTAATCCATGAGTTAAAACAATTGCAGCTGCATTGTCTCAAATGGCCAAATTGTCCCGAGACTCCATTGAAAGATTTTCATATCATTGTCAATCATATTAAAGAGCCTATCCTAGAACATGGTGATGTTGAAATTAATGATCCCCGGAAATCAATTATCGAGAATTTAAATAAAATGAATGAAATAGAAGGATTAGGAGTTAAATTTTCGATTGCATTAAGCGGCATTACTTACGTAGTGTGATTCCATAGATGACTACAATTATTACTTAGATATACTAGTTCAAGGTGACTTTGATAGTGCCAGCACCTGCTAAGGTTGAATTAAGTTGTTTTATTCGTATACAAAAGCTTAAATATTCTGGTAATACATAACGAGTACTTTTGTTAAATTTTAAATTTATATTGTATATTTAGGGTAACGGCAGCACTAATTGACATCATAGTTTTCAGAACTAAGATTTAAATGCAAATCGAATGGTAAAGATGTCTCATCGTCATCGTTAGTTACAACATCAATAACTTGAACTTTACCAAATGCACTGTCTGATTCAGTAGCATTAGTATTATTGATCTCAAATTGCAATTGTAATGGGAAAACTGAATCTTCATCGTTTGCAGGAATGGTGAATTCAAAAGAACCGTTTGGATTTTCTCCCGAAATTGATTCGATGGTGAAGATAATACCTTCTTCGGTAACCTCATATGATACGTTTTCTCCTTGAGTCAAATTGACATCAGGCGAAGCAATTGGCACCAAAATTTTAACATCATCAATTGAACTGGTGTTGTTAGATAAAATGTCCGCCACAAATTCACTGGTTAAATCATATTCTAACGTTACATTGGCAAGACCTGAGGCATCTAAAGAAACCCAAGCAGTGATGACTAAAGGAACCAAAGATGTGTCGTCTTGTTTGCCAACAACTCTCCATCTTAAAACTCCCAATGCATTATCATTACTTGGGAAGGAAGTGGTAGTATCTTTTAATCCAATAATGCTTGAAGAAGTGAATAAAGTACGGTCAACTTTTGGATGAGTTTTATATTGTATATTTTTAGATTTGTCACCGGTTTTCAATAATATTTTTGCATTGGCATAATCGGAATTGTTAATTCTTAATTGTAAATCACCTTTAATTTCGGATGATTGAATGGAACCTTCACGAGTTAACGAAGCAGTGATTTTTTCATTGATAGTGATTAAAATCCCGTTATTTTGTACTTTAGGTGCAGAAAGAACTGGGGTAGCACTTCCGCTTGCGGGATATGAAGGAGTTGCATGAGCTTGGGAATGTGAGTGTTGGAATATTGGTTGGTGATTGGTCAACAATGGTTGATTTGATTCTATTTGAGCACCGGGTCTACCAGTTTTTTTACCTAATTGTAACCCACCTCTAGCGGATATAGGTTTTGAAGAAATTGATGAAAAAGATTGTTGATTATTTTCAATGATTGGTGGGTTATAACTAGGTTGACTAGATTGCGATTGCTGAGTTTGGAAGGAATCATAGGAAGGAATCGTTTCCAAGTTTCTTTTGGCCAATTCTTTTCTTTGGATCTCCTTAGCTCTTCTCTTTCTTTCTTCGGTGGCTTCTAATTCCTTATTTCTTTCGATGATTTCTTGAATCTTTTCTTCATGAGAATCCATTTGTAAGAAAGTTTCAACTTGACTAAGGGTCAAGTTTTCTTTGTAGCCCAAATTGATGATTTCATCAAAGGCAGAAATTATTTCAAAGCAATTTTCAAAGATTTCGTTATCATCAATGGATCTTAATAAGTTGGATACAGTTGAAACAAAAAGGTGTAAAGTATCAATGTCTTGCAAAATATTGGAGGTTTTGTTAGTGATTAATACCACGTAGAATTCTTCCAACGGTTGATACACATATCTAACGTGATCGTCTTCCACAGAAGTATGCTGACTAGAAGAATTGTTAATCAAACTAGGAAAATTTGCCAATAAAGCGGTGATTCTATCCTTGGATAAGTCGCGAAATTGTCTCGATAATAATGGCTTCCCCCCACGAGTACAGATCGATGCTGCTAAGACGGCCATGTTCAAAACACAATAAATGAATAACAATTACCAATTACCAATGTTTAGTTTGTTTGATATCAACGAACACGGTATACTGTTGAAAAATTGCCCAAGGTCGTGTCCGAGTCAAAATTTGGTTGCAAATCGAAAGTAGGCAATGATTCGAGGAAAGTGTTGGTGGATGGTAGGTAATTGTCTTGTGTGGCAGTTGTATATATATGCTAAAGGTATCAGTAGTACATAGGAGAAGTGTTGCGAAACAAGAACCGAATCTGATGCAAAAACGATGCAAAAATGATGCAAAAATGGAGGATTATTCAGAATTTCTAGCAAGATTCAATGGAAGTAAAGATGTGAAATAGTTACGATGATAGGAGACATAGAACAAGATTACGAAATGGATACACCGGGAATCAATTAGGAACAATCGAAAACAATAAAAAAAAAGAGCTGCGAAAAATGAATTTAAGAATTTCTCCCCTCAAGCATAAACGGATCTCGGTGCATATTAGGCAGCGGGCTACTTTCTAGAGACTACAAAGGATGTTCGGTTACAAATACGAGTTTATAACTTGGTGTGATGTTGCATTAGATTGCCATTGCATCGGCAATAGTGATTCGACAATGGTGGCTGGACAGTGATTGGACAATAGTGGTTATTAATAGTACTACCGTCGCGTTATCGTAAATGACAAGTAAATCACAGACAATGGCACTCCTGAATAGTATTTTTAGGTCACTGGAGAAGAACTCGCCAGGGAGTAAAATGGAAGTATAACTACGGGGAGTAAAATGGAAGTATAACTACGAGAAATAAAACGGGTGCAAATTCAACAAGGCTTCTGAATCTGGTCACATTTGCGTCACCTAGCGAAAAGAAATCACGATCTAGTAGGCTTATCTGAGGTATTTCTCATATGCTCTAAAAACAGCAACGTGAGAATCATCATCTCATTCTCTTTTCTACAGGCAGGAAATGCAAATTACGAAAGAGTGTGGTTAGGGTTACATTGTTTAATAACTTTAGTCAGAATAGTTTATTCGTAAAATACCCCCTTCAACATAATCATCTAAGTAGCTTAATACTGTAGTACTATGATAGTTGTAAACTTCAATTACTTAAATACTTCAATTACTTCAATTACTTCTAATAACCAAGCTAGCAGATTACCCATCCGGCGCCTTGCATCCTTCTGACATGTTAAGCCCAATTAAAGCGAAGTTCCCATTATACATAGTTCGCTTCCTTTACGGTAGCAACCTACGTCACTTTCCAGGCAGGACATTGCGCCTATAGTTGAACCTATGACCGTTTCACTCTATGGCATAGTGCTGTTACCAATAAAATACTGAGGGCACTTAATATATATATTCTACCCCAGCCGTCCCCAGAAACGACTATTCTTAGCATCAATCTTTTGTAAAATCTCTTTTCGAGTACACTTTACAATGCTAGCCATCGCATACCTTTTTTCTTTAGCCAGCGCATTGCAATTGGATTTCGATGTGTATCGGGGGAACTCAATCCATGACTTACGTCAATCCAATCGTCCATTATTTAAACGGGACTCTGTGCTGGTCACCTTGGAAAACGAACAAACCTGGTACTTGATAGATTTGGAAGTTGGTTCTAACAAAAATAAAGTCCAAGTACAGATTGATACCGGATCCTCTGATCTTTGGATGCCTACTTCCGATGTCATTTGCTATGAAATTGCTGATCAATTAGGTGACGCATTTATCTATCCAACTACTACTTCAACCGGTTTACCTACACAAGGGGTTCCTACAACAGACACTTGTACCAGTTACGGATCGTTTAATACCGGTGATTCTTCTAGTTTCCATGATAATGGAACCCAATTTGAAATCCAATATCAAGATACCACCTTTGCCGCAGGGGTTTGGGGTACTGATGATATTGTGATCGGTAATAGTACAGTCCAAGATCTCTCTTTTGGTGTCGTCACCTCGGCCTCTTCCGGAATGGGGGTCATTGGTGTTGGTTTGCAATTATTGGAAGCTACAGTTGATAGTATAAATGGTCCCGTCTACGATAATTTACCCATAAAATTAAAAGAACAAGGCTATATCAGTAAAGTGGCATATTCTTTGTACTTGAACTCGTTAGAGGCTTCTTCTGGTACGTTGTTATTTGGTGCTGTTGACCATGCAAAATACTCAGGTAACTTAACCACCGTACCAGTATTGAATGGTGAGGTGGAATACGGTGTAGATGCATACCTTGACTTAAATATTGCCTTAGACGGTATTTCCCTCGTTAATGGTGATCAAACTACAAGTATTTCCACAACCAGATACCCTGCTCTCTTAGATTCTGGTACTACGTTATCTTATGTCCCAAGCGATTTAGCTTCTTTAATTGCCGAAACATTAGGTGGCCAACAAGATGACTACGGTGATTACCTCTTTCCATGTAACGTTGGTGATTCTTACCAATTGGAGTTTGATTTTAGCGGTGCCAAAATCCAAGTTCCTTTCGTCAATTTCTTAGTTGAAACTGCTGGTTTCCGTTCTACATGTGTATTGGGTATCCAACCACAATCAGATCCAATGATTGTATTAGGAGACAACTTTTTAAGCAGTGCTTATGTTGTTTATGACTTGGAAGATTTACAGATTTCTTTGGCGCAAGTCAATTACAGCAATGACAGTAATATCGAGGACATTGTTTCTACAGTACCTTCAGCAGCATCTGCCCCCGGGTACAGTTCTACTCTGATTGGAAACGAACTTGAAAACCGTCCAACAGTGACTCTTTCGCTCACCACTGGTGCTTCCAATACTGTACTCAAGACTAGTGGGTCAGAATTGGGAACTGGGACAGCCAGTCTTACTGCCGGTGGTTCGGGTGGCTCAGGTGCTTCAAAAACTGCTTCTGGATCTACTAATAGTGGGTCTTCCACTAGTAGACCTACCAGTCAATCTACCAGTCACTCTACCAGTCAATCTAGTAGCCAAGCTACTAGTAGTAGGGCAAATGGCGCCAATGTTAACTTCGCTTCCAAATATACTTGGATGAGTATCTTCTCGATTATTTTGGGATCATTGATGTAAAGAACTGATAACTGAAAAAGAGAAAATTGATAGTTTTATGTTTAAGTAGACATTAATTACTATATGAGTTTCAAGAAGACAGGGGCGTAGCAATTATAGTAGAAGTAGTGTAGAAGCAGTGCTTACAATAACAATCGGGGCAGCGAAAATTTGGCGCCACAAAACAGGAGTATTTCTACTCCTTTAAGTTAAAGGGAAGCTGTTGAGAATAGCAATTGGTCGCGTTCGATTACGTCAATAATACATGAAAAATGTTACAGGCAAAAAAGAACAATACACACTAACAAAGCAAAAATAGAACAAGCGGATAAAAGGCGTTAGCGTACTCATTATCAACATAGCCACCGTAGTATTGTATTGCTACTCGAGGTTTCATAGCAATATCTACGCTCGGAAACATACATAACTCTACAGGTTCATACATCACTGAACATCGTACCTTAGGTAAAATACAGGAAAATATTTGTTACAGATACAAATTTAGAAACCCTGAATGGGGAATTAAGCAATATCAATTGAGCTATTTTGGGGGAGAGTTCATGACATAGAAGCTTTATATTTATAATTACTGATAGTTTTACCTTTCTGGTTGCGTTTATCTTTTCCGGAAGTGTTTCTTTTGTGAGTTTGTGTTTACATTGTCTGAAAACATTAAAAAGAAGGGGTGGGGGAAATGTGGGTTATTTCTTTCTGGTTAGTAATCGGGAAAAGAGTCAACATGTATGCCAGTCGGAGGATGATACAATAGGAAGTTTCACATTCTTCATTTTTACACACGATTGTTTCAGAAAACAATTGAGGTTCATCGCACTACGTCATATTAAGTCAGGGACGCGCACTTGTGCATATTCCCCTTACATCACCAATCTGTCAATATATAAACACATCAACGTCCATTTGCGAAAAGATTAATTAATTATATTCCTACTAGCCTTTTTAATATCACTCTTTTATTATGTCTACTATATTAGTCGATACATCCTTTACTGCATTTTCAACCGTGTCTCATTTATCAAACCTTGAAATTGTCACTCTGCTTATTCAACCTTCCGAGGCGGAAAATTTTCAAGCTGACCTTTCAAGCACTAGTTCTAACAGCAGTTCCATTCCTAGTAGTACTGCCCAATCTTCCGCCGTAAATAAAGAAGTAAGTTTGAAATATTTGTTGCTCGCAGGCATGTTATTATTACCCATCGTGGTATTATAAATGTCTAACAACTCCATTCTATTTCTATGAAAAAGTTGAATATATTATGAATATATTAGTTTACGATTATAAATGATTATCTACCTATCCAATATTTGAGACCTGTTGATCTCTTTCCATTTTGCTTATATTTAGGAATACTTCTGTTGGAATAATATTATACCCAGTTATACACTGAGTACCTGTAATATGTTATCGTAACCCTGGTATTTGCTACAGTCGCTTAGGTTACACGGCCAAGCAATACAAGTCAATGAAATTCAATACAAACTACACAATCCATGGATATTGCATCCACTTCATTCGTTGTAAAATTTCTGTCAGGAACCACGGCTAAACAGGACCAATCGGGACATTTGTCTTTTGCTGCTGCAATTGTATTTATTTTTATGCACCAAATATATTAATAATTAATAAATATATAGTTAACGAACGTAAAATTTGCCTACTATTGTGTAATTTGGAATAACCCAAACGCTTGTATGTCCCGTATCAATCGGACCGACTCCATGTCTACTTATGACAATAGGTTATGTAGCATTTGTACACACTAGTACCAGAGTTTAGTGTGCATAGTATAGCCCGGTTAAAGTTGCACTTTGAAAATAAAAGGAGATTCATGTAAAGTTACTGAAGTGGACCTACTTCTATTGGTTTTAGACCTAGCTACAAACCATTTCTTGTTCGCTTATTAACTTTAGTTTCATTATTCTTTCATTAATTATTCGGTAGTATATATATTATCTATTTCAATAGTTTGTTTTATCATGTGTAATACCTGTAGGAGTAAATGCATAGTATATCCTCCCGGTAATAGTGCTTTGTATTCATAAATCGTCTTCAAATTATTTACATGTTTTGCGGCTCCCAAAAGCCTTAATGGAATTTAGGGAAATTTTTCTGCTTTATACATAACAAAAACCATGCTGTTGGCTTTTATGGATTAAATTCCTCTTGCTCGCTTTTCTCTTTCAATTGTTTTTCTATTTTTTGTCGGCTGGTCAACCAATGAACAATAAGAATAGGCAACCATCCAGCAATGGCGACCAAACCTGCTAGCAACCCAAAGGTGCCAGCATATTGTAATGCATCGAACATTGGGGGAAAATAAAATGGTCCGGCAAATGCAAATGTCTGCCTTATAGCGGTCATAAACAATGCGACATCCGAAGCTCTAGCTGTGATATCTATACCAAAGGAAATTAATGTAGTGGTAATTAATTGTAGCCCAAAGGACGCAATGACAATACCGATCAAAGGAGTAATGTTATAATGATTTAAATTTTGTACTTGACATCCAAATACAATAAGACCAATTATTGAAGTAATAAATCCAGGGTATGATAACCATAGTCTATATTGTGGTCCCTTCAACCTACGTGTAGCATAAATCATCAAACGATCACTCATCCAACCACCAAATTGTTCTCCAAGCACCATACCGATTAGAAATGAAATAAATTGTAAACCAACAGTCTGGGGTCCCATATTAAATTTCTTGACAAATATGACTGGCAAATCAACATTAGCGGCTATATTAACATAAGTAAATACAACACCATAACTCAAAGCTAAACATACTAATTTCCAATTAGCAAATAAAGTACTAGGTTGCAAAATAACCCATAAATTCAACTTGTTCGAATCGATAATTGGTTTCAATTGCCATAATTTGTATTTGTTTTTCAGTAAATCTTTATAATTAAATAAAGTTTCTCTACCAAATAATAAATAGGCAAAGAATTGCAAACCATTAACTGCCGTGTATACGACATAAATATATTTCGTGTGTACTCTTTGCACTACAAGACCCATAAAAATCGGACCAGCAATTGTACCTAAAGTTACTGAAAGTGCCCAGATACCGTTTCTTGACGCTCTCTGGTGACTGAAAGTTGTTTCTGCCACAACAGCACCACCAACTGCTATACCGGGTGAGATGAAAAATGCAACCAAACACCTAGTTGCCATCAAACTTCCATAACCGGTACAAAAGATAGCCACGAGATTGAAAACCATGGATCCAAAGGTAGATACCATCAATAATTTCCGGCGGCCGTACTTGTTCATCACTGGTAACCATACCCAAGGCATCCATCCCAAAATAATGATTTGTGAACTAGTTAAATAAGAACATGCATGGATAGATTTATGGAACTCTTCAGCAAAAGGTTCGAAAGCCGGAACTTGACCACTTGCCATAAATGTAGAAAAAAATCCGTGGAAACTAACCATTACCAATTGAAGAATTTTAATTCTCCCTGGCCAATTCAATGGATCATCATCATTCATGGTTGGTAAAGGTACCAAATCAAATGTTCCATGCCTATTTATAAGGTATTGTTCATGATCTAGGTCCTCTTTATTCGTAGGAGATTCCATTTTTATGAAGTTACTCTAGATGAAAAATGATGCAAGATGAGGTATAGGTAAATGGAATAAGATTGTTAAACTATTGGCCTCAAACAAGCAGTGTTTAATACTAGAGTACAATACAATACAACCAATCAAGAACCAACGTAGCCAGTAATAACTGATACGTTTATTTAAAGTTTTGCTGCTAGATTATACCTACAGCCGTTCTATTGTTAGTGCCTCAGTGATGAGGTTCGCAACCTATATATAACGAAAGCTGGAGCAGTGGTTAGTTTAAAGTTTCACATAATCAGGAGATGCGCACTTCTGGTACACTGTCTGGTACACTATGTTTCCCATTGTCATCTGCTGCAGTAACTGTTTTCCATTTCTTTATTTGGTCTGCTTGAGACTACATATTTTGATAATGTTTTAATTATGTTTTTTCTGTATAATATTATATTTGTATACATTTGGTATACCTATATAATAATATATTTATATCAAACATGATCTTTATCCTTTTATATCTCTTACATTGATCAGATGATTCTGTGTCTTTCTGAATTTACATATGATATCTTGTGGGCTTACAGACCACTCTTCTATGAAGTGTAAGCTTTTTCTACAATTTGTCCAAGTAAATGTCCTAATTTGCAGTATGAATCAGCAAGCATTGTATTTAGCCATATCTCTTGTATATCTTGCGTCTTATTCGACTAAGATATGTATGCATCATATATTGTTCTTCTTTCCTTCTAATTCATTGATTACACTTTTCCAGGAAGTAAATACTGTTCTGAAGAACCTTACACCTAAGCCAATGTCTTTGAACCCAGTAATACTCCGAATACTATGCATACTTAAAATCGGCATACCAACATCAACAATGATCTTGGCACCGTTGATATTTTGCTGTCCATTACCTAATATAGGGCCAATGGTTCCACCTGATCGTGAATCATTTCGAATATGAAATGTCTGTAGTTTCATATCAGGGATATAATCATCAATTATCTTTTGTAAAAATATATTTCCTAGTGAATCACTTAAAACATGCATATTCGTATCGAGTTTAATAACTGGTCCCGTATTCAATACCGGACGATGATTCTCTAGATAGATATCTTTGAAGTTTGGATTGAATGCATGTGTGACATCGGAAGATAAAATTACCGAGTTGGTGAATAATTGTCCCGTTTGTTCCACAACATTATTGCTATTTCCAAACGAATTGACTAATGATATCATGACTTCACGTAATAACCCCGACTGGGCTCCTGTTCTCGATTTACTTCCAATTTCTTCGTGGTTAGCTAAGTAGCACCCGGTCAAGCCATCATATTCATTAATATCATACTGTTGGTAAAATTTCTTTGAAAATTCTAGTAATCCGTAAATAGAATCAAACGCACATAGTCTATCGTCCAAACTGGTAGAGTAAATGAACTCATTGTCTATCCCACCTGTAGACGCTTTCTGATTGTCAAAAAGATCTAGATCTATTTGAATGATGTTTTTCAAATCGCATTGTGCCAATTGACTCACGTATCGTAATAAGCTTAGCGGATGCTTACCAAATAATGGTGATAGTTTTTCTTCCTCAGTTGGGGTCAAATCATTAGCACCACCAATTATCGGCACCATTTCGGTTTGTTTGTTGTAGTCTTTTGAAATGCCAAAATGCTCTGCCAATACTGGTATAAAACCAATGGGGTAAGGTGAAGAATTGATTAGTTTTCTGGTAATTTTACCGTTATCACGTACCAAAATTGCTCCAGCTAAAGCTAAATCTCGATTCAACCACAATTTGTTAAGACTACCCGAATAAGGCTGTACCTGCAATCTGTCATATCCATTTTCGTCCTTAGTTAGAGATCCTTTTGGGTCTATCTTTACTGTCAAAGCATCGATATGACTACCTACAAAACAGCTTCCATTAATAGGTTTCCAGTTTCCACCTACTATAAACGATACCAAAGTCAAGTCATCTCGCACAGCAAAGTAAAACCCTGGCTTTGTGACCTTCAATTGCTGCTTCAAGTCCAAATACTGAAACCCATTGTTTGTTAAGAGTGACTTCATATGATGTATAACATGATAAGTAGTCGGATTTCCATCAATAAACTTTATAAATTGATCAGCATACCCAGAATAGTAAGCTTTATCGTCCAATAGGCTGGGACTTGCCATTCTGGGGTATTTATAGCTATATTCCAGTTGCGTAAAATTGGCTGCTGGTTCAGAATCGGAGTTTTCTGGGGTTTCGTCCTCGTCCGTGGAGATAATGTCGTCTCCTTCGACATTCAAGATAGTGAACACCTCCTTTAGGTCCTTGTTGTTCTTTAAGTCCATATTTATCGATTGCTGACGAATTGTGCAAAGAAGAAGTTAAGAAGAAGTTAGGGAAATACTGCAAGCAGTTTCGCACCATAGAATAAAGCGGCTCTATCCACACTGGAGATTAGCAAAAGTGCAGGCAAAACCACCCCAAATTGAAAAATTTGTGTTTTTGCGACATAAACACAATCTGTTGCCTTCCACCTACTTATCGGTACAATTTCGCCAGATTCTGACCAAAAACCGATCAGTTACCCACCATCTCCACATTTCAGTGAACTGACAAAAACTTAGCGTCACATCTTTCGACAAAGTCACGTGACCTGACATACTTCGCGACAGCTCTTCTTTACAAACGCGTACAACAAAATCTACTCTACTACAAACCCACCAAGTATGAACGGCAGTACCATCACGGTCCATTGGCACAACGACAACCAGCCGATCTATTCCGTCGACTTTCAGCCGCCGCAATCACAGCCGACCTTAAAAAGGCTTGTTACCGGGGGTGGTGACAACAATATTCGCATTTGGCAGCTTCATATAACAGATAATGTGCCCACAATAGAGTATGTTAGTACTCTAAGGAAGCATACGCAAGCGGTAAATGTCGTACGGTTCAACAGCAAAGGAGATTTGCTCGCTACAGCCAGTGATGATGGTACCTTGATGTTGTGGAGACGATCTCCTACCATCATCAAAGAACTAGACGATGATAACGACGATGATCCTCTTGAATCGTGGCAAGTAGTGTGCCAAATCAGGTCTTCTACGTCGGAGATCAACGACATTTGTTGGTCGGCCGATGATAAGTACATTGTGACCGGTTCTATGGACAATATTCTACGCATATACAAGTTAGCCTACAACGATAAGATCACTCCCACGCTTATAGCGTCTGCTACCGACCACTCGCACTATATTCAAGGAGTGTACTGGGACCCGTTGAACCAGTACATTGTGAGTCAATCAGCCGACAGAAGTGTCAATGTCTACACCCTTGTTAAGGATGGCTTGAGACTACATTCAAAACTCTGCAAATTCAACAATCAATATCTATACTATTCGGAAACGCTTCAGTCGTTTTTCAGAAGGTTGTGCTTCTCTCCAGATGGGGCACTTTTGTTGACCCCAGCAGGTATGGACGAACAGGAGACTCCATTGGTGTATGTGTTCACAAGAAATAACCTCAGCACTCCGTCGTTTAAGATCACAGGCATCAATAAACCAGCCATAGCTATTGCATTCAACCCCATCAAATACAAGTGCGATGCTGCATTGTTCAAGTTGCCCTACAAATATGTATTTGCCATAGCCACAAAAGATTCTGTGGTTATCTATTCCACAGAAAAGTTGCAGCCAATTGGCTTTGTCTCTAATTTGCATTATTCTACCATCACTGATTTGCGCTGGGATTATGATGGCAGTAAGATCATTATAAGCTCAGCAGATGGGTTTTGTTCGGTGATAACCGTCGAGAAACACTTGCTAGGCGAAGAATATACTGAAACAACACCCACTGTGGTAGCGAATGGCGCTGCTACGGAGGACGTAGAAATGGAAGATGTGATCAAGGAAGAACCTAAGGAAGTGGTGAAGGAAATTAGTCAACATACGCCGGATAATAATGATACCCTGGAAAGTAAAGATACAAGCACCGAGGCAAAAGTTGTGGTCAAGGAAGCAGAAATAGAAGACAAATCCACGTCGCCAAAACATGCTACAATCGATGCGTTTTTCACGCCAAAGACAAAGAAAACCAAGAAGAGAATTACTCCTACTTTGGTACAACAGTAATGCCTCTAGCAGCATTACTTGTACAAGAACTCTACTTTGGTACAAAATAGCCATATTAGACTGACAACCTACAATTATAGCACGATAGACAGCTAGAGAGGCATGATATTAACAGATATTAACTATGTACTTGTAATAACCCTTCTAATCAGTCTGCTCACGCAGTACCCGACCCGTATATATGTCCACCATTACATCTACTTAGCATCTGCCAATTGTTTCTGTAATCTGTTTCGAGCGTTTAGAATCATCTGCTGCTTTCTAGCAACCAAGTCATTATCTGAACAAACCGGATTATTAACATCGATATTGAATTTTTCCAACAAGTTCACCGATTTAAAGTCTACTTGCGGAGGTTTTGGGGTGGATGTTTCTGATCCAGACGTCGATCTACCCGCGTTAGAACCGTTTTGGGTATTAGCATTAGTGGTTCTAGCAGTAGTAGACGTTCTAGAGGTATTAGGTGGATATGGTAGACCTCCGTTCTCAATGTAATTATTAATAGTTAACTCAACGGACCCAGTTTTTTGTAAATCATAGATGATCTGCTCTCTGGTGAGCTCGGGAGCAATCGTAGACACGACTTCCACCATACTATCAGAAACCAGTCTTCTATCTCTTCTTCTGGTCTGGGTGGTGTTCACTGCTGTGGAAGATGCGGTTCCGGTGGTGGTTTCGGTGGGAATTCCGAACTCATTTGACTGTGGAATTGGCGAAATCAACCACCGCAACACTATGAACGCTATAGCAATGGTGGCTATAAATATAATCGTGGAGCTATCCATACTATGTTAAAGATTATAAAGACTCCTCTAGACACATATCCGTTTTAGATATACGGGAAAAAAATCGGCGCTACCATAATTAATGGCAGCGTTCGGGAGAGAGAGTTGATAATGTCTACAGAAGGAGTGGTGGTGGGTACATGTGTATTAGTATGTAGATAGTCTGAAGTTCGCTGTCGCTAAGTTGTTTAGGTTGGAATGGTATCGCTGCGTTTTTTGCGCCGAAAATAGCATAACCAGTGAGCGTAGTAGAAGTGAGCATGTAACTCTGGCGAAGCACGGAGATGAATATCTGTGTGAGTAAGCCGTTGTGGAGTTTTTCCTGGAGCGTGATACTCAGTTCATTGTGGGCCAATTCATGTCAAATTCTAGATTAAAACTCCAGTTTTGGTCCGAGTGTTTTGGGTGCAAAAAGACCCTGATTTCTGCAGTCTAAACCTGGAAACCACAGTGAACAACAATCGGTTTGTGTATGAGAGTGAGAAAGAGTATCATGCCAATGACATCGAGCGTTGTGAGGCTTTTATCGCTGTTCTGCTTTGCATTTCGAGGTAGAACAGATTATCGACCATTAAGTGCAGAAAAGCCGACCTAGCTAGGAAATGAAACTTCTACAAAAGGAAGCTCCACACTTCACATTTGGAACTTATCAGTCACTAATATGGCAAATATCCTCCTCATTTGAAAGTTAGCTTAAATTCTTCGTCTTGATGTTTCACTTTATAAAGGAAATTGGTAATAATCTCATTCTCCTTCACAGGAAGACTAAGGAAATGGCTCTTTACACTATTAGCAAAGTCTACTTTTGCAATTTTGCCAGCACTTTTCGAGTTTTTCTTATAGAAAGTCTTTCTACCAATATCACTATCAAGAATATCTTCATTTACTTTGACAGGTAATGGCAAATTCAACCCGTACTTTGCATTGTATTCAATCAACAGTTCGTCTGACAAAGCCTCGAAGTCTAATGCATCAACCTTCTCCTTATCTTGGGGACCATTAGACGTTATATGCTTAGAGAGATATTGCTGCTGTTGTTGCAATAATTGCTGATTTTTTACTCTTTGTGATGATTTTGTGGTTGTGGTAGTTCCCTTGGCCTCAGACTCTGAGGCGGACTCTTTGTGTGTTCTTGCCATGGTGTACGCTGTGGTGATGTAGTTTTTTAAACGTTTTGCTTTCAACAATTGCAATCGCTGCTAAACTGTATGTAGGAGGGCACAAGGTAGCGCTCTTTGGACACCAGGTGCAGGAAACCGACATGCAGTGATGATTAGTGAACTGGGTGCCAAAGGATGTGAACAGAATGTAAACCGAATGTCAACGGGAAGGCTATACGAAGCCCAGTTACAATATCAAGATACTACATTGAGGGAAATCATATCCATACCAATTTATATTGCACACCAGATTGCTTATCATTTGCTAGTTAAAAAAAGAACGACAACTGCAGGACTCGAACCTGCGCGGGCATAGCCCAAAAGATTTCGAGTCTTTCTCCTTAACCGCTCGGACAAGTTGCCTAATTCGTGAGAAAGTTTGCGCAAAAATGCCGCTATACACAAGTTACAAATACTTGTCACATGACCAAAAGCACGCGACCACCGATAAATTTTCAAGTTCTAGAATTTACTATCTTGCTACTGTAACATATATATTGTAGCGCATTTGCCAGATATTATACCAAAGGGAGCCATATCACATAGATGAGATACCTTTATCGCAGTGTCACGAGAAGTTTACCCGGCTATTCATTTAAGCATGTTTCGTTCAGAACTTTCCAAACGTCTGCTCGCTTAAACATTGATTTTGATCCCTACAAGATCTTAGGAGTCGATAAATCCGTCGACCAAAAGGACATAAAGAAGGCTTACTACCAACTAGTGAAGAAGTTCCATCCGGATGTTAACAAAGAGCCGGATGCTGAAAAAAAATTCCACAAAATTCAAGAATCCTACGAGTTATTGAGTGATAAAGACAAACGGGCTCAATATGATCAATACGGGGCCAGCGCTTTCGATTCGAACGGAAATTCCAATCCTTTCGCCGGAGGCAATCCTTTCGGCAGAGGAGCTGCTGGAAATCCATTTGGAGGCATGGGATTTGATTTTGAAGATCTTTTCAAAGAAGCATTTGCAGGTGGTAGAGGTGGTGCCGGAAGAGGTGGTCAATCCGGTTTTGTAACCGAGCACGTTGGTGACAATATCGAGGTTTTGAAGTCTATCAGCTTTAAAGAAGCCATTTTTGGTACTAAAGTCACTATTAACTATAAAGCAGTGGATACTTGTCATACTTGTTCAGGTAATGGATTGCAAAAAGGCAAGAAGAAAACCACCTGTCCAACCTGTCATGGTACAGGACAATCTACCCACATCATTGGAGGCTTCCACATGTCTTCCACATGTAATACTTGTGGAGGTACTGGGGTTACAATTCCTGTGTCTGATCAGTGTAACACTTGTAAAGGTCGCGGAGTCGAAGAGGTTCCTAAATCTACTACGGTTGATTTGCCACCTGGTATCAGCGATGGAGCCAGATTGAGAATACCCGGTGCCGGAGATGCTCCTTTCATCACTAGAGACCCATACAATCAAACAAGAAATGGTGATTTGATAGTAAGAGTTTCCGTTAAACCTGACGCAACTTTCAGCAGACAAAACAACAACATCGTCGTGAAACAGGACATTCTCATGACAACAGCAGCTTTGGGTGGTGAAATCATTGTGCCAACTATCGACGGACAAAACATTAAATTGAAAATTAGACCAGGTGTGCAAAATGGCAGAAAATTAACTATTCCTGAAAAGGGGGTTCCAATTAATAGAAATTTACAGAACAGAGGTAATCTTGAAGTTGTTTTGAACGTCAAGACTTTGATTCCTGAAACACCAATGCAAACGGCTCTTTTGGAAGCTTTGGCTGATGCTTATAACGATAAAAATGCTAAACGTACGGACTCCCACTGGAAACTAGATGTTGATGAGAAAGTCGACGAAACCTTGGACGAGAAAGATTTAAACCCAACCAAATTTCATAGAATCGGCAAATTCCTTGGTAAATTCTTTAACATGGAACATAATGGTAATGCCAACAAAGACAAAGACAACAGAGACAAATAGTTTTGTAAATAGGGGTGTATAACTACCATGTATATATGATTCACAACTACAATAAATTCAATAACTTAATTCGCCATGGATTATATATATATTACAATATCAAAAGTAGACAATAACTTTTCGTCTATCTTTTAAATCCGTTTCCGTTGTTACCTCGTGCATTTCTCCCTGGCTGTCCAAAATGTATTCTTTCAAAGGTTCTCCTGACCGGGGGTCAATGCAATCTGTAGCATTGGCTCCTGGTGTTGGTTGAGCTGGTAGGTCGTTTACCTTTTCTGAATTGACTGGTTGAAATGCCATATCGGTTAGAATATTTGACCGACTGATGTATAGAGTAGTGAAAAATATCACACAGTTTATCAACCAAAGAAAGGTACAGATGATAATAAAAGCCGTCAAAGCTCTTCTCATAGGACACGCCTTGCTGATGTGACAATCTGAGTTGGGGATTATAATCACTGTCACCATAATGAACGATATGATCTTCATCACCAAGGCAATCATACAGTAAAGAACTCCATTTCTACTTTCGTAGTTGACAGTTTTGCTTAAGAATAAGAAAGAAATCGCCAACGTAATTATCAGATCAGATAGTAAGTACTTATAGTAGCTGCCGTTGACGGTGGTATCTCTATCGATAAGAATGGACGATAAAGTTATCAGCACAATACCACAGATCGATTCAAATATATGTAAAAGAGAAAAGGCCGATATAGTATAGTTTATTTCTTCCCAAACGTCCTGATCCACTTCGTGTTTCCTTGAAATTGTCCAGGTTGGTGGGTTCATTACCCTTTGAACAAGGTCATGTTCCATTTGCTTTTGATATGGTAGTGGTGGAGGTGCATATTGTGATACTTGTGATACACCAGAAGCTTTTCTTGCCTGATAGGTAGCTGGGTCCATTTCTGGTGGTAAATCATCTCCATTTTTGGGAATCAGAGGGTTTTCGTAAACATGATTTGTGTTATAGGGGGTTGGTTGTGAAATAGACTTTGTATGTTCATTATAACTCTGATGGTTATAGCTTTTGGTAGGAGGAACTGGACGGTACTGACGCTGTTTTTCATAGTTCAACTGCTGGTTTGTGGGCTCATAATTCAAAGTTAGCTTACGTTTAACAGTTGCTGGATTGGAGACACTTGTATAGGCATTGTTTGTAGCGATATAACCCATAGGAGACCCATCCATAGCTAAAGGTGAAGTATTTCGTGATCTATTTCTGGGAAGACCACTTTCGTGATGAAATCTGGCTGTATCACCAACAACGTGGGTTTCTTCGCTATAAGGTCGGAAAGACATTGGTGTATCTAGTTGTAGTTGTCATTTGATATCTTTTTCTTTATAGATTATATTCTAAATGCAGCTTTCCCTTTTGGGAGAAAAACATAATAGTAGAAATGAAAAACCCATTAAGAAAGCCCCCTAACATTTTCAGCCGTTAAGTGTCAATTTTGTAGAATCATTCAACAAGTATACCAAGTCCGTACAATAAATGCTAGTGTTTATGACACTTTGTTAGTATTTTATCTCAATATATTTCTGATGGCATATATACAAATATTCAACTCTTGCATATAGATATTTCAAGAAGGACAAATTTAATTGCTTTTAAAAAGAGAAGGTGAGACTTTGCTGCTGTCGTTGACTTTTACGCTATTTAGACATTACTCATAAGAACTATAACTGGGATAACATAATTGCTCTTAACGTAAAAAGATAAGGACTTAGCGCAGAAAAATAATAATCAGAAGTTAGCCTGGCTAGCTCAATGGCTAGAGCGTTTGACTTTTAAGAGTCACTAATAGCGCACTATTAAAGGTATCAAAAGGCTGCGGGTTCGACCCC
Organism: Suzukiozyma fluviatilis; assembly: GCA_030560825.1. NCBI lineage: Eukaryota > Fungi > Ascomycota > Pichiomycetes > Serinales > Debaryomycetaceae > Suzukiozyma > Suzukiozyma fluviatilis. Next base: position 301,072 of record JAKTVZ010000016.1, read on the forward strand.
CGCGTCGGGCTTTCTTTTTTTGCGTTTTCTTCTTCAGATTGTAGCCAGACTTGAAATGAAGGATATGAAGAATTGAAGACGATATCGTATTATATTTTTATACCTTCTTCAATATCAATATCCCTCTCATTTGCAAGCGATTAACGAATTTAACTTATTCCGCTTCCGTGATCGAAACCAAGCTATAAAATGCGATAAAAAATCCTGCCACTGCGCCATAGGAATTTTGATTTTTCCGCGTGTAAACTCGAACCGCTGGCGCCAAAATTTCGCTAGGTTCATTTTAGTTAGGCTTAAGCCACTGTGCCAAAATATATATTCCTGTACACAGTGTCACTTTTTCGGAATGGTCGTAAAATAGCTGCCAATACAAGAGACATATAGTGGCAGCTTAGTTACTACAATGTTAGATACTGTTTTCAAACTACAATTATATTAACACGTTCCTTTATTGAACCAGATATGTACGATTATTGAAATCTTATGAATAAATAAAACAAAATATTTGTTAATTAACTTAAACTAGTCAATATGAAAATTAAGCTTTACCAGCGGAAGCGGCAGCCATTTTGTTTAAGGCAGAACCATATTTGAACCATTCAATTTGTTCACTGTTGTAAGTGTGAGATAATTCAGTTTCCCAAGCAGCAGAGCCATCTTTTGGATGAACTCTTAAAGTGATGTTTTTACCTGGAGCTAAAGTGGTTAAACCAATTAAGTCAATTTCGTCTTCTGGTTGAATTTTGTCGTAATCAGCAACATTGACAAAGTTTAATGGTAATAAACCTTGTTTCTTCAAGTTAGTTTCGTGGATTCTAGCAAAAGATTTAGTAATGATAGCGAAACCACCTAAGAATCTTGGTTCTAAAGCAGCATGTTCTCTGGAAGAACCTTCACCGAAGTTTTCATCACCAATAACAACCCATGGTTTACCAGCATCTCTGTAAGCAGCAGCAGTGTCTGGGACAGTAGAGTATTTACCAGTGTAGTGGTTCTTAACGTTGTTAACTTCACCGTTTTCAGCGTTAGTAGCACCAATCATATAGTTATTAGAAATGTTTTCTAAATGACCTCTGTATTTCAACCAAGGACCAGCCATAGAGATATGATCAGTAGTAGTTTTACCAACAGCCTTAATTAAGATTGGTAATCTTTCAGCATCTTTACCATTCCATGGTTTGAATGGAGTTAATTTTTGTAATCTGTCAGAGGTTGGGGAAATAACAACTTCAACAGAGGCTCTGTCAACTGGTGGAGCTTGGTAAGTGTTTTCACCGGCATCGTAACCGTTTGGTGGTAAACCAACACCAGATGGTTCAGCTAATTTGAATTCTTTACCGTTAACATCTTTTAAGGAATCAGTAATTGGGTTGAAACCTAAGTCACCGGCAATGGATAAAGCAGTAACAATTTCTGGGGAAGCAACGAAAGCGTGAGTAGCTGGGTTACCATCGTTTCTGGAAGTGAAATTTCTGTTGAAAGAGGAGATAATGGTGTTTTTGTCACCTTTTTTGATATCTTGTCTATCCCATTGACCAATACATGGACCACAAGCGTTAGCCATAACGACACCACCGAAGTCTTCGAAAGTCTTCAATTGACCATCTCTAGCAATAGTGGCTCTAACTTGTTCGGAACCTGGAGAAACAGTATAGATAGATTTGGCTTTAAGACCGTGGGTAGCAGCATCTTTAATAATAGAAGCAGCTCTGGTCATATCTTCGTAAGAAGAGTTGGTACAAGAACCAATCAAACCAACTTTAACTTCTAATGGCCAGTCGTTTTTGATGGCGGTTTCCTTCAATTTAGAAATTGGAGTAGCTAAATCTGGAGTGAATGGACCGTTGACGTGAGGTTCTAAAGTGTTCAAGTCAATTTCGATAACTTGATCATATTCAGCACCTTTATCAGCAGACAAGAAGTCTTTCTTGTATAATTGAGCGAATTCAGCAATTTGAGATCTACCGGTGGCATTTAAGTAGTCAGCCATGGAGTCGTTGTATGGGAAAACGGAAGTGGTAGCACCAATTTCAGCACCCATATTACAAATGGTACCCATACCAGTACAAGAGAAGGTGTCAACACCGTCACCGAAATATTCAACAATGTAACCAGTACCACCTTTAACGGTAGTAATACCAGCTAATTTCAAGATAATATCTTTTGGAGAAGTCCATCCAGACATTCTACCGGTTAATTTAACACCCAAAATCTTTGGAGCTTTCAATTCCCATGGTAAGTCAGCCATGACATCGACGGCATCAGCACCACCGACACCGATAGCTAATTGACCTAAACCACCAGCATTTGGAGTGTGGGAATCGGTACCAATCAAAAGAGCACCTGGGAAAGCGTAGTTTTCCAAGACAATTTGATGGATAATACCGGAACCTGGTTTCCAGAAACCTAAGTTGTATTTGGCACAAGCAGAAGCTAAGAAATCGTAAACTTCTTTGTTCAAGTCAATGGCTCTAGCTAAATCCTTTGGTCCACCAACTTGGGCTTGAATTAAATGGTCACAGTGAACAGTGGATGGAGTAGCAACTTGTGGCATACCAGCGGACATGAATTGTAAAATAGCCATTTGAGCGGTAGCATCTTGACAAGCAACTCTGTCTGGTCTCAATTTCAAGTAAGAAACACCTCTTTCAATTTCTTGTTCATGAGGTTTGTCTAAGTGACCGTACAATAACTTTTCAGCGTAAGTCAAAGGTCTGTTCAATCTTTGTTTGACAATTTCAACATTTTCCAAGTTTTTCTTGTAGTTAATAAAGGAATGAGTTTCCAATAAATTTTGGTTAACTTGAGAGTCTCTAGTTAAACCAGAAGTAGCTAAACCTCTAATAAAACGTGGAGCTTTAATAGATCTAACTGATAACATGATATATTAGCAATACTGAAAAGAAAAAAATTTCCTCCCCTGTCGAATTAGTGGAATTACCTTCGGTTAAATAGGGTGAAATCATTCTGTCGGAATCGTGGATGGTTGGCCTGCATACAATTACCACCAATAACCATCCATGTTTTTCTAATAGACACAACGGCCTAGGGCAACAGAATTACCCCCGACAAAGAAGAGAGAGGGCTACAGAAGTGTTGGCGTAGAGGTGTAGTACATTGGGTTTGCTACGGATAAGGCATTGATGTTGTAAAAATGGTTTTATGGCCAATTCAATTTTTGCTACTGGTAGCTATAGTCGAAATCCAGCCAATAACCACCTCGGATTATATCATCGGCATTCTTCTCCAGATTTGAAAAAGTCCGATTTTTTTATTTCTTACAGTGGTGATTCGTCGAGATATTTCGGCCCCGAGCATCGGTGCTATTTTCTTCCGAGGAATACCCTGGGGAAATTTTGCAATTTTGAAGGGTAGGGCAATTGCGGGCCCGTAAAACGGCATAGATGACCTTATATGTGTTGTATATGGACTGCTGACATGCTTAATTGGATTTAGACTGGAACTACCCCCTACAATCCCTTGTTGGTGCTATTCGAAGGTTACAGGTGATTTCTGATTATATGTACTACCCGCTGAAAATTACTTCTATACTGTATATAGTTGATTCTACCATACTGTGAAGTTTTACTAGACAACTACAAGCAATGGGTATTTGGGGGTTACGATTCTAGAGATCACCAAAATTGATTTACCTTGAATAAAATAATGCTGGCTAGCTCTCTGTAACCTGAAACACTTTACTGGTTATTAACTCCGGTATATGGCTATGGATAAAATATAACGCCATTAATTAGCTCCTGTTGTCCTAGTTGACACCTGGTTCGTTTCACGCCTCAAAGAATGCGGCTACCTGCATCATAAAAATACTGTACCTGTATGTATGCGCGCTACCACTCTTCACTGATCTGGTCTGGTTCAATTGATATACCTTTACGTCTACTCTGGAACACCGAGAAATAGTATTCTAGAATTGTTAGAGTGTTGTACTGAAATCGCATCGCTAAGCGTTCTGTTCTTCTCTTGCAAAAATACATTCTATAATTCTCTTGAAGGCTAACTCTTTGTGACGGGCACATCTGGATTCCAATCTAAACAAGTACATTCACAAATGTTCTATTGCAGAGCTGTATACCAATTAAACTATCACCGTACAACAACCATCTTCTAGTCGATACCGTGTTCTCCTGGTTCCTCACCAAAAGGTGGTCCAAATAATTATATATGGTAGCGCCGAATCCACTATATGGAAGCCACAAAAGCTCTCTTGTAGTTAACTAAAGCTACTGCTGCCATGAATAATACCAGTTGTGAATGGAGTAGTATTACTATACCTTTGGTACCGACGAACGAGAACGCGTTCGACCCGTGTTTTCTCACGTTATGGACCCGCATTTTTGCATGGCTATTCCTTCTATCGAATGGTTACAAAATAGTGAAACTACAAGGCAAATTTCATGGTAACCTTATACCAAAGGATACTGGCTTGAGCTATTATTTGCGGATTTTCCTCGTTTTGGTCCACGCGGCCTGTTGGTGGAATATCAGCTTGGAATATCACCGGTTTTATCTTATTTCGGTGAATTTATTGTGTTCGTTAATATTACATGCAATCGAACCGTTCTTATCGCCAATCCCTCTGGGGAGTCTCCTTATATTTTGGCCATGGCTATCTATCTTGCAAGCACTTTTGTATTTCCAGCAATTTACCCCCTACAAATTAGTACCGATCAACAAATTTTTGCTCTTCAATTCTTGCATCATATTCTTATTAGAATATAACTACTGGAAACCTACACATACTTTAATCAAAGACTATCATGCCACCCCGGTACTAAAACGGAAATTATTCACACCAAATCTAATCGATAAATTCACCTTTTGTTGGATGAATCCTTTAATCTTTAGTGCCTCTACAAACGATTATCTACCACAACTACCAGAATATTCACCTACACAATTATCGGCCGAGGATTCTGCAAAAATATTCCTGTCAAAGTATCCACATGACAATAATGATTGGCATTTTGTTACAGCAATCTGTAAGGCATTTGGAAAGATAGCGCTAATATCTTTTGCGTATGAATTAATAAGCAAATTGTTAGGGTTCTTGCAACCTCAACTATTGCGTTTACTTATATTGTACTTTCAAGAGGATTCTCCTATTTTGCATGGTATATTAATTTGTTTACTGATGTTTGCAGTAACTATCGTACAAACATTTTTTTATAACGAGTACTTTTTGACCAACTTACAATTGGGTTTGAATTGCCGTTCTTCGTTGACTTCATTAATTTATCAAAAAAGCTTAAAAGTTAACAGCGCCGGCACGGGTGATGTCATTAACTTAATGTCGATCGATGTTAATAGAATACAAAGTGTTAGTCAGGACCTTTCAACATTGATTTTAGCTCCTACGGATATTGCTATGTGTATAATTTCTTTATGGCCCTTACTTGGTAAAGCTACATTATCGGCAATAATGACCATGTGTCTATTGGTTCCTTTGAACGCCATAATTGTCAAATATTCAAAAGCACTTAATAAGACTCAAATGAAATTAAAAGATAAAAGATCACGGTTAATTCAAGAAATCTTAATGTCAATTAAATCTATTAAATTGTTTGCTTGGGAGGGACCTATGCTTGAAAAACTTTCGAATGTTAGAAATAATGAAGAATTAGCCAATTTAAAGAAAATACGTCTCGTTGGTCAAGGTGCTTCCTTTATTTGGAATATTATTCCGTTTTTAGTTTCGTTTGCCCTGTTTACGACGTTTGCCTTAACCTCCAATATTCCTCTAACTTCTGATATCGTTTTTCCAGCTCTTGCGTTGTTAAATCTTTTGTCAAGTCCTTTACTTTCCTTACCTCAGGTTATCACTAGTATGATAGAAGCTACAGTTTCGTTGGGTAGAATTAACAAATTTTTAAGTACTCCAGAATTAAATCCAGATTTGGTTGAGTATAATAATGATAGAAAAGTGAATGTACTTGGTACGTTTGCCTGGGAAGAAAAACCAATTTTGCATGATATAAATTTGACAGTAAATCCTCGCGAGTTTTACTGTATTGTTGGTAAGGTAGGTTCTGGAAAATCATCATTGCTTTCTGCGATCTTAGGTAATCTTAACATGGTAGGAGAAGGATCTATTAAAATAGGAGGATCAGTAGCATATTGTAATCAACTGCCTTGGATTATGAACGCTTCTGTCAAGGAAAATATATTGTTTGGACATAGATGGGATCCTGAGTATTACGAGCAAACGATAGAAGCTTGTCAATTAACTCCTGATTTACAGATTTTGAACGAGGGTGATCGAACACTTGTAGGTGAAAAAGGTGTTTCTTTATCTGGAGGTCAAAAGGCTAGATTAGCATTAGCACGAGCTGTATATTCAAGAGCCGATATTTATCTTTTAGATGATGTTTTAAGTGCTGTTGATTCACATGTTGGAAAGAAGCTAATTGAGGAAGTATTGCTTGGGTTATTAAAAGGTAAAACCGTCCTTTTAAGTACAAATTCGATATCTGTTTTAAAGTATGCTGATAAAATAAGCTTGCTTGAAGAAGGTCGTTTTATTGAAACCGTTTCGTCTATTGATATTGTACATGATGAACATCCTAAATTGTACGAATTATTAGAGGAGTTTGGAAATTCTTCTGAAGAAGTTTCCGTCTCATCTTCTCCGTGTCCATTGTTAGATCTGAAATCAATAAGGCGAGCAAGTGTGGAAACGTTTAGATGGGAACCGCTAGAAAAATTATTACCAAATTTAAATACCCTGGCTGAAGTATCTGCAAAGGGTAAAGTAAAGTGGTCAGTTTATTTGGAATACTTCAAGGCAACATCTCTTGTTGGTATATTTTTATGGTTTGTAATGTTGATTCTTGCATCTGTGTTGTCTGTCGCTGCTAATTATTGGTTGAAAAACTGGACAGAGCATAACTCCCGGTCTGGCGAAAATTCAAACGTCTGGCAGTTTATCATTGTTTATGCAATGTTTGGCTTTACATCCGTCATTGTAAGAATAGTGTCTTCTTCAATTATGCAATTGTGGTTGGCTATTAAAGCTTCCACAGTGATACATAATAAAATGGCAGAAACAATCTTGCATTCACCCATGTCATTCTTTGAAAGAAATCCGGCGGGCAGGATAATGAATAGGTTTACTAATGATATAAGTAAAATTGACTCGTCAATTTCAGGTGTATTTGCTGGTTTCTTTTCTCGGATAATTAGTACAATGTTGACGTTGGGGGTAGTTGGTTATGTCATGCCACCATTTATTCTTGTGATAATTGTTTTATCCATCATCTATGTCTATTATGAAATATGTTATGTTGCAGCCTCAAGAGAACTAAAAAGACTAGTATCAATTTCTAGATCTCCAATTTATGCTCACTTAGGAGAAAGCATTAATGGCCTTGATACAATTAAAGCATTCAAGCAAATTTCTAGATTTAATTTTATAAATCATGCCAATGTTGATTTTAATATTCAGGCCGTATATATGTTGCGATCAATTAATCGTTGGCTCTATTATAGACTACAATTAATTGGATCTATTGGAATATTATCGGCATCAACATTATCTGTTCTTACAAGACTCACATCGAATCCTTTGACTTCGTCTATGGCAGGGTTTGTGATGACATATGCTATGCAGGTTACCAATTCTTTGAGAATGGTGGTTCGGATGTCTGCTGAGGTTGAAATATCTGTTGTTGCATTAGAAAGAAGTTTTGAATATTGTCATTTAAGCACAGAAAAGTTAGAAGGAGTTAAACCTCCTTTACAGTGGCCCATTGAAGGAGATATCAAGTTTGAGAATTATTCAACTAGGTACAGAAGTAATTTACCGTTGGTGTTAAGTAACATCAACTTATCAATCAAGGCTGGAGAAAAAATTGGGGTTGTTGGTAGAACAGGTTCAGGTAAAAGTACTCTAGCTTTATCCATTTTTCGAATTCTCGAAGCTACTGAAGGGGATATTACAATTGATAATTTGAATATTGGAGCCATAAACTTGACTGATTTAAGACATAAATTAAGCATTATACCTCAAGACTCGCAATTGATTGCTGGAACGGTAAGACAAAATCTAGATCCTTTTGACTATTATAAAGATGAAGAGATTTGGCAAAGTTTACAGTTAGCCCATTTGAAGGGTACGATAGAAAATTTACCTGGGCAACTTGAATTTGAAATTAAAGAAGCTGGGTCAAATTTCAGTCAAGGGCAACGACAACTTATGTCATTAGCAAGGGTTTTGTTGAAAATGAATCAGAGCAAAGTTTTGGTTCTTGACGAAGCTACCGCCTCAGTTGATGTTCAAACAGACAAGATCATTCAGCAAACAATCAGAAGTGAATTCCAAGATAAAACCATTATCACCATTGCTCATAGATTAGAAACAGTAATGGATAGTGATAAAATTCTTAGTTTAGATAACGGAATTGTAAAGGAATTTGCTGATCCAAAGACTCTTATTGAAAGCAAAGATGGCATATTCTATACCTTGTGCAAACAAGGTGGTTATATATAGTTGAATATAAAAGTTAATAGTCTTTTAATACCGTATGCTTCTTGCGTAAAAGAAGCATTTTGGGGAAATTTTTAGGCGGTAAATGGCTGCGAAAATACGTACCAATACTAAAAAGGGGGGTTTAAGGAAAGAACTGCAAAAACTATAATACAATTTATAAAGCGTATACATCGTCAACTATTGATTTTAATTTTATAATTACTTTTCACTCAACTGTTAAAATGGAAGTATTTGCCGATACTATCGATAAAGTTTCCCCGTATTTTAATCGCAAATCTCTGAATGCTGAGGGAGATTCTTATACTATGAGGTTTCTCAAGAGAGAGTACCAACGTATCTTGAAAAATCCTTCTGAAGAGTACACTTTAATACCCGATGAAAATAATTTGTTGTTTTGGTATTTCTTAATACATGGAAATCAGGATACACTTTACGGTTCTGGGTGCTATCTCGGATGCATTATTTTACCTCCAGATTTTCCATTCAATGCTCCGGAAATTCAAATGATTAGTCCAACGGGTAGGTTTCGAAGAAGAATTCCGATATGTTTGAGTATTACGACCCATCATCCAGAAGGTTGGAAACCATCATGGAATCTTGATAAAATAATGATAGGATTTATTTCATTTATGTACAGCAAAGAGTTGAGTGCGGGCTGCATTAAATGTAGTGAAGATGATATTACAAGTTTTGCTAAAGTTTCAAAAGATTGGCTATATCGGAGTTGTAACGTATTTAGAACAATTTTCGCCGAAGAATATTCAATTTTACGGAAAGCTGATAAGTTGGGATTAAGTGACAAGCTCTTTTTAAATTGTACGATTCGTGGAGAAGACCGGACCAACAAAATATGGCAAAGGCTAGAACTTTATGAGAAGTATACGAAGGAAATTAATATATCATTAGCGGTCTACGATGAATCTGAAAGAAAATCATTACTTTGCAAGTATTTCTCTATGATTACGACAAATGCTCAAATCAATCAAATGGAAATTATTCCTTGTTCTCTACAAGAATCAGTTGGAGATGACTTCCAAGCTTCAGATGAGGAATCCGAAATAGAATTTGAAACAGATGAAGAGGAATCTCAAAATGAACTTGAAACAGGCGTAGACGAACCAAATGTAGGAAGATCTGCCACTAGCCAAGACGACAACTTGTTGGAAATGTCTGACGGGGAGTCTGAGGCTTCCTACAAAACATCGAAAAGTTGTTTTGAAGATTGTGTTGAGGCAATGAGTTCATAAATGGAAAGAGTTGCTCAGTATCTACATCTACTGTCCAAAGAGACGTACGTAGGACATTCATCGGATAGTACAACTAGTCTTTACTGGTACTACCTACTAACTATACACAAATTGATATATTTGCTTACACCTATGTTTATACCTACTTTATGACTATGTTTATCAAGTCTACGTGTGTGTACATCTACTACAATCGCACCATGCTCGGCCGTTCCTCCGCTCTGCTCTTCGGATTACGGTCCTCAACACTCTTCAAAGCACCGATAAAAAAGTACTTGTCTTGCATACAGAAAGTGGAGGTTTTAGCGGATGTGGATTTATAGTTTCCGGTAATCTTACAAACTAAATTGTTTACCAAGTTTCTCTAGAAGTTATAAATCGATTATGGCATCTTCAGCAGCACATGCATCCAAGTTCACCAGGTTTTTAAACTCTGAGACCGGACCAAAAACAGTTCATTTTTGGGCACCAGTTTTCAAATGGGCCTTAGTTATTGCTGGTTTGAGTGATCTGCAAAGACCAGTTGAAAAAGTCAGTGGTACTCAACAAATGGCCTTGATGGCTACTGGACTTATTTGGACCAGATGGGCCGGATTTGTCATCAAACCTAGAAACGCATTATTGGCTTCGGTCAATTTCTTTTTGGGTACTGTAGCTGGATACCAAGTGGTGAGAATTGTTAAATATAGACATGACGCTGGAGACTCTCCTGGTCAAATTGCCAAGTACTTGTTTGACGGTAAAACTGCTGATAGTGAAGTTGACACAAAAGTGGAACAGAAACAAATAGCAAATTAGTGATAAATATCTGTTATAAACACTACGATTTACATAGATAAGCTTCTTTTATATATTCTTCGTAATAAATGTATTGTACAATATGCTAAATACCGATGTATTCACTCGTTCTCGTCCATTTCGTCGTCTGATTGGTTTAATGAATGCGTCAACAGCTTGGACGAGCTATCGTAGTCTATTTCGTCGATATGCATCTCCTGGTTATCATCGATGTTTTCTGGTTCAAGGTGTGTATTCTCTTGATTTTCTTCATCTTCTTGGCCTGCTTCGCCTTGCTGAATATCTTCGTCGTCCTGTTGGCCGTTTTCTGGCTCGTTTTCGTCTTGGTCGTCGTTTTCATCCTGCTCTTCGTTTTCGTCCTCTTGATCTTCGTCTTCGTCTTCTTGGTCATCGGCTTGTATGTCCTCTGATTCGTTTTCCAACTCCTCCTCCAACTCTTGCTCTATATCTTCGTCGTCATCATCGTATTCTGGTTCTATGGTTTCAAACTCCTCCATTATTCCTGTCACATCATTAATAATATTCGTTAATTTCTTACTAAGAAAATCATCAATAGTATCGGAACGGTTAGTCCATTTGGAGTTATTAAGAACAATCTGATGTTTAATAGCCTGACACAACTCGTATTGTAATCTTTTTTCCACTCTTAACGAAAACTCTATCGTTACTAGTTGTTCAATGACTGAATAATCTGGAAATGGTAAAGATTTATCTGATACTGAAAACAACTGATTAATATCAATCAAATCGTCATCTTCATGTGGGGCAATTCTCGATAGCAAGTCTTCGTCGTTCAACTTTTTCAAACTTTGATAGCTGAATTGAAAAGATGGGGTCTGGATACTGTTGGTTAATTTTTCTTTATCTAAGATAGATTGGTAGTAATTATCATTTAGTTTATTAACTTCACTACTAGTGGAGTTATATTTCGTGATGTCGTCGCTGATGAATCGCTCAGTTTTGGACTGTTGCCATTGTTTGTAACTTTTTATGGTTTTGTTGACGTTAAATGAATCTAGTATATATGATTTTTTCAAGTTTATGTCAACTTCATGATTATCATTTGATAGCATCGATTCATTTGCCGATAGCAATTCATATGCCGACTTGAAACTTTGTAAACACTGATTTAAGGCGTTTCTCAATTCGATAGGCTCATCGATTTCATTATGAGACATGGTAACACCGTGGAATAAGAAACTATATAGATACTAATTTTTCTCTCGCTAATTTACTCAAGGAAACCTTCGCACCAGTTTCACGCTACGACGTCGCAGTTGCTTCAGCGCTACCATCTTTACACGCGATTGCATAAAGAACGATTTGTTTCTCGATTTCGTTTATTTACATCAATCACACAGTTGATGCAATTGTTATAGTGCTCTTCATTTTTGCTGTCCATGTTGAAGGTTTCGTACGAAACGCTACGGTTGGATTTGTACACCGCCAGTATTCGTCTCAGTAATTTGAATTTGTTCCATGCTGCAAAATGGTGTTCTGAAGCTCTTAGTGGGTTACCACACCTTGAAGACATTAATTACCCTACAATTGATATTTTAGACGGAGTTGACCAGTCGCTAAGAATAAAAGAATTACCATTGTTTCTTCAAGCGAATAATTATTTCAATGTAAAGGAATTTGATAGAGCTAGTCTAGTTCTTCGAAATTGTAAATCTGCTCCAGCAGTTTTCCTAAAATTGTATTCATGTTTGATTTCTATTGATAAAAAAGCTAATGAGGAAACCGATGGTTCAATCAATATCGGTGCTTCCATCGATGGGTCGGAAGATGATTCCAATGGGGCCAATTATAAAAATGATGTAGTAGATAATTTGAATTCCAAGTTATCCAAGATTCTTTTAGAAATTGATAATTTCCATAACAATAACAAACAAGATCCTTTCTTATTATATTTAGCGGGAATAATCTATAATAAGAAGAAAAAGTACACCTTAGCAAGATCAAACTTATACAAGTCAGTACAATTATTTCCATGGAATTGGTGCTGTTGGCAAGAACTAATCATCTCTTTAAATTCTTTCGATGAAGCCATTGGTTTTTTCAACAAGATAAAATCGTCCAAATCAAATCTTGCAGCCCATATCATGTTCCAGTTTTTTGAAGTGGTTGTATTACAGCAATTTTATCAACAATCGCCATTATTAGTGGAGAATTTAAATAATCTATCAGTAGTTTTCCCTAATTTTAATTTCTTGAAAGTGCAGCAATTCTTAATTGCTTACAACAATATGGATTACTTCAAAGCTGAAACTATCTTTGACGAGATCTTGGTAAATGACCCTTTGCGTCTCGATGATCTAGATACTTATTCCAATATGTTATATGTTATGGAAAAAAGGTCCAAACTATCCTTCCTTGCTCAATTTGCAAGTCAAATTGATAAATTTCGTCCAGAAACTTGTTGCATCATTGCAAATTACCACTCCATGAAGGGTGAGCATGAAAAAGCAATCATGTACTACCAAAGGGCTCTTTCTCTAAATAAAAATTGTTTGAGTGCTTGGACATTAATGGGTCATGAATTTGTTGAATTGAAAAATAGTCATGCTGCCATAGAAAGTTATAGAAGAGCAGTTGATACGAACCCTAAAGATTTCCGAGCTTGGTATGGTTTAGGACAAGCCTACGAGGTTCTAGATATGCATTTGTATGCCCTTTATTATTATCAGAGAGCAACAAGCTTACAACCTCTCGATAAAAGAATGTGGCAAGCTCTTGGAAACTGTTTTGAAAAAACTGAAAAACTTGAAGATGCCAGGAAGTCGTTTGAAAAGGCTCTAATAATTGATAATTATAATAATCAAGACATCGATCCGACAGATCAATTAAATAAATCTCTCTCAATTCTTGACAACAACGATGGCCCTGCAAATCCTAGATTCTATGAACCGCATATATGTTATAGGTTGGCAATAATTTCTGAAAAGTTAGGTGATATTGAAAATACGTATAGATATATGAAATTATGTTTTGATCAGGAGTTTGAATGGGGAGTTGGTGAAGAAACCTCAAAAGCGAGGTTATGGCTTGCTAAATATTCATTAGAAAAGAGAAGGTTTGATGATGCTTATGAACTTGCCAAGGATTTAAATCATAATAATGCTCACGATATCGAGGAAGCAAGATCTATTGCAAGAGAAGCTAGAAGTCGAATGCTGAAATAGTATTTTAAAGCATCTACAACAAATACGTAAATAATTAATTAATGTATATTAGGGGTGGTTATTTCTTTATCCACATATGTAGTTATAAGTTTGGAACAAATAAATTAGCTCGGAATATGACGTGAAGGTTTATTAATATTTGGCAATTTCGTTGTTCAAGATTAGTAAGTCTGATTCTTGACGAAGCTTGGAACAAACTTCTTCAAAAATGCCAGGTAAAGCATCAGCTAATTTGGATAATTCTTCAGGTGATACACCAGTATTAATATTAATTAATAAACGAGGTGGTAATACTGGTAAATTAACATGTTCCAAAATCTGTTTACTTCTAGTAATTAAAACATTACATTTGGTCAAGGTTCTGTCAATTACTTTTTGCAAGATGAATGATTCGACATTGAAGTATTCATCAAATTCGTTTAAGAATTTAGCTTGCTTTCCTGAAGATAAGAAAACAGTGTTTCCGTATAATGGTGGTAAATTTAAAGTTTCTCTGAACTCAGGTTTCAAAGCTAATTGAACAATTGGGGAATACACTGAAGAAGATATTTGAAAGTATTTTTGATTACCACTTAACTTATCAAATACAAGCTTGGTTTTGTTTTGTAATTCATGGATCAATACGGATTCCCCTTCGGTATTCAACTTAGTTGAGATTTCTTTAATGGCTTGCGAACCTACTTTAGCGGAATAAGGTGGTAAAGAAGCACTGAAGACGAAGGCATTAGATTGAATTCTTTGATGGTGAACCATATCTCTAGCACCGACACAGAAACCTCCGGAACTGGCAAAAGAGTTAGCTAAAGAACCAACAGTAATACCAATTTCCGATCTATCAATTCCATAATGTTCAGCTAAACCTCTACCAGTTTTACCAATAACACCGATTGATAAAGACTCGTCCAAGAACAATCTATACTTGAACTTATTTTTCAATTCTACAATCTTGGGCAAATTAGCTAATTCACCTGTGTTTGCAAAGATGGCTTCAGTAACAATCATTCTTCTTTTTAATGGCTTTTGCTTTTCAACAACTGGTTGAACCTCAGTAAGAATTTGTTCAAGGTGTTCCATATCATTGTGATCATACCATTCGATATCACAACGACTGACTATAAGAGCCTTTTGGATAGCAATGCTAACCCCACTGTCAACAATACAAAGATCACCTCTTTTTATGAAAGCAGGAATGACAGAACCTGGAGTAACAAAATCTTGACCGTAAATAATACCTTGCTCGGCGTTAAGAAAACTAGCCAAGTCCTCTTCTAATCTAACATGAACATCTTGGGTACCGTAGAAGTTTGGAGGACCACATGCACCAACACCGGAAGATTCAATAACCTCGGTGGCTGCTTGTTTGATATGCTCTGATTCATTAAGATTTAAGAAATCGTAGGTGACCAAATTAGCTACTTTCTTTTCACCAGATGCTAAATTAACATGACATCCATTTGCACCAATAATTACCGGTGTCGATTTGTTTTGCCATTTTTCTAAAATATTCAACTCTTCAACTAAAGGTTCTGGAACCCATTCTTGACAAAGTTCGTCCATTTCCTTTGCAGTGAATTTAATTAACTCAGATTTATTTTCTTTCTTCTTGGAAGATAAAAAGTAGTATAAGGCAAAGAGAAATAATGCTAATTCAAACACCGATCTTCCAGGATCATTTTTATATGAAGATTTGATGTATCTTAAAATGATCTTCCCACCAGGAATTTTCTCCAAACTATTGAGATAAAGTAAAAATTTATCCGCAAGGGTAGCACCTATCAACTCAAACGTTGGAGGTATGGTGGTGGTGGTGGTAGTAGTGGTGGTAGTAATAATGATATTTGTCATGATTGAAAAATTAACTAATGAACAGAAATGGCAAAATGAAACAGAAAACTAACAAAAATAAATTAACACCAGAGAGTGAATCAAAGCTCAGTATGAATAGGAAGATGTCTGCTATAAATTAACCGTTTAAAATTGGTGATGTATATTTTTTTGAATGATTTTTTCGCCAGTATTACAGGTTATTTGTATTGTAAGGTTCCAAATCAATCTAATGAACGAAATAAAGCAATAAATAACAAGGTGCACTAGAATAAATAATCAATAATTAAAAAAATTATAAAAAACACTTACTATTAAAATGTTTTATAGCTTTTTATTCTCTTGCCGGAATTTTAGGCAATTTTTTCGACGACATTTGAAAATCGAGACATTGATCTCACGACATTGCTCTGAACCCCTATAAAGGAAAAACCCCTATGCAACCGGATCCGCAAGGCTGGAGTCGTGAGGCTGGATGAATGGGTGCAACTGTAATGTCGAATGATGTTAGAAAGATGTTCATCCCTGACAAGCACTTTGATTTATAAGTAGTTCTATCACATTCTATAGCTATTGTCACAATATGTAACTATGCTTATCAGCACCATCTTTAGTAGGCTTAGCTCGTAGGCAATTCGCGTATTTGTTTCTCGTAACCCTTTAGTACCAAAACTTACGAACAAGCGCAATTTATGTGGCATTGCTTGATGGGATTAAGTTGTGTTGAAACTATAACATCGACATTTATTCTACTAGTATGATACATAAAACAATCATATACAGATACAACAAATCAACATTTTATAAGCCTATGGTATGTACACTTTTGAGACTCCTTGAACCTCTCTACGACAACAAACGCATCCCTCTATTCCTTTTGCAACCAAACTTAACCTGCACGGCTCACAAATGGCAAAACATTTACATGGCCAGGTAATTATTTCTCTAGTATTTACTTGACAGATAACACAATCTATGCTTATTTCGTTTGGTCGCTTGGTAGGTTGTAGTTGTTTGTCAATTAGGAGCTGGATCAACTTGTTGCTTTGATCCTGTTCCTGTGTCTGCTGCATTAGTAATGCTTGGTAGCTCGATCTCGTTAATCTTGTCTCGTTATTCATATGAATTTGAAGGTATTTATTGGTGGATGATGTGGTGATCATATCCATGAAGCTTGTTCCGGTTATCAACTCATTTATGGGGCTCACCTCTTCTATATCTAAATCCGATTCGTATTCTGATTCATTGATAACTTCATAGTCCGCTGAATTATCATTTTCCAGTATGTCTTGGCCAGCCA
This sequence comes from Suzukiozyma fluviatilis, assembly GCA_030560825.1. Lineage (NCBI taxonomy): Eukaryota > Fungi > Ascomycota > Pichiomycetes > Serinales > Debaryomycetaceae > Suzukiozyma > Suzukiozyma fluviatilis. The sequence goes on from JAKTVZ010000016.1 coordinate 317,932, forward strand.
ACAACTCGATGTAATCGTCTTCTATCTCTTGCAAACTATATTCGTCCAAATTAATGGTCTTTCTTGGTTGCTTGGTATGAATATTTTCCCGTTTTTCCCGTCTCATTTCCATATATCTATGCAAAAAGCTGGGTACATATCTTTTGCGGTTATTGAACTCTTCTTCCGTTTCTGGTAACAGGTTTTGCGATTCTTTTCTGAGCACAATTTGAAACAACTTGTATGCTAACCTGAATATTATTCCAATCACCAATTGAATAATATTAACAAATATAATACGCAAATAAACAAATCTCTTCACAAAAATACTCTTGTGTTCGGATGAATAATTTTTGTCATCAGCTGTAGCTTTATCAGTTATTAAACGTTTGGATGGTGTGTTTATAATGTTTCCGTATCCAGTTATGTTGTTCTCTTTGAAATATCGAATCAAATTGTCTTTGCTGTGCTGATCGGCACCTGGACCGAGGTAGCCCTCAATTTTTTGCCATAATGTTCTTTCAATCCATGTTTTGTCATCCATATTCACAATGCTTAGTTCGGTGATATAGCTTGATTTACCGGCAGATGTAATTGAGATCATTACAAGATTGAGCAAAGCAGTATAAAAATCATCTTTAAGGTGGATATTTAAATTGTGCATGGTGAATTCGATTTCATTTTCCGGGTTTTCGTGCTTCAAGAAGCTGGCATAATTCAAATCTTGCAACTTGAATCCATTTGCAACGATAGTAAGAAGGAAAATTGCTATTGTGAGGGCAAGAATTTGAAGAATTAATACTTGGGGAATAAAGGTAATAATTAAGATAGACGGGAACCCAAAGAACTTATTATTAAACATGGAGGAAATAAAGTATGTCAAGAAACCCAAGCCAAATATACTGGAGGGGATCAATCTGTAGCTATTGTTATTCAATAACGCACCAACATGGATGTTTAAGTGGTTGCAAATCAGAAACAAGGTAGCAACAAGAAGTTGTTCGTTTGGGCGTTGGTGTATTTTGGAGCTAGCAAAGAAAAAAGATCCACTAAATTCTTGGAAAGCCAACGAGTGTTCGAATATCGTGATTCCACTTTCGGTATAAGGGCTCCTTCCTTGAATCACGGAGATGAACGTTTCCATGAAGCTGGAAAAGCAGAAACTCAAAAATATCGGCCAATACATATCGGTTGTAGGGCCAAGCATGACCTGATCTGCTGGTGTAGACATATACTTGTTGTTCTGGTACTTTTCGCTATCATAAGCGAACAAAGAGTCAGAGATATATTTGTAGAACCAAGCTGGTGTCTCAGTTTCGCTAATACCTATATGTCCACGAAGATTCAACGCAACCAACACATTAAATCCTTGATATATCAACAACACAATAATGGCAAGTCTGAAACACAAAACAGATATCTTCTTGAATAATTCCGACAGCTTATCGGTAGTTATATTAGGGCCATTTCTATGCATTCTTTGCTGAATTCGGGTATTGTTGGTGGAAGCAATCACCAAAGTTCGGTTCAAAATCAACGCCATCACCAAACAGGTAATTCCGTATATGGAACAACAGTATCTAGTAATACCGCCAAATCTATTTAATGGGGATTCGGCTCTTTTGGAGTTTTCGCTTTGTTCCCAAACAGCATCGATCAACGCCCCGGCCAACCTCGATATGAACCATTCGTCCGCCGTTGCATTTGATGCAACTGGAGAAGCAAAGTTGTCAACAACGGTAACGTTAACTGCCATTAGCTCGGGAGTAATCTAGTTATCTCTAAGAGATCCATGAGATTTTGGATCAATGTCGTCATATGTGACACCAGGTGTCACGGTGCGCGCGACATTTCATTTTGCAGAATAATGTCGTGGTTTTTTATGATGAGATGGAGCTTTAGAGAGCATACATCACTTATTCGATTTCGACACCATTGACAGCACTTTAGTTGAAGTATGGGACCCAAGCTACCTCCACCACCACCTCCTCCTGGTGTGCTGAGTTCTGGCATCAATGGCTCGAAAAAACCCGCTGCATCAGACCAAACTAACCGTAGAGTGCCTTTACATCGACCACCTCCTCCACCTCCTCCACCGCCATCAGGAACTAGACCCAGTTTAGCAAGACCACCACCTCCTCCACCCAGCACTAACAAGCGTCCGCATTTACCACCAGCTCCAGCAAAAACTTCGGCGATTATGTCTGAGGAAAAGCTCGAAGACTCCAAGAGAAGATGGCTACATATTCAAAAGAATCGTTATAAAGTAACAATCAAAGGAAAGGGAGGTTTGGTGAGACCAACTAAACCAGAAATGCCACCTGAGCATTTGCGGAAGATTATCATTGACTACGGAGATTTTTCATCCAAAAAAGTTGCATTTAATAAACGATCAGCTCTAGGAGCTTTGAAATATGTTCCCCATGCCATATTGAAGTTGTTGGAGAATATGCCACAGCCATGGGAGCAAACCAAAGAGGTCAAAGTGCTCTATCATATTAATGGGGCCATAACGTTTGTAAACGAGACTCCTAGAGTCATAGAACCTGTATACTTAGCGCAATGGTCAACTGTATGGACGATGATGAGACGAGAAAAGAGAGATAGAAAGCATTTCAAGCGGTTAAGATTTCCTCCTTTTGATGATGAAGAGCCTCCTTTAGATTGGCTCGAGAATTTAGAAGATGTGGAACCTCTAGATGCCATAAGGGCTGATTTACAAAACTATGATAGTGTACGAGATTGGTTCTACGATGAGAAACCGTTGGTAGAAGACCAGGATATGGTAAATGGAGACTCCTACAAAAAATGGAATCTAAATTTAACAATCATGACCGATTTGTATCAAATATCACAGCAATTAATGCCCCACATAACAGACCGGAATTATTACTATTTATTCGAAAAATCTGCATATTTCACAGCTAAAAGCTTAAATGTTGTCATTCCTGGTGGGCCAAAATTTGAACCTTTGTTTAAAGACAAGATAAATAACCCAGAATTAGAAGATTTCACTGAATTTAATTCCATAGATAGAGTGATAATCAGGATCCCCATACGAACTGAATACAAAGTTGCATTTCCATACTTGTACAATTCATTTGTCAAAAATATTCATACAAGTCCATATCATGACCCTCCAGTTTGTTTTATAGATAGTGAAGACAACGAGTCTTTGCCAGCATTTCATTTTAATTCCAGCTTCACACCTATCATCTCATTTGAATCAAAAGATGCAGTTCGTGAACTCGAAGATTTTGATTTAGGTAGTTTGAAGCCATTTTTAACAAGCTATGATACAACTTATATTAACGAATCTACTGTGGATGATGATATGTCACTTGACAACGTGCCGTTGGAGTGTCCAGGTACTGCAAAAGCCTTGTCTTTATTACATGCTCCATTTCCCTTCTGCAAACGAAGTGGTCGAATGGTAAGAGCTGAAAATGTAGCAATTGTTAAGTCATGGTACAAACAGCACCCCAAGAAGGATAGCCCAGTTAAGGTCAAAGTATCATATCAAAAATTGTTGAAAACTTACGTTTTGAATGAGTTGCATAACCCTCAAGGAAAAGTCCATTCAAGCAGTCATAAAAGAAAGCTTCTTAGAAACTTAAAGTCAACTAAATACTTCCAGCAAACCTCAATTGATTGGGTTGAAGCAGGACTACAAGTCTGTCGCCAAGGATTTAACATGTTAAACCTCTTAATTCACAGAAAGGGATTAACATACTTACATCTTGATTATAATTTCAATTTGAAACCAACTAAAACCTTGACTACGAAAGAAAGAAAGAAGTCTAGGTTTGGAAATGCATTCCATTTGACCAGAGAAATTTTAAGAGTGGTCAAAATATTGGTAGATTCACATGTACAATATAGGTTGGGCAATGTAGATGCTTTCCAGTTAGCGGATGGAATATATTACATATTGAACCATTTGGGTCAATTAACGGGGATTTATCGTTATAAGTACAAAGTCATGCATCAAATAAGGCAGTGCAAAGATTTGAAACACGTTGTGTACGCTCGATTTAACCAAGTCATAGGTAAGGGTCCTGGTTGTGGTTTCTGGCAACCAGCGTGGAGAGTTTGGATATTTTTCATGCGTGGTATTGTTCCTTTATTGGAAAGATGGCTTGGTAATCTATTAGCTAGACAATTTGAAGGTAGAAGGAGTAATGATGTAGCCAAAACGATTACAAAGCAGAGAATCGATTCATACTATGACTTGGAGTTGCGGGCTCAAGTAATGCATGATATTTTGGATATGATTCCAGATGGCTTGAAACAGAACAAGTCAAAAACTATTTTGCAGCATTTAAGTGAAGCTTGGAGATGTTGGAAAGCAAATATTCCTTGGAAGGTTCCAGGATTACCTGAACCAATTGAGAAGATCATTGAAAGATATATTAAAGCCAAAGCTGACGGTTGGATATCTATTGCACATTACAATAGGGATAGAATCAGAAAGGGAACTACTGTAGAGAAAACAGTTGCAAAAAAGAACTTAGGTCGTTTAACTAGGTTATGGCTCAAAAATGAACAAGAGCGTCAAACTAATTTTGCGAAAGATGGTCCATATGTATCACCAGATGAGGCTGTGACAGTATTTCAAACAATGGTTCATTGGCTAGAAAGTAGGAAGTTTATACCAATTCCTTTTCCTCCCTTATCATATAAACACGATACGAAATTGTTGGTTCTTGCTTTAGAAAATCTTAAAGAACAGTATAATGCTGATGCTAGATTGAATTCGGCACAAAGAGAAGAATTGGCCTTAATCGAACAAGCCTATGATAATCCACATGAATGTCTTGCAAGAATTAAGAAATTTTTGTTGACTCAGAGAATATTCAAAGAAGTTGGTTTAGAAATGATGGATTACTACAGCCACCTAGTACCTACGTACGCTATCGATCCTCTTGAAAAGATCACAGACGCTTATCTTGATCATTATTTGTGTTATGAGGCTAATAAAAGAAAGCTTTTTCCTAACTGGATCAAACCTAGTGATGATGAGGTACCTCCATTATTAGTGTACAAGTGGTGTCAAGGTATAAACAACGTTTCAAACATCTGGGAAACATCTCAAGGACAAGCCAACGTCATGATTGAAACTAGTTTGAGTAAATTCTCGGAAAAAATTGACTTTACGTTGTTGAATAGATTATTAAGATTGATTTTAGATCCAAATATTGCAGATTACATTACTTCCAAAAACAATGTGAATTTGACGTACAAAGATATGAGCCATATCAATCAATACGGTCTTATTCGAGGTTTGCAATTTGCTTCCTTTGTATACCAGTACTATGGATTGGTTGTTGACTTATTAGTGTTAGGTTTGGATAGAGCATCAGAGTTGGCGGGTTCTTCTCTGAAGCCAAATACTTTCCTACAATTCAATGACGTACAGGAAGAGACTTCTAGTCCAATTCGTTTGTACTCTAGATACCTCGATAAGATTCATATACTTTTTAGATTTGACGAGGAAGAAGCAAGCGAATTAATTCAAGACTATCTCGTACACAATCCAGATCCCAACTTTGAGAATATAGTTGGCTATAATAACCATCGTTGTTGGCCGAGAGATTCTAGAATGAGATTATTGCGTCATGACGTCAATCTCGGAAGAGCTGTCTTCTGGGAAATATCTGGTCGTTTGCCAAAATCAATTGCTAGTATTACTTGGGAAGATACATTTGCATCTGTTTATTCTAAAGACAATCCAAATTTGTTGTTTTCTATGTGCGGATTTGAAGTAAGGATTCTACCAAAATGCCGTACGAAAGAGAACTCGTCTTCAAATGAAGGTGTTTGGGATCTTATTGATCAAACAACTAAGGAACGAACTGCTAAAGCATATCTTCAAGTATCTCAAGATGAAGTTAACAGGTTCAGTAATAGAATCAGGCAGATTTTAATGTCTTCTGGGTCAACTACTTTTACGAAAGTTGCCTCTAAATGGAATACTGCTTTAATAGCACTCTTCGCGTTTTACAGAGAAGCAGTCGTTGCCACTCCTGCCTTATTAGATACATTGGTTAGATGTGAAACGAAAATCCAAAATAGAGTAAAAATGGGGTTAAATTCAAAGATGCCCTCCAGATTTCCTCCTGCGGTGTTTTATACTCCAAAGGAGTTAGGTGGATTGGGTATGTTGAGTGCCTCTCATATTTTAATTCCAGCATCTGATTTGAGATGGTCCAAGCAAACTGACACTGGAATAACACATTTCAGATCAGGTATGAATCATCAAGAAGAAAAATTAATACCAACTATTTTCAGATATGTAACTAGTTGGGAAAATGAATTCTTAGATTCTCAAAGAGTGTGGGCAGAGTATGCGATAAAAAGACAAGAAGCTGCAGAGCAGAATCGTAGATTAACATTTGATGATATGGAAAATAATTGGGATAGAGGTATTCCACGTATCAGTACATTGTTCCAAAAGGATAGACATACCTTAGCATATGATAAGGGGCACAGATTAAGAAGAGAGTTCAAGCAATTTAGTTTGGCTCGTTTTAATCCCTTCTGGTGGACAAGCAATCGCCATGATGGTAGACTCTGGAATCTCAATGCATATAGAACAGATGTTATACAAGCATTGGGTGGTATAGAAACAATATTAGAACACACTTTGTTCAAAGGTACTGGATTTGCATCTTGGGAAGGTTTGTTCTGGGAAAAGCTGTCTGGTTTTGAAGATTCATTAAAATTTAAGAAGTTAACCAATGCGCAAAGATCTGGTTTAAGTCAAATTCCTAATAGACGTTTTACCTTATGGTGGTCACCTACAATTAATCGTGCCAATGTTTACGTTGGGTTCTTAGTTCAGCTTGACTTAACTGGTATTTTCTTGCACGGTAAAATTCCTACCTTAAAAATATCATTAATTCAAATTTTCAGGGCACATTTATGGCAAAAAATTCATGAGAGCCTTGTTCAAGATTTGTGTCAGGTTTTGGATAAGGAACTAGAGGTATTACATATTGATACAGTAGAGAAACAGGCTATTCATCCTCGTAAATCATACAAGATGAACTCGTCATGTGCGGATATTGTATTAACTAGTAGTTACAAATGGAACGTTTCCCGCCCGTCATTATTGGATGATAAAAATGACTCTATGGAGATTTCAACCAATAAATTTTGGATTGATGTTCAATTGAGATATGGAGATTATGACTCTCATGATATTTCTAGGTATGCTAGGTCTAAATTTTTGGATTATACCACTGACAGCACAAGTTCATATCCTTCTGCAACTGGTATAATAATTGCAATTGATCTAGCTTATAATATGTATGATGTCTACGGTAACTGGTTCCCAGGATTGAAGCCTCTAGTGCAAAACGCAATGAAAGAGATAATGAAAGCCAACCCTGCGTTATATGTCCTTCGTGAACGTATCCGGAAAGGCTTACAATTGTATCAATCTCAACCTCAGGAAGCATTTTTAAATTCTGATAATTATGCTGAATTATTCAACAATGAGACACAACTTTTCATTGATGACACTAATGTTTATAGGGTGACTGTTCACAAAACTTTTGAAGGAAATTTAACTACTAAACCAATAAATGGTGCGGTCTTTATTCTTAATGCTAAAACCGGACAATTATTCTTGAAAGTTATCCATACATCATTATGGTCGGGCCAAAAGCGTTTGGGTCAATTGGCGAAATGGAAAACTGCTGAAGAGGTTGCTGCTCTCATTCGTTCTCTTCCAAATGAAGAACAGCCGAAACAATTAATTGTCACTAGAAAAGGTATGTTAGATCCTTTGGAAGCTCGTATGTTAGATTTTCCAAATATATCTATTAGGTCTTCCGAATTGCATTTGCCATTCGCATCGGCTCTAAAGATAGATAAGTTATCAGACTTAGTTCTCAAAGCAAATGAACCACAGATGGTCCTATTTAACTTATATGACGATTGGTTACAGTCAATTACAGCATATACAGCATTTTCTCGTTTGATTTTATTATTAAGAGCTTTGGGTATAAATCAAGAACGGACTAACTTGATATTACACTCAGATGCTTCTTCAGTTACACCACTGCATCAGCTTTGGCCATCTTTCACTGACGAGCAATGGATTGACGTGGAATCACAATTAACAGAATTAATTCTTGATGATTTTGCTAAAAAACATAATGTGACTATAAAATCCTTGACACAATCTGAAATTCGGGACTTAATCTTGGGTCAAGAGATTAAAGCACCATCTTCAAAGAGACAAGAAATTGCTGAAATAGAAAGTAAACCTTCTGAAAATGAAAATAAAGAATTAACTGCAATGAAGACGACTACAGTAAATGTTCATGGTGAAGAAATAGTAACCGTTACTACTACTAGCTACGAGCAACTGTCATTTTCATCTAAAAATGAGTGGAGAAATAGGGCTATCGCAACGAGCAATTTACATTTGAGAAGTAAGAATATGTATGTGTCCACCAATGAATTCATTGAAGATGATTCTTTTACTTACATTGTTCCCCAAAATTTAATCAAGAAATTCATTCAGGTATCTGATTTGAGAATACAGGTTGCAGGTCTTCTTTATGGTGTTTCTTCCTCCGATAGTCCTGATATAAAGGAAATTAAGTATATTGCATTAGTTCCGCAATTAGGCAGTAGCAATTCAGTCCAACTTCCAAATAATTTACTAGATTCTCATTCCGAAGAATTAGACAAATTGGAGTTACTTGGATGGATTCACACTCAATCACAAGAAGGCACCTTCTTATCGCCAAATGACATTACCACACAAACTAAATTTTTTGATAATTTTAGATCCAATTTTGTTTCTATGATTGTATCATTCACACCTGGATCGGTTTCATTGGCAGCCTTTGAATTAACCAATCTGGGTTATGAATGGGGCAAGGCAAATAAGGATACAGTTTCCACATCACCAGAAGGATTTTCTTCACTGTTCGGGAAGAAGGGACAATTAATGCTTTCAGATAAGATTGCGGGAGCATTCATGGTTCCTGATGATAATATCTGGAATTATTTCTTTATTGGCAGTGTATGGAACTCTAATAATTTTTATAATTTGAAGGCTGATATCCCATTAACATTTTACCATGAACTTCATCGTCCAATTCATTTTACAACTTTTAATGAAAGTGAAAATACTGAAGTTGAAGCAAACCAAGCTGATGTTTTTGCTTGAGATTATGTATTCTATACAAATGACTTTTAATATACAAGCAATTTATCTAGTGTAAAGCACAAAAACTCTACCAATGACGTACTGTAATTATATGATCTTCTATTTCCAGTAGCAATTTCCTTAATTCATTCCTGGAGACGTTTTCCTTCAAAAGCAACAACTCCAATGAACTCTTTCCATTCATGTATTTAAGTAATTTGTAAAATATTGACAGGAGCTCCTGTGATAATTTACATTCTTCCATAATAATCTTGTTGATCCATCTTCTCTCCAATGTTGTAGCTCTACCGGGATCAAGAATTATAGTCTCTTCTTCCTCGCTTAGAGTAACGTTGGGTCCCATTGCTGTAAGGCGGTTCTGTAAATCTTCTATATCACGGTCACCTAACGATAATTTTGTAGGTGGGATTTCTTGGATATCTGCCTTTTTAGAAGTATTATCTGTTCCTCCTACGGCAGTCTTTTTAGATGTAGAACGCTTTTTGGTCTGGGAAGACTCATTTTCTAGGTCCTCCTCGACCTTCATCTTAATTTTAGGGGAAATTTTTAACCAAACAAATGTTTGTAATTGAGTAGCATATCCTTGTCGAATTAGCCAAGCTAAGGCTTCTAGATATATATTACGATGATCTCTTGAAGGTATTATACTGGCAAATTGTTGGGGTTTTCTGGATTGAGGCGATAGCTGCTTCAAAAAATGAGGCAATGAAGGTAACGTTGGAAACTGCTCACGAAATTGTTTGATGTCCTGAAACAATCTCAATGTAATGGGTGCCATTGGAGAAACGATATAAACAGACCTCGGACTAATTGGCTGTATAACTCTAGCTCTTCTCCAATAAATTAAGTGATATACGAAGGATTTTATTTCGGTCATATCCTTTGAATTCTTACCTACTAGGCTCAGAATTGATTGTGAAGGGTTAATTAAACGAATAAAGTTTGCTAAAGTGCTATTAGGCTCAGCTTTAATTTCTCGAATTATTGAATCTGGATCATCTAGTAATAGTAATGCAAAGTGGATCACATCATCAAAGTTACTTGAACCGTCGTCTTGTTCTTGTTGGATAAACGTTTGACGGTAACGAGTAGTTTCACCAATATTGATCAAGCCTGAATTTAACAATAAATTTGTAGTTGAAGATAAATGCGAACCTGGCAAGTATGGAACTGCGGGTTCTGGCAATGAAGTAAACTCAGTAATTATTGGAATTTGAAATGAACGCAATCGGTTATTTATGGACAAATTTGCAATCTTCGAATGAGAGATTGCGCTATAACACTCACTGATTACTTTGCAAAGAGATGATTTTTCTATAAGCAACGAATTAAATTGAATATCATTAATAGAATTCAAGTCTTTAAAAAGTGAGTTTGGAGATATTTCTTCTTTCAATGATAAAATGACTTTTACTTGGTTCGAAACATACTCATTCTTCAGTTGTTCGTAACGCAATACCAAGGACAATCTAGAAATAACATAATGAAATATTTCATCAATTCTATAATTACATTCAATTATTGGAGGATTTAAAATGAAAACCAAATGAAACATATTTAAGTTCACTTTTGATTTAGGAGGGTCTGCAGAAGAATCAGTTGCCTTTGGGGTTCTATCATTATTTTCCCTCCAAGATCCATTATCTAATTTATGAATTGGCAAGCCTAAAAAGATTTTATCATCAATAGTGATTTCAAATCTACTATTGCACATTTTTCTTGGAGGGGCCAACATTTCACAAAGATAACCAGGTTCAATACCAAATATTGTTCCATTGTTTGCATCATTCTTGTTCTTAGATTTTGATGATTCGCGAGACTGAGTTTTAACTGAGTTAGAATGTACCTTGTTAAGGTTTTTTCTATTTCCTTCTTGTTCATCTAAAAACAGTAATAAATCCTTTTTTGTCCCCATATAATAGTTCAAATAATTCGTATCCCATCTTTTATACTGATATTGACAAACATGACCGTATTCATCATCATCCTCGTTGTCGAGCTTAATTTCACTTTCGTCGTTTTCTTCATCGGATGATTCATTATTAGTATAAACCTCTTCATCATCGGATAAAACTGGTGGATAATTAAAGGCAATTAAAGGACCACTATGAGTTGAAATGACTAATAAAATTCCTAATAAACTAGGATTCGGTAAGTTATAACTCATTTTATTGCATTATGATATGCGCTTAATTATCACCTATGCTAAATATATTATGCTGTATTTTCCACAGAGATCGCAATTGTATATCAATCTGAAATGCCTTGTTCTATCACCAATTTGAAAGCGATTTGTTGTATTTGTCAATGATTGAATTTTTTATTAGCGTAAATTACTGCAAGTATTAATCCCGTAGATTTGCGATTGTAATTGTGCGATTGGCCGATTGTTTACTCTGTTATGACCTTTGGAGTACTTATTTTGTTTTTCCTGAGATTTTTAAATTCTGGGGTTGTAGTGCGTACTTTTATACTATATTTATGGTTCAGTTTTCCTACATTTTAATTAAAGCATCAGTATAACATAAGAACATTCAAATCATTTAGTACATAACTACATAATTACTAAGTAAACACCTTACGGCTAACTAAATTTTATGCTTGATATCTTTTTGTGCCAATTGAGCAAATCTTTGTTGTGGAGCCCCTTCAATCCACTTACCAAGACCGATAACCGATTCGGCAGCACTGGCACTATTAACAATTGCATCTCTATTGGCCTTTAATAATTGTTTAAGCTTGAAGATTGAATCTTCATGTAAGTTCTCAAATTGACCGTTTAACATATTGTAAATATGTTCATTAAATTCTTCCGTGGTTTTAAATTGACCATCAAAACTACGGTTAATGAATCCAACTTTAGTTAAGTCCTTCCCTGGAATTGGTCTTGCTAATAACAATGCTTCGGAAGCTAACGACCATCCTAATCTGAGGAATAAAGTTGCAGAAGTACCACCTTCAGCAACTAATCCTAAATTAGCAAATGGTGCTAATAAGAAGAAATCTTTCTCTTCTTTGACATAAATTAAGTCACATAAAGCTAACAAGGCAGTACTTAAACCGATAACTGGACCATTAACAGCAGCAGCTAACACCTTCTTATGATTATGGAAAACATCAGTTAACCAGACATTTCTACCAGTAAATCTACCCAACCAAAATTCATGAGAGAAGACCTCACTTATGCCTGCTTCTTGAATTTCAGGATCAATAAAGTTAGCTCCAGCAGAAAAGTATCTACCACTACTTTGAAGTATAGTCATGACAGTATCCTCTTCCTCATTGGCTTCTTCCATAAGTTTACCCAAACGCACATACTGTGCCGTAGTCAATGCATTTAATGATTTAGAAAGGTTAAAAGTAATGATAGTAGTTCTACCTCTCACTTCATAGGTGATATCTTCTTCTGACATTGTTATAGAGTTTATTAAGTAAAGAAATAACTAAGTTTATCTATACAACAAAGAGATTTACTTGGTATAAACAGAAGATGCCTTGTCTATATATACGTTAGGGGGTGGAGACATTGCTGCTAAAGCACCTCGGTGTTGTGCGAATTGAACGTGAAATTCATGTACCAAAATGTTGCACTAACCGAGCTCTAACTCGTGTGTATGGTCGTATTATGGATTTATATCTTACCCCGTAGTATACCATGTTGTTTTCGGGGTTACAAAGTGCAGTATACCTTATCTGCTGTCGCATTCGGAGTTTTGCTGAAATTCAATTCATAATTGCTGCGTTGACGGAGTACTTTGAGCGCACTTATCGGTTCTAAATGGACTCTAATTTTGTACAAGCTTCTGTAACTCATATAATCTTTATTGAATTCGGCAGTATACCTTATCTGCTGTCGCATTCGGAGTTTTCCTGAAATTCAATTCATAGTTGCTGCGTTTACGGAGTACTTTGAGCGCACTTAGCTCGGTTCTAAATGGATTCTAATTTTGTACAAGCTTCTGTAACTCATATAATCTTTATTGAATTCGTATATACTCACTCGTAATGCAAACTACATATCCCTTAAATCTTATGTTTAATACTCTTACTGGATAATTTTGCAAATCTCTCTTGTGGCACACCTTCCACCCATTTACCAAGTCCGACAACCGATTCGGCAGCATTGGCACTGTTGAACAATGTACTTGTATTAGCCTTTAATAATTGTTTAAGTTTGAAGATTGAATCTTCGTGTAAGTTCTCGAATTGACCACTTAACATTTTATAAATATGTTCATTAAATTCTTCCGTGGTTTTAAATTGACCATCAAAACTACGGTTAATGAATCCAACTTTAGTTAAGTCCTTCCCTGGAATTGGTCTTGCTAATAACAATGCTTCGGAAGCTAACGACCATCCTAATCTGAGGAATAAAGTTGCAGAAGTACCACCTTCAGCAACTAATCCTAAATTAGCAAATGGTGCTAATAAGAAGAAATCTTTCTCTTCTTTGACATAAATTAAGTCACATAAAGCTAACAAACCAGCACTTAAACCGATAACTGGACCATTAACAGCAGCTGCCAATATCTTCTTATGATTATGGAATACATCTGCAATCCAAACATTTCTACCAGTAAATCTACCTAACCAATATTCATGGGATTTTACTGAAGCTCCATTTTCAGGAGCAAACGTAGCGTCCTTAAAGTTGGCACCAGCAGAAAAGAATCTACCACTACTTTGAATCAAAGTCATGACAGTATCTTCTTCCTCGTTGGCTTCTTCCACAAGCTTACCCAAGCGCAAATAATGGAAACTATTTAAAGCATTTAATGATTTAGGAAGGTTTAAAGTAATAATGGTAGTTTTACCTCTCACTTCATAAGTAATATCTTCTTCGGACATAATCAATTGGTTTAGGAACAGAAAGTAAAGCACCAAAAAATGTGTTATTCTTTCGCAACTCCACATTTTTCAAGCAGTTAAATATCAAATGCGGATGTGGAGGTGGGGAAAGATCGGACTCCTCGGCTTTTGCAGCTAGATTCTCTGTGGAACAAACTCGGTTATCCAAGCTAATACCCCAACTTCTGATAAACAATTTACTCAGCCAGCGTGGTATCAGCCTGAATTAATGAAATTATGTAAAAAATTATATCCTTGTTGGGTTGTAAAATGAATTGCACTTTACAACACCGGAATTAATTTTGATAATTCATTTCTGAGAATGAACAAGAATTATGTAATTTTCCAGAAATTTTACTTTTTTTGAAGTTTCTAAGAAATATCTTTAATAGCATAAAATTATCAGTGTGTATGATATCCACTATAGCGAATGATTAATCTTGAATGTAGTTCTCATATTTCTAAAAAAAATGTAAAACCGGCTACAAGCAGGTGGTAATTTATTAAATACTGATAACAACTATTTAATTCTAAAATGTGAAAATAATAAACAAATACAGGATTAAATAACCTAATACAAATGAGCCTAATTCAGTATTATTGGTTTCATAACACTGATTACGTTTTTTAAGTTCTCAAAAGTTAAACTTTATGGTAGTTAACTCATCTTATGGTTTCAACTTCCGTTTTTGCGTTTCAATAATGACTTCGTGGCCAAGCTGGCTAAGGCGTGAGACTGTTAATCTCAAGATCGTGAGTTCGATCCTCACCGAGGTCGTTTATAGCCTGGCTAGCTCAATGGCTAGAGCGTTTGACTTTTAAGAGTCACTAATAGCGCACTATTAAAGGTATCAAAAGGCTGCGGGTTCGACCCCCGCGTCGGGCTTCTTTTTTACATTACACTTAATCAATTGGCAGTCGCATTGAACGTATATAGTAAGAGATTAGCTGATCAAACACATTTACAGATCAAGAAATTAGAAAAGTTTAGTATTTGGTGCTTCAATTATGCAAGAAAAACCCAAACTTATTAACCAAATTGGCCAATTATAATTAGGTGCCTTTTAAATTTGTCGATAACCATTCTAATCCTTCGTATAAACCGTCTCCAGAAGTTGCACATGTTGCTTGAATGTACCAAGGTCTATTTCTTATCGAATGCAATCCCAACTTTTCAGTTATTTCTGCAGCATTCATAGCGTTAGGTAAATCTTGTTTATTAGCGAAAACCAACAACAAAGCATCTTTCAATTCATCTTCATTTAACATTTGTTGTAATTCTTCTCTAGCTTCACCCACACGGTCTCTATCATTCGAATCAACAACAAATATTATCCCTTGAGTATTCTGAAAATAATACCTCCATAATGGCCTTATCTTATCTTGTCCACCGACATCCCAAACGGTGAAACTTATATTCTTGTATTCAACTGTTTCAACATTAAAACCAATGGTTGGAATTGTAGTGACGATTTCACCTAATTTCAATTTATATAAAATTGTGGTTTTCCCGGCAGCATCTAACCCAACCATAAGAATTCTCATCTCCTTGCGGCCAAAGAGACCCGAAAATAACTTAGAAAATGACAATCCCATATTTCTGCTTGATTTAACAGATTGGTTATCAATAACCAAATCTCCTCCCCATTTGAATCATTCGATCTCGGAATATATGCAGGTCTAATACTACAAGTTTATTGATCTTTGCAATTAATAGAAGATCATAGCAAAAGAATACATAGAAGCGGCAACTTGTCTTCTTTCAAAGCCCCTATACTCCATCGATTAGATTTTGCTTTCGTCATATAATAGCAACCTTTGATATCAAATAAACAAGTAACCAGGAGAGTTTTATGTAGAATACGCCGTTGAAAACGGATAGGTTTAGAAATTGATAATCTACTTCATATTCAAGTATATCCACAAGTTCAGCAAGATCTGTAATGTCCAAACGTCCATATTGCCCACATTTTCTTCTTAGGGATTCTAAGTCAAATTTTTGCAACCAGTGAGACTGAGCAATAGAAGAAGTTTTTACATCACAAAAGGATTGTAATGAACATTAAATCACTATGGTTTGTTATATATATACATGTTCCCGTAACAAGATAGGTCCCTAATGTTTGATACTGTTATCTGCTGTTATATCTTCTACTAGTAATAAAATATATTTCGCAACATCAACGTTTCATTCCTTTATTACCATTTGAGTTGATTCCACTTCAGACTACTTAACTAGTCAAGGTGGACCCATAGTTGTACTATAATGGAATCTTTAAATATATTGGCTTTATTCATGTCCTTACGTTTCTAGTCGAGAAGCTTGAGTTAGTATCACGTGATGTTTTTATTGGTGTTAAAACTAAGAGAGAATTTCTGTTACCGTTGAATACAACACCAGAAGAAAAAGAACCATAGCAAATGAAAGTAATTTATCCGAAAGGTAAGATTGTTCCTAGTTCCAAGAAAGTTATACTAGAATTTATTGATAATGTGAACGATTCGGACTTAGATTTTAGTTTACCGTCCAAATTAGCAGTGCCAGTGTTTATAGTGAACGATTCGAAATTTGTATTAGTACATCATTTATCTCAATTATGGGCATACAGTTCGAGTTATCATTTGATCAGCAAAGTAGTAAAGCATTCCAGTCTCGAAATACTGGACTTTTTCAAAACCAATTCATCTCTAAATGAACAATTATTACAATTGAGATTAATTAGTTGTAATAAATCATTCTTTTATGTTGAATTAAGCAAGATATATAGAGTGATTTCAAACAAACAAGTTTTCCTTGAAAATGACCAAAATTCTACCATCGAAAATTCTCCGGTGTTTACCGTTGTTGCTGAACCAAAATCAAATTATGATTCAGATAATGATCATTCATCCAGTGATTCTGATGAAAATGAAAAAATTAGGATCCCACTGAAGGATAAGCAAGAGAAAGTCACAATTGGACAAGTGTTTCCCAACTATGGATATGATGATCTCCCCTTAAATCACGCTAATTTTAACTGCTTAACAAATTTGAGCAAATTTAATTTTTACAAAGCAAAGAACCTTTGGAAATTTCTTCCAAATAATAAGCTCAGCTTCGAAGATAGAGAATTGGTTCTAAATAACCATCTAGATATATATGAGGGAGATAAGAATGATGGAAATGACAGAAAACAACCTGGACGATCGAAAAAGAATAATACTCATGTAGACCCAAACACAATTGACCTATCAGAATCTGTCATTCCTGGTCAAGGTTATGTACAAGAGTTCAATGTGAATCATTTGTGTAAAGTCCCCAACTATTATGTTACTTCGTCAACACAGCCAAGTAATCCAGTAAAACTTCCATCATCAAATAATTCATTGTTTGAAAATATCAAAATGTCAAAGAATATTCAGCTGTTAGTTTACAATAATGATCCTGATGCATATAACTTATCCAAATATTTTTACACAAAAACCTATCGGGGACCAGGTTCTGGTAATTATAAAGATGCTGCGCTTATGAATAGAATAAACAGAATTCCACTTACTAATGATATTGTTACTAAGCACCATAAGGTAAGTAAAGATATTAAAAATTTGGGAAAAGATAGGTATAATCATAATTTGAAAGGGTTCGTTCACGATAAATTCAACAAATATATGGTAGATCATTTGCTTAAGCGTCAGCGTGAGTATACGGAAGATTATAACAACATGGAAATGTTACATAATAATCTACTGTTCAATTTACTTATCAATACTTATCGATCAATATCGAAGGGTACTTGGAATAAATATTACAAGTTTAAAATGATAGATCATGAACAACTAAACTCTGTTCGTATACAGAAGCAAGAATTAGAGAAGAAAAAACTGAACCTCCAGGAAATACAAGAATGGAAGCAAAAAGAGCTTCAACGTGCAGATAAAGATATGAAAGAAATGGAAAGATTACAAAGAACCAATTTTGAAAGGCAACAATTGAAATTGGAGAAAATTCGTCAAAGACAACATTCAATGAATAACAAAGGTATACAAGATTTGGAAGAGGAATATAAGCCTCAAACTTTCAAACCCACGAAGCCAATACCACCCCCAAAGCAGGTAGAGACGATCAATCTAGATATTGCCAATAGATTTACATTGCCAAGTGCATATAAAGAGATTACTAAAAATCTCCCAGTGGAGCTTAGATCTAGAGGTGATAATCCTTCCATCAAAGGACCAATAAGTTCAATTACAAATTATGCGGATGCAAATAATCCTCAAATTTTGAATAGAATTGAAATAATCAAATTGCCTAATCCAAATGAAGTAGGATGGGAAAATTTAAGAAAATTCAAGAGTAATCTTGAGTAAGGAAGTTTGGGTTGATTTATATGCTACGACTATTGAAAGGTATCTATAATATACAATTTTTTGAATTTGAATGTTTTGTAATTCTTTGATAAATTCAAGATACTCCATCTATTCTATGTAGATTTAGCTTCTCCAGAAAATGTCTTTTCGGTATAGTATTACTGGAGAATTAGTCATTTTGGTTAAACTATTTTAAGAAATAAGAACCTAATTTCTCTACAAAACCCTATTAATGCTGCACAATTCTTTCACTTTCTTCATGATAAACTCAAGTTTCATTTTTGCGTTTCAATAATGACTTCGTGGCCAAGCTGGCTAAGGCGTGAGACTGTTAATCTCAAGATCGTGAGTTCGATCCTCACCGAGGTCGTTTATAGCCTGGCTAGCTCAATGGCTAGAGCGTTTGACTTTTAAGAGTCACTAATAGCGCACTATTAAAGGTATCAAAAGGCTGCGGGTTCGACCCCCGCGTCGGGCTTTCTTTTTAGCTTAAACTTCGATTCATTTTAATTTTGTTACCGATTATGAGAATATCTGTCATCATGAAACCTGCATACAGACCGCGAAAGTTTGAAAACTGCGTGTTTAGTGATCCAACTAAGCAGAAAACCAAAGACGTCACAGATTAGAAGTTGACGTATAGTGGTTGAAGTTTAACGGTTGAGTTGGTGATGTCTTTTGCGGATAATTTTTGGACCCGGGATTATGAAACAGGGTTTAAGACTTTGTTTGACCAGTTGCATGAAGGTATTATAGAGAATGACGATTTTATACAATTGTTTACAAGAAGAATGGAAGCTGAATTACTATATGGAACCCAGTTAGAGAATAATTATAAGGGTGTTTCCAAGAGACAACAGAATGACGACTATGTTTCAACTATTAAAAACACTTTCCAAAAAGTGAATGAGAATTTTAGTAAACAGGGTGAATTTCATTTAGAGATTTCTAATAATATTAAAATCCTTGTATTGGAACCTTTCACACAATGGTGTAAAGAGCACAAACAAAGAGTTGAATATTCTGAATCTTTCATGAATGATAAATACAAACAATTTAAGAGTAGTCGATCCTCGCTTGAAAAATTACAAAAAAAGTATTTTAACAAGTGCAGAGTCTTTGAAGAATTTAAAGCAAACTTTACAGATGAAGAAATTAAGGAAGAAATGCAAGATTTAAAATTTGCCGAAAAACATCAAGTTCCTGACGAAGAACCTCGGACTTTTAAATTAGGAAATATAGAATATACTCCTGAATCGATCAAGAGACTATTAAAGGATATTCTTAAAGGCATAGAGTTGAATGACCACAAAGTTCCAATCTTGGGTACTTATCGAAATGTTTCAAGTGGTTCGTCCATTACTCAATGGCTATTGGATAATATGCCCGAGTTTACAATTGCAAAAGCAGAAATATTTGGTCGAGATTTAATTGCAAATGATTTCATCAGGTTAATTGGTACTATGTCCAGTAAAAACTTCATCAATTCCTCACAGTATTACTATCAATGGAAGCCGATCGTGTTCGAGATTACTGGATTGGAAAATGTTGCTGAATCAACTGATTTAACTTCTAAGCCATCAACAAACCAATTCTCAGAATATTTAGAGGACATGAAAGAAGCAATCGGTGTGAGCACGATTGATATTAATGATCGTTCCCAATTAACAAAGCTAATTCAAGAGGTCGATCATTTTGATAAGCAATATTATTCTCAAACAGTAGAATTGGATAAATTAAGATGCGAATTTGAAGAATTTGTTATGGACCACTTGACCTTTATGCAGAAATGTGAATTGGATAGGTTGAAAGCGATCAAAAAAGTAACGTTTGATTTTGTTTCAAGCTTTTCCCAAAGTGTGCCCACAATGAAACAATTATGTGACGAACTTTTAGTACTTGAGGAAACTATCCATCCCATGAATGATTTAAAATTTTTAATAGAAAACTACGGAACTGGGAAATTCAAACCTCAAGTCATTCTTTATGATAATTATTACAATTCGAATGTTCGCCAAACATTTGGTGTTGAATTATCAGTTAAATCACGTCTAGATAAGAAAGTGGTTCCAATTCTAGTCCAGTGCATTTTGTCACACTTGGATAAAGTCTACCCTGAAGTGATAAATGATGACGAGCGTGTCAACTTGTGGACGAAACCAATTCATCTTAATACAATCCATAAGCTTAGATTTCAGTTGAATGATATTTATGACCCGGCAAAGATTAATGAAATCTTGCAAAAAACGCATCCAATGATAATCACTAATTTGCTCAAATTGTATTTTTTGGAATTGCCTGACTCTATAGTACCTTCAAGTTATTACGATTTGATTAACCTGTTATATGTGAACTACCCTGTCCACGATGAATCAAAATCAGAATCGAGAATAAATGGAGTACAAAATGTTTTAGTTGATTTGCCAAATTGCAATTTAGCAACCTTGGATGCAATCCTTACTCATTTAAAGAGATTGATTCAAATCATTGGCACAAAGGATTCAAAATTGGCGGATGCGTTTCAGGAAAATTTATATAAGGAATTTGGTTGTACTATCTTGAGACCAAAGGAAGCGTCGGTTTTTGATTCTAACAAGCCATCAGAGAAAACACTCACCAACTTTATAACAGATTTGTTCACCTATAAGGAACAGATATTCAAAGAATTACGTAGAAGAAATTCGTCAAGATTAAATGGAACCATAAGTAGAGACAACTCAACAAAGTCTGCAATCGTTAGCTCTAAATCAAGATTAGAATCCAGATTACAAAATGTGATCAAGACAAAGAGAATCGCCAGTGAATCCAAATTGACTACAGTTTCACGTGTTCTGGAGAAGAATACGAAACAAGTTGCAGACTTTGATTCAACATTATCAAGTACAGAGCCTAGAACTCCACCACCAGGAACACCCAAAAAATCTGCCCCAAACTCGCTTAAACGATCAACCTCTCCAAACAAAAAGAGATTAAGTACCCTTCTACTTGACCAGGATATAGAACTGAATAAGGATACACCAGTTTCGTCAGCACAACTCAAAATGGAGAGTACACATGAGGTTTCTCAAGATGAGAAAGACATAATATATGTCGATTAGTGCACTAGTGCTTGTACATATACTTTCAAATACATTCGTATATAAATCTATTCTAATCAAAGTAATTTTGAATGCTTAATCTCATGTCTTAATTTGTAGATGAAGACAACTAAGATACTAACTCCAATTACAACTGGAATGAAAATCCATTTAATAACAATATTCGTAATGCCTGGAGCTTCCTGAGCACTGTTTTGTTGTTTTTTATACAAGTAGGATGTTTCTTTATGAGTTGCCAATATTAAATCCACTTTCTTACTCAATTCAGAGGTGTCATATTGGTGTTCTCTTACTTCACTGATAACTTTTTCGTTTAGCTTTTGGATTACATTCAACAATTGAGTTTGGTAATTCATCATATTAGCTTTGAATTCTGAAAAGTCATTCTGCAAGTTGCTAATTGTTTGTTGAACTTCTTCAAGTTTTCCTTGTACTTCTAAATTATCAGTAAATGCAAAACTATCAAGTTTCGCTTCCAACGAATGCAATTGTTTTAAGAGAGCATCAACATTATCGTGCTTCTTGGCAGCTCCGGAATCTGATTGTAGGATATCAAGATTTTCTTGAAATTTTCTATTTCTTTCCATTAATGATTCTCTGTTGAAATCTGGAGAATATGCATTAGTCAGTTCCAGATCTGGATTTACAGTTTTGAATTCTACTTTAACCTGATTATCTTCCATTAATCCATGATCGTCAATTGCATCACTAGTAAGATGGGACCATATATTCAAATCAAATATTTCCCAAGATTCTGAAGACACAGACGAAGCTGTGAAACCAAATTTAAAATCTGGATTATCACTAGGAAATGTAATTCTGTCTGTCTTAAAGCACAAATTATTGTCGACTTGAACTTTAAACCAGTTTTGAGATGATGAATAAGATATTCTGATAGTGAAAGGAACCAGGGAATCGAGAAATTGAAAACCGCAATTACCAATAGATGCATGCAAATCACCATTTAGTTTTTTGGTACCATCGTTATTAAAAATCTTCAACCCAGATTCTTGGTTCCCGTTAATTAAGAATTGAAAACCGTCAAATGACTCAGGTCCATTAAAATTATTCTTCTGCTTGCTATCAAAATTATTAATCAACCAAAATGATAAAGCATTTCTATCAACATATTGTAAATCATTTTCATTTGTGCCAGTCGATCTAAATGTGTACTCAATAGTCCATTCATTCAAAGTACCAGCTAACCTTGGAATTGACCATATGCCACCGTTTTGTACAATCAACCTACCAGTGTCTAAACTAATATCACCTTGATACTCCCAATTCAATGATAAATCATCTATCGTTTTCTGAAGTAATAATTTTGGTAGTGACATATGTCCAGGTTCTTCCTCTACATGGCCATTTACAAAACATATAACAGCAGCAACCAATATCACCTTCCAGATATCAAATATCATATCTTCGAGTATTAATGATGATAATGTTAGAAAATATTGATTTAGATTCGTGAGTTTTCTCTACGCGCAAACAGATCTCTATACAAACTGCAAAATTATTGTTAGAAAACAAACGTTATTTTCGTGTACTCATATACAATAAAGACTGGATTTATTAAAAATACTAATACTATGCCACACTAGCACATAATGCAGCACCAACACCACTACCGTCTTTTGCAATTTTTAAGTAAATCTTCTTATTTTCGCCTTCAAGAGGGTCAATTAAAGCAAGAGCTTCTAAAACTCTTTCTTGAAATCCTGGATAAAACTCAACAACTGAACCATCGCAACCAACTTCAAAATCACGACCATCATCTTTGTATTGGTCTTTAACTCTCTTAATAATAGCGGCAATTGGGATGGCCGAAAGATACGCAGCTCTTCTACTAATGGCTCTTGTTAAAGCTTGAATAACTAATCTTTCTTCATGAGTGGTTTGTAATCTTAACTCATTTTGCAAGATTAATTCTGACATTTTTAATTCTGTGGAGTCGTCAATTTCAAGATATGATAATACTGCCGAATCTAACAACCATGGTTCTCCAACTCTATGAGGGAGATTGCCACCTCTAGCTTTAAATAATTCTTGGAAAATGTAACCCCTTTTAAATAAATCAATTAAAGCTACTCTCAAGATTTCCCCCAAGAACATTCCAGAAATTCTCTTTTCAAATAAATGGTATCCAGTATTTGAGGTTTCTTCATCAACAAGTACATCATATTTCGTATTTGGTAAAATTTGTAAAGTATTATCGAATGAACCCCATTCAGTGTTTATAACCATACCTTTAATAGAAGGGTCTAATTTAGCACCCTTTAATTTTGGAATGTTCTCTAATTTTTCATAATAAGCACCATTAGTACCAGTACCAAAGATACAACCAATGACAGTATTAGCATTAGACTCGGCTGGGTTATTTGCAAATGCTCTTGACACCAAAGTTCCAACGGTATCGTTAGCTAAAGCAACTACTGATACATTTAAACCTAACAAATCAATGCTATTTTGGAAAAGTGCAACAACATCTTTACCGACGACATCTTCTAAGTTATAGCCTTTAGTCCATCTGATTAAAGTACCAACATTTAAGGAAGACTGATCTACTGGGAAAGAGAAAGTGAACCCCATTTTCAAGAATTCTTGCTGTGACTTTGGCTCAAAATGATTTTCCTGTAAGAACAATTCAACTCTTTTCGCCAAAGTACTAAATAATGCATTACCAGTGGAATGCTGCATCAATTCAGTGGGGATTTTTAATTTGGTTTGATTTAATTCATAAGTATGATCACCATTCAACTTCACTGAACAAACTCTAAAATTGGTACCACCCAAATCACCAGCTAAAAAGGTACCAACTTCTTTTCCAGAAGGAACAGAAGAAACATAAGTAGGAATCATTGGCATATATTCTCTAGAACCGGTATGGGTAGCTAACCCCTTATTCATTGATTCAGTAAAAAGATCAGTTGCTTTACATAACAAATCTTTATCTACTTTAAATTGTTCAACAATATCATTGACAACCAGTTGTAATTCGGAATTCATCGTATTTTTGACAGTCACAAATTAAATAAGAAGAGTAGTTGAGTAACTGCAATAAAATTGTGTAATTGAGAACTCAATTGATAAAATAATAGAGTTTTATTAAAGATCACTATTATTGCGCATCGGAAGGGATAAATCCACCTGCGCCGTCAAGCAGACCATAAAACATAACGCCCAGGATTTACATGGTAGTGCCACAAAATTTTAAAAATTCCAAGATACGGCATTAAAGCGATATACGAAATGTGGTCATATAATTTACTTGATGGTATACTATGTCTATGGTAGGTCTACGTTTAGTTATAAGTCTATTTTATGGCATTTAACTCCCCAATTCGTGGGTTGCTGCAAATCTTTGCAATAAAACGCAACTCTGCATATATACTCGCCTTACTTTAGATTCTTTCTAAAATACGGTATATCTATGTAACTGAAAATAGTCTGTTTATCCTAGCATAGTAACAACCAAGCACATCAACTAGGAATATTAGAAACCATCTGACAATATTGAAACATATTTGACTTCAACTAACATTCCAATAGAAATGATTGCGTTGAGTAGTCTCCTGTGTGCAGCATAGTGAAATGTGGTCTTGTGCATAGCAATTGGGGTTTAGATTGCATTATTCTAATTTGAATTGATAATGTATAGCAAATTGCGGGAAGTTAGTTGTAGGTAGTCGCCAACTAATTTCCATAATATTCTTCATAATATCCTATGTATCATTTTCTCGATCTTTAGTGTACTGTAGCCAGAGGGAGGAAAATATTCAGCCTTTCATTATTGTTTAGTAAACTACAAAACGTATCAATTAATATTAGCATAATGTAGTTCTAACATACCCAATTGCTCCATTCTCCATCATGACATCATAGTTATTAAATAAGCAGTTTTAATATATCATTCATGTAGATCCCTAAGTGAGTAAAGAAACTCTCTTGCACATAATCATTCAAATATGCGTAAGACATATATTCATCTCATCTTTTGTAGATGGATTATATATGTTGAAGATGGGCAGATATTACTATGCCGTAGCCAAAGGAAGATGTACAGGTATTTATAACGATTGGAACTCTTGTAAAGATAATGTATCGGGCTATTCTGGTGCTACTTACAAAAAGTTCGATTCTAAATCTGCAGCAGAGGCGTTTATTAACGAGAATGGGAGTGAATCACAAGAAACAGGCTATGGAAGTGTACCAAGTTATAGTGTGCCCACGTATAGAAGTGCTCCAAGTAATAGATATCGAAGTGAATCAGAAACAACTAATTTTTATTCAAGAGATTCGTCTTCTTATAGACAAAATTCATATAGAACGCCTCGAGAAACTAACTATAAAACCTCCCCATCTACATTCGCCAATCGTAGTGAAGATATAGACAGAATTTATGTAGATGGAGCTTCAAGGGGCAATGGAAAGTCAAAAATGCCTATATCTGGATATGGGGTTTATTATGGAGAAAATGATGAAAGGAATGCCAGTGTACCATTAACAGATGTTGATATAGTCCAAGAGAAAACACCTACAAATCAGAGGGCCGAATTACACGCGGTAAAACACGCACTAACTAATATTGCTAGTGATCTAAAGGCAAATACGCCAATAAAATCGGAAATTTTTACCGATTCGAAATATACAATAAATACTTACACGAATTGGGCAAAAGAGTGGGAAAAAAACGGATGGAAGAATAGTCAAGGTAAAGATGTTGCAAATCAGGATATTATCAAGTCTACTTTACCTGTCTTGAAGTATGTCAATTCAGAATATAACAAAAGGAACTGGGGAGATATTAAACTAAATCATGTGAAAGGTCATAGTGGAGATATTGGTAACGAAAATGCCGACAAACTTGCTAATGATGGAGCTGACAAGATGGCTAGAGGTGTATACTAAAATATTGTCTTATCATATTAGATAGCCTCTTTTTGCTGGCGTGCAGGTCAAGAAAGCTCATCACCAAAATAACTGCGAAGTAGATTGTTAATAAATATATATGATCTGTAACAAGCAAATGTACATATAGATGAGCGCCTTCGCAGCTTTACAGGGTCAAAATGCTGAATCTATTTTTAACTTAAAGGACGATGATGAAGATGAAGATAATGATATCCTTCAATATAATCCAAATTCTTCTGATAGTGATAGTGATAGCGACAGCAATGGAGAGATTGAACGCAATAAAATAATCGAATCTGTAACCCCAAAAGAACGTAATGGGTCAGTTGAGCCAGGTATAGCATTTCCTGGCATTTTCAAGTCAAATTTTGTACCAAATGAAATTAATTGCAGGTTTCATGAAAATCACATCTTGATTGCCTTGAAAGAAAATGAGTATATCTTGGTAATGGGGCAACTAATCTTGACTGTTTTGAATGGTGCTTTACTTATTGACAACAAACATTATTGTCTGCCAAACCCAGATAAAAGCTACACCATTTTTGCTCCGCAATCCCAATCAGTACCCATTTTTTCCAGTACACAAGCAAGGGATAAATCAACTTTTAGTGATCTAGTCCGTGAATCATTTGCAGAAGAGTTTATTACTATAATAAAGCTCGAAAATTTATTTACTGGATTAGAAAATATTGGTAAGTATTATGCTCCTTTCAAGCGATTTTTTGTAAATAAAGACAGTGAAGACACCGATCTAAAACCATTCGAAAACAAACTTCTTCAGTATTCATTTGAAATAATTCTAGAAGATAAAGGGATAATTGGATTAAAAATCGATGATACTTGGTCAAGAGAGTTGACCAAATTAACCCTGGAACTCAGCTCTAAGCAGGAGCCACAGATTTTCATGATAATTGGAAACAAAAATAGCGGAAAGACTACTTTTTCCAAAGCGTTATTAAATGAGGTTTTGTCTGATTCAAACGTTTCGTATTTGGATATGGATCCTGGTCAGTCTGAATTTTCATCCCCCTATTCGTTGACATTAACAACAGTTCGTAATAACATCTTTGGAATGAATATTCCAATGGGACGCAACGATGACGAGCTAACTCAATATTACGGGTTTACAACCCCTCTTCATCAACCAATTCTATATAATAAGATAATTTCTAAGTTATTTTGTTACTATCTTCAGAATCATAGACCAAAAGGAAATCACTTAATCGTAAACACTCCTGGTTGGATAAAGGGATATGGAAAGGAAATTTTAATTGAATTAACTAAACAGATTAACCCTGACAAATTAATTTTATTGTCCTCTTCACATGATAGTCTGAATAGTGACAATTGTGATATCTTGCAAAATCTTACTTTCAGTGAACCTTTAATATTGCCTGGAGTTTATCAAACATCGAAATATTCACCAGCACAGTTAAGAATATTTAACAAATTGGTGTATTTTCATCTTGCATCATCTCTCTCGTTTGATTTCCCCAATCACATATTACATACATCACCGCTTCGAATTTCATATCAAACAACCAAATCAAACTCAGATTTCATTGGCGTCAATGCAATTTCACTTATTAATTTTGATGTGGATGTAAATTTTAATTTTGAGGATATTTTCATGATGATAGATAGTTCGATCATGGCAATGTATCTAGTAGAAGATGAATTATTTCATTCGATCAAATCTACTTTTTGCACTCCAACATCGGAGAATCTCCCATTTTATATGAACCTTTCGACTTACGAAGAGCTTTTGACATGCGATAACGTAATGTATTTGGGTTTATGCATGATACATAGCATTAACAGAGATGAGAACTATTTAAATTTGTATTTTCAGAAGAAGAATCAAATCATAATCAAGCATAAAATGTTAAATGGTTACAAGCTAATCTTAGTTAGGGGAGAAGGAGAACTACCAGCTACTGAAATTTTGAGTCCTTCTTTGTTGGATGCTAACCAGAAGAAACTCAAGCGAGCACGAAAGAGTAAGAATCTAACAGAAAAGCCTATCGAGAGTATTGCACTGTTGCCCTACATTGGATTTGATGGCAAGGGAAAACTTGGTGGTGTATGGAAAGTAAGAAGAAACGTCATGAGAAGAGGACATCAACGATGAATATACAATTTTACTGCTATGAATCCCTTTTGATATATCTATATACTAAAAATTGAACAGGAACATACATGTATTGTAGCATTCACCTAGGCAAATAACAAAATATAACTAACAAATTTATTAGAAATTAAACATAATAGCTCCTTTGAAAAACGCATCATGCTAAAATATAAGATGTAATTAATCTCTCGTTAAAAGTCTAGTAAATATTAATAAAAATAGTTCATAAATATACAATTTTCAAATAATTATTCTACAAAATAGATGCCATCCAAAAATACAATCATTTGCCGATCACACAAATATCTTGCTAAAATTCAAATTAAATTGCATTGAAAGATAATTATTCCTTAAAAATATAACTATTTTCTGCTAAATACTTAAAGAAACTACATCTTCTACGTATAACAACTAGACTGTGAATAGAAAATAAAAAACACTAATACACAACATGATTATTGATAACAAAAACCAATTAAAGTTTACCAAGAGCGCAATCCAATTTAAAACAAAACAGTCATTACTACAACGTAAAAACCAAATGATTCCTCACTTTTCAATGAAAATTCTAATTCTGTAATGCTCAATCACTAAAGTAGATGTGAATCTCAAAAATTCAATTATCATTCCGACATTTTATTACAACAACTACAATCGCAAGACAGTTCAATAAGTACTCTCAAAACCAAAACCAAAGTGGATCTGGTATCCTTCTCACTCCGATACTGTTAAACGATTAACAAAAATAAATACTTCCAAGAGGAGTACAACTCTCATATTCAAGTAGTACAATTATATTCAAAAATAGATATCCATAGCTCCTAAAAGACGTAATTATATAAATAAACCAACTACTTTACAATCTTCACTGAAGACTTGCAAAGAGGGAACCTAAAATCTTCGCATGTATAACAATTCAAACATAATGATGTCGATACGACTACAAAATACCGAAATGAAATTTACAAAGACAGCCAACAATTAAATTAAAGTAATACATAATCCAATTATCTCGTTGCAAATCATAAGAAACAAAGACAATATAAAATCAACAATTTTCCCACATACTAAGTACATAATATGAACATAAATTACTCAATTTTCTACTTGAACTAGCATATTAAAGACTTCTAAAATACACAAAAAGTAATTATTAAAGGTCGTAAATATATATACTAATGAATTTAATTCATGTTACCATTAAAAACAACTTACTCCTGGCCGAAGATCCTTCAACAGTTAAATAAACCTTAATAAGATACCTCAAGTACTTAATAAATAATGCTTCCTTACATACATCAACCCACACTTCAACCGGCAAGCTAAACCGCAAATTTAATCTTACTAAAGATATAATAGTAGAATTCCTAAAAGTATAATATGTACATCATTAGTACGAGTCAGAACCAATTCCTCAACTTATGTTATCTCTCCCTCTCTATTCATAATAGTTAATAAAGAAAATAATATATCAAGACAATATACATATATCACTTTAACAATCCAATATCAAGTATTGAGTTCGCTTCGCCTATCTCTTCTCAAGTTGAGAAACTCAATAGTTTAAATATGATATTGAGTAAGGATCTAATACATAGAATAATTTAATAACCTTTCGTTCCAAACAGTACAGTGTATCAGATAGTTGAAGAAAGCACGTAATCGATTATATGTGTTCATATTCTCAGACTTTTATCAAACTTTAATCACTTAGCGTTAAATTGATCAATGCTGAATTAAAATTGGATAGAATTGGAAACAGTACAATCCCCTGTAAATTTATTCAAAGAAAACGGTTAGTACTAATTAGCCCATAATTCTATAACTATATATTTGCGGATGTGTAACAAAGATATATACATTGTAGTGATATCCTTCGAGATAATAGTAGAAGCTAGAATAGATCACTGTGTTTCATCTATTATTTAATATTCCTAATAATCTTTTCTAAATGAATGAACACTACTACGCCTTATGCTTTTCAATGGATTTATTTTATAAACTATTAACTTTCATACATTCAAGTGTTCTGTTTAATCTATAACCTTTCTTGCAATTTAAATCTATATAGATGAAAATATTTTATCTTATCTCTATAGCTTGCTATCTTTATTTTCAAGTTAAATATGTATTTCGTAAACTGTTTTACTCGTATGATTTGTATGTGGCATCGTATTGTCCACCTTTTATTTATCTTTTAGTTATTTTTTTGCGTAGGGAGATAATTGAGGACAATTGTAGTTCCTTTACTTAAGTTTTAACATGATATATAAATTAAAGTATGAATGTAAAGCCGAAGTGATTTTATGTTTAAAATGTGTTGGTAGTGTATCTCTAGTTACAGATAAGTTACTTCAATCGCCTATAAATGAGAGTGATTTGGGTCAAATGGGGGATAATTGGAGTGTTCATCAGCAACTTTACATGCTATGATCGGTAATCTCGTTGTAGTGAAATAGTGTTTTTAGAAGTTTGTTAAGTTCTTTTGCTTTCGTGAATATTAACCTGTTCTCCTTCCATATCAAAAAAGTTCGTTTCAAGAGTAAGTAGCCTAGTCTCTTGTAAGGTTTTGGTTTGCAAGCAATTTCAAGAGCCAGTTTTGTTCAGATACTTGTTATCCCCATAGTACTATATAGCCAAACCGTAGATGTTTATTGACAAATATTTGTAAGGATTCTATACCTTTTGCCTGGAAATTCTCTCAATCCGATTCGGTGCTTTTTGATTGTACGTTGTCAATAGGATTAATATTTGTATTTGTGTTTAAATTTTAGTTTAAATATATGTATTGATTTTCGTTTTAGATTTATCAGTTTACAATTGTGTTTACTTATTTTTGAAGATGAAGCTCTAGTATTTTAATAGTTTTATGAGTATTCAAGGTATATACCGGTAATATAGACTTTAAGAAAATTTATAGGAAATAATGCCTGAGTCCTAGTAATTTCCTGACGCTTTTTCTGAATGTAGACTCTTATTTTAAACTCTATTCTTTTATATAGTTAGTGTATTCTATTTATACTTTGTTTGGCTTGCGAATTAGAGACTTACCGTACTTATCTTCAAAAACTCAACGTAGGCAAAACAAATTCCTGCAGTAGTACTAAATATTAGTTAGGATGTCTCTTGGGAGTTGTTTTTGTTTACTCGGCTGTTTCATCGTCGTAATAAGGATACCATATTGTTGTGATTTAAGTT
The DNA here is from genome assembly GCA_030560825.1 of Suzukiozyma fluviatilis. Taxonomy (NCBI): domain Eukaryota; kingdom Fungi; phylum Ascomycota; class Pichiomycetes; order Serinales; family Debaryomycetaceae; genus Suzukiozyma; species Suzukiozyma fluviatilis. The sequence goes on from JAKTVZ010000016.1 coordinate 349,637, forward strand.
AAAGTTCAAGCGTGGAAAGGCACGCAATTAATAATATCACACTTGATGTTTCTTTAATTTCCTTTGTACCGCAATTCAAATCCGTGATAGTTTAGTGGCTAGAATTACCGCTTGTCGCGTGGTAGACCGGGGTTC